>RXID01014413.1:0-600000 GCA_005019695.1 Trichopus zeylanicus subsp. travancoricus | reverse complement strand
CTCCCTCCCTGCAAGGTCATCTCCATGCTTGTGGCCACCTGTAGCCTCATTCATGTCTGTCATTGCACAATCATCATCTCCATGCTTGCGGGCATCCATGGTCTCGCTCGTCTCCCCTACCACATGACCATCATCTCCACACTGGCAGCTACTCGTGGCCTCGCTCATCACCCTATCTACCACTACCTATAGCTAGATCTGGCTGGATCAAGCCCAAATTCAAGGGAAAAGAATTGCCCTTAGCAAAATGAAGAAGAATGAGAAGATAACACAAGAGAAAGAAGGGGAAAAGTAGGAAAGAGAAAACATAATAAAGAAGAAAAGGAGTTCTGGAGGAGCTCACGTGGGTTGGCACCAAAACAAAAAACAAAAGAGAAAGGAAAAACAAAAAGAGGTTCCTGCGAATGAAAAAGAGAGAAGAAAAGAAAGAGAAGAAAAGAATAAGAGAATTTTCTTGAGTGCCACGCCATCATCTATCGACTAAGGGCTTGTCTATGGGCATGCTCAAAGACAAACTTCAACCTAGGGCTAGCCCTCAAGCTCATACAAAAGCCATTCTAATTGAGGGGTAACTTGTGGGCTCACTTGAAAGCTATTCTGACTAAAAACCAGCCTGTAAGCTTGCTTTAAAGTCAAACTCAATTTAGGACTAGCTTGCAGGCTTGCCTAAAAGCCATTGACCCAGGGCTAGCTTGCAAGCTCACCTAGAAGCTAATTTAGTTTAGAGCTAGCCTGCAGCCTTGTTCAAAAGCTATTGTTACTAAGGGTCAGCCTACGGGCTCACTCAAAAGTCAACTTGGTTTACGACAAATCTAGGGATCGCTCAAAAATCATCCTGACCATGCGTTAGCTTGCGGGTTTGTCTAAAAGTCATTCTAACTAAGGGGCAGACTATGGTCTCACTTGAAAGCCTATCGACTAAGGGCTAGCCGATGGGCTCGCTTAAAAGCCAATTCAAACTAAAGGTTAGCCTATAAGCTCACCCAAATATCTATTCAGAGTAAAAGGCAACCTACAAACTCACCCAAATGTCTATTTTGACTAAAGGTGAGCCTATGGACCCTCCAAAAAGTCTAGTTAACTAAAGGTCAGCCTGTGGATTCACTTAAAAGTCAAAGATAACTCAAGATCAACTTACAAGCTCACCCCAAATACATTATGATAGCCCGAGGGCTCTTGAACCAAAATTTATTAACATACATCAATTAAATGACTTAATCACATTGAACTCAAGTTGATTCAATTAAATTAAATAAACAAAACCAAATTAACTTGAACAAACCACCAAATGGACTTAAATCAATAAAATAAATAGACTAAAATTGGTTATATGTCACATAGAATTGCTTTTGCTGGTCTACTAGTCCCCAAAATAGACAACTGATTCTTGTTCATTAGAATAGATAGAACAATTTGTTGGATGACTGGTTGATCAAACGGTCATCTGGTTCTTATGAGCCAAGACTATATACACTTAATCAGTCGACCAATTTTGATAAGGCCTCAAATGGAGATGACCAGTACCCCAACCAGTCATTCATTGTAGTTAGAAAATTGATGGCCTAAGTTTAGATTCAACTTTAATTAGGCCAAGCCTTAATCAGTCCAAACCTGAATCAATTTAGGTTCTAATCAAGTCAACCCAGAAGTTCGAATCAAACTCCAATTGGATCAAACTAAGTCAAACAAGCTCAAAATAAACTCTAATTGAGCCAAACCACATTCAAAGTAAAATCAAGTTTGAATCAAACCCCTAATTGGCCAAATTCAAATTCAACCCAACCCTAATTGGGTTAAATCAAGTTTGCATTAAAACCTAATTGGGTTAAGTCAATTTCAAATTGGACCCTAATCAAGTCAAATTGAACTCAAATTCATGCCCTAGTTGGGTTGAATCAAGTTTGAGCTGAACCCTAATTAACTCAAACTAAACTCAAATCTAAACCTGACTAGGTCACACCTGAACCAATATAAGGTAAAACTTAAATCAAAACTAAGACAAACTTGAACTAGAACTAGGTAAAATCTAAACCAAAATTAGGTCAAATCTGAACCAAAACCAAGTTGAACCAAACTAACTTGAACTTGAACCTAAGTCTATTAAAGTTTGAACCCAAACCCATTAATGGCTTTAACTAGGATCCACCAAGAACCCAGTAATGGTTGGATCCAAGGTCAATTAAGGATCCATCAAGAACCCACTAAAGGTTGGATCCAACATCAAGTAAGGATCCATCAAGAACCCATTAAGGGTCGGATCTGACATCTGTTAAGGATCCACTAAAAACCCAATCAGGGTCAAACTCAAGATCCATTAAGGATCCAATAGGAATCCAACTAGGGTAGGGGCAAGATCAATTAAGGTTAGTCAATAACAAGCTCAAAACCATCAATGACACCTCAAATTTAATCGACAACAAACCAAGAAAGGTTGTCAATTATCAAATCGAAGATGATTAGTATAAGCTTAGGCTACTAATCACTCCTTTAAATCAAACTAAACTTAGGTAGGCTTGGGCTTGCTTAGTCAATTAGCTAGATGCCTTGTTCAAATGAAGTCAACTAACAACATGCTTAAAGCTGTTAACCACGCTACAAAGCTAAACCAACTTAAAAGCCATAGGTGTCACTTAGCCAAGCCAACCCCAAAAGTCATTTATGATACTCCAAAACTAATCAACAACAAGGCAAGAAAGATCATTGGTCATTAATTGAAGACTATTAGCATAAGCTTAGGCCACTAATCACTCCTTCAAATCAAATAGAACTAAGATGGACTTGAACTCGCTTAATCAGTTAGCCAGATGCCTTGTTTAGATGAAGTATATCAAGAACATGCTTAAAGTCATCAGCCATACTTTAAAGCTAAGCTAACTCAAAAGCCGTTGGTGACACTTAACTAATCCAACCTCAAATGTTGTTGGCAACACTACAAAACTAATTGACAACAAGCCTAGAGGCCATCAATTACCAAATTAGAAATGATTAGTACAAGCTAAAGCTACTAATTATTCTCTAAAATCAGATATCACAAGAAGTAAATTGATAACAAGTAGAAAGCTATCAGAAATACTTCAAGCCCTAACAAGGTTAACTGACATAAGCTAAGGTAGTTAGTCACACCCATTAACACATTATCAGCATCCACCAAGGATCAAATCAAGACCCATCTAAGTCAAATTCTACTTGGCCAAGCATACAGGAGCAGGGCAACGATAATCATCAAGCTTTTTTTCTCCACTCCCTTTCTCATTTCATATTTTTTGAGACCATGAATTTAAATTCTTTAAATTATAAAGTGAGGGTATGCCCTTACTTAAGCCATGTATGTTTTTCTAAACTCAATCAAATAATGCTTTCTTTTCTTTCATATCTCTATTTTATTAGCTAGGTTTCTCATTTTAGGAGGTTCTTGATAATTGTCAGAGTACTTAATAATAGGGGCTTGTGCCTATTGAAAGTCATATTCCTATAACACTTGATTGCGCACTCAAACCACCATATAATTTTGATTTTTTTTTTTTGAGATTGATTTTGATCCCACAAGCGCAAAGGCCAAGTTCGCCCTTGCGGCAAAGACCAAATTTTGTTATGCTGAAGCTTGTTGATGAAATAGAGGACCCTTTGGCACAAACTAGGTATTAGTCTTCCAAATACTAATAATAAGCAAAAGTCGATTTTTGACCACCTACAATCTCCTTTAGAAGACTAGGATGGTTGATGATGAAATATGGTAGAGTTGGAATTCCTGTACCACCCTCACCTGTGACACCCTAAGTTAACTTCAAGAATGAAAGCCTAGATTGATATGGTGAGCTAGGACCACTTTCATGTAATAAACTAAGCCCACTTGCAAATGGCAAACTAAGCCCATTTTACATGGCAATCAAGCCTATATTTAAAATGACAAATCAATTCCATTTTTATGTGGCAAACAAATTCTATTTTGCATGGCGATCAAACCCCTATCTTCATGGCAATTCAAATCTACTACCATATGGTAAATTCAATCCACTTTTGCATTGCAATCAAGCCTACTTTTATATGGAGAATTAAGTCCACACTTATGTGATAATTCAGGTCCACTCCTAGTAACAAATCAAAGACCACTTTACATAGTGAAACAAGTCAACATTTAAGTAGCAAATCAAATCCTATTCTATATAGTCAACTATGTCCATTCTATATTGGCAATCAGTCCAACATTTTAATGCCAAACTTTTCTACATTGGCAATCAGGCCAGCACAAACTTTTCTGCATTGGCAATTAGGCTAGCATTTTAATGGCAAACTAAGTCCACTTCTATGTGGCAAATTAAGGTCCATTTCACATGGTGATGAAGCCAACATTTGAATGCCAAATGAAGTCCACTTCTACACGGGAAGGTGAGTCCATTCTACATGGCAATCAATTCCATAGTTAAGTGGTAAATCAAGTTCACTCTTATGTGGTAGATCTAGCCCATTTTGTGAGGTGATGAAGCCCACATTTACATAGCTAATCTAGTCCACTTCCATATAGCAGATTCAATCCACTTTCATATGGTAATCAAACTTGCATCTATATGGAAAATTAGGTCCACTTTTATATGACAAACAAAAACCCATTTTCTGTGGTGATCAAACCTACACTTCCATGATAAATCAAGTTCACTTTCATGTGGCAAATTAAGTCCACTTCCACATGGCACATGAAATCTATCATGCATGATAATTAAACCTATACCTACATGGCAAATTAAGTCTACTTTTATGTGACAAACAAAAGCCTAATTCGCATAGTGATCGAAGCCACATTTACATAGAAAATTAAGTTCACTCTCAAATGGCAATTCAAGTCCATTTTTATGTGGTGATCTAGCTTGTATTTAAATGGCAAATAAGGTCCAGTTTTATGTGGCAAAATAAGTCCATTTTGCATGGCAATCAGGCCAGTATTTTTATGTGGCAAACTAAGTTCACTTCCATGTGGTTTCATCTTACATAATGATCAAACATGCATTTACATGGCAAATTAAGTCCATTTCTATATGGCAAACTGATGTAGGACGCTCTAAGGAAGTTCAAAAATGTCAAAAGAAGCTAATTCAGAAGTCAAGGGGCCATGGCAAATGATCTAATTTACTCTTTTATTTAAACTTAGGATTTATCTTACTTAGTATCTTTCTATGTTGAAATTCTCTTCATTATGATGTCATGAGTCTCTCCTAGTATGAGTCAATTAGGTCTTATTCTCGGATTCCACCAACCCAAGGTTAATTTTGAGTTGAATCCTATTCAATTTAGGACTTGGGAAGGATGAATCCTTATTTAGGATTTTATTTTTCTAGATTAAATTATTTAGAACTTCTACCAACCCAATTAATGGGTTCAAGCTAAGTTGTATTCAGTTTAGACTTGGGAAGCCAGAAACCTACTCAAATAGGATTTCTGGTATTTGTATAAATTGGCCTTCAGCCCTATGGACAGGGAACCACTTTTATTCTCAATAAAGTTCTACTTTAGTGAATTTTCTCTCTTCCATGTCGATTCAAGAAGTTGTTAACAGAGGCAATGGTGTTTTCCTCATCTACCACACTTGTTGCTATGTCAAGTGGTATCAGAGCGAGGCTCTCCTTGCTTAATGTCTAACGACGACGCAACCAGCAGTAACCCCAGGGATGGTGCTCCTATGGGTAATCACATCAGCCGTGAGTATTTTGATTAAACTATGGAGGTAATCCAAAACTCACTTGCAAGCTTGATGCTGAGGATGGATCAACTTGAAGGCCTGAATCAACCATGTCGATGGATCGATGAAGTGACTCGCGATCCAATTGGTCGAGGAAAGGCTCCGCAAGTGAATCCAAAGGGTTTACAGATCCTTTAAAACTCCAGCGATGAAGAAATTGAAGACATCCTTCATCAACCAGTTTCTAAGCATGATAGACGTCATGATTTTCACTTGAAGATTGATCTCCCATCTTTCAATGGCCAACTTCAGATCGAAGATTTTCTCGATTAGCTTGCTGAAGTGGAATGGTTCTTCGACTACATGGAGATTCCAGATTCGAAGAAAGTGAAGCTTATTGCATACCGACTCAAGGGGGGTGCATCAGCATGGTGGGAACGCATCTAGTTGGAAAGGACACTAAAATAAAGCTCCAATTTGAGCATGGCCACAGATGAAGGCCCTTCTTGAAAAGAAATTCCTTCCCATAGATTATGACCAGGTACTCTTTCAGCAATATCATAATTATCGACAAGATAATCGTAGTGTGAAGGCATATGCTGAGGAGTTTTATTGCCTATCAGCACGTAATAATCTTGTAGAGACTGAATCTCATCAAGTGGCAAGATTCATCAGTGGGATATGCACAACCATCCAAGATAGGATTTCCTTGCAACCTATTTGGACGGTTAATGGGTTGTGAGGAATGCAACTCGTGTGGAGTCCCAATTGGAGTGACCTATCATTAGAAATCAGGTGGAGAGAACAATTGGTGAGAATTCAAAGTAGCACAATCTATTCCTAATAGAGGTGCAGCTATACAACCTCCTCGACCTCCCACACAAGTGAGTCTTGAAGCTAGACCTACAAGCCCATCAGGAAACACCACATTAGCAAAGAACCCAAGTTCAAATCCTGATCTAAAGTGCTATCGCTGTGGAAAATTTGGACATCATTCTAATGTTTGTCTAGCATGACAACCTATGAACCTGGCTATTGAAGATAATTTTGTGGTTGATGATTTACATGATTCAAAAGATGATGACCCAACTTGTGATCAAGGAAACTATGAAGATAGAATATTCGAGGAGCCTAATGGTGAAAGGTCATCTTTAGTAGTTTAGAATCTGATGTACATCCCAAAGCAAGAGGAAAACCTACAACGTCACAATATCTTCCGCACTCGATGCACAGTAAATGGAAAGATCTGTGACATGATTATTGATGGGGGAAGCAATGAAAACATCATCTCCAAGACTATGGTCGATAAGCTTCAATTGAAAATGGAATCACATCCCTCTCCCTACAAGATCGGCTGGATTAAAAAGGTCAGTGAAACCAAGGTAATGGAATGGTGTCAAATTTATTTTTCCATTGGAAAATTCTACAAGGATGAGGTAACCTGTGATGTTGTGGAGATGGATGCATGTCATATCCTTCTTGGTAGACCTTGGCAATTTGATAGAGATTATACACATCGTGGATCAGACAATCACTACATCTTCTTTAAAGATGGAAAGAAAATTATCCTTACCCCCATTGGTGAAGAGCGTCGACCCAAAATTTTACAAGAGGAGGATCACTTCTTCCTAATTGTGCAAAATTTTATAAGCGAGGCTAAAGAGACAGCTCAAATATTTGTTGTGATTGAGAAAGGAATGGAGACAATGCCCACTAAAGCTCCAAAAAGCTTGCAATCCTTCCTAGATGAATTCAAAGAAATCATGCCTGATGATCTTCCTGATGAACTACCCCAAATGAGAGATATTCAGCACCACATTAACCTTGTTCCTAGAGCGAGTTTACCAAATCTGCCCCACTACAGAATGAGTCCAAAAGAGTCACAAAGTTTACAAGACAAGGTTGAAGAGTTGATCAGAAAAGGAATGGTCAGAGTCAGTATGAGCCCATGTGTAGTTTCAGCCTTATTGACACCTAAGAAAGATGGAAGTCGGCGGAAATGTGTAGATAGTTGAACCATCAACCGAATCACGGTAAAATATCGATTCCCAATTCCTCACTTAGAGGATATGCTGGACATGTTGGAAGGGTCAAAGGTGTTCTCTAAGATAGATTTGAGGAGTGGATGCCATCAAATCAGAATTAGACCCAGTGATGAATGGAAAACAGCTTTCAAAACAAAAGAAGGACTTTATGAGTGGCTTGTTATGCCTTTTGGACTCTCAAATGCACCAAGTACCTTCATGCGATTGATAAGCCAGGTACTCAAACCTTTCATTGGTCATTTTATTATTGTTTACTTTGATGATATCCTAGTGTACAATCATAATGAAGAAGAACATAAAAGGCATCTAGCAAAAGTACTTACTATGCTGAAGAAAGAGAAGTTATACATCAACTCAAAGAAATGCCATTTTATCACTGACCACTTGGTGTTCTTGGGATTCATGGTAAGTGCCAAAAGCATTCATGTTGATGAAGAAAGGTAAAAGCTATTAAGGAATGACCGATACCCAGAAGTATATCAGAAGTTAGAAGCTTCCATGGTCTAGCGACATTCTATTGGAGGTTTGTCAAAAACTTTAGTTCCATAATGGCACCAATAACCAAGTGTTTGAAGCAACACAAGTTCTCTTGGACTCAAGAAGCTAATATATGCTTTGAGTTGATCAAGGAGAAGTTATCTACCGCACCTTTTTTGGCATTTCTTAGCTTCAAGAAGTTATTCGAGGTAGACTGTGATGCTTTGTACATAGGCATTGGAGCCGTTCTATCCCAGGAAGGAAGACCAGTAGCTTTCTACAGTGAAAAGTTGAGTGAAGCTCAAAAGAAGTGATCAACATATGAGCTGAAATTTTATGCAGTTGTATAAGCAATTCGTCATTGGAAGCACTATCTAATTCGATGAGAGTTCATTCTATATACTGACCACCAAGCTTTGAAATTTATTGATAGCCAGAAGGACTTGAATCGCATGCATGGTCAATGGTCATCATTTTTACAGTAATACACCTATGTTTTGAAACACAAATCTGGACAAAAAAAATAAGGTGGCAGATGCTTTGAGCCGCAGGGCAGCCTTGATGGTAACTATAAGCAATGAAGTTGAAGGGTTTGATTATTTGAAGGAATTGTATGCTGAAGATGAAGATTTTAAAGAGGAGTTTGGAAAGTGCCAAGAAGGACAAAGAAGTGATTTATATCTCCATAAAGGCTTTCTCTTTAAGGGTTCTCATCTTTGCATTCCAAGGTGCTCCTTGAGAGAAAAAGTGGTGAAAGAGTTGAATAGCAGTGGCCTAGCAGGACATCTTGGGAGTGACAAGAGCATTGCACTAGTTGAAGAGCGCTACTATTGACCACAACTTAAGAGGGATGTCAGTCACTTTGTATAAAGGTGCTATGCATGCCAAACAGCCAAATGAAGCTCTCAAAACACTGGCCTTTATACCCCATTTCCTGTGCAAAATGTCCCATGGAAGGATCTATCGATGGATTTTGTTTTGGGCCTTCCCAGGACTCAACGAGGCTTAGATTCAGTATTTGTTGTTGTTGACAAATTTTCCAAGATGGCGCACTTCATTCAATGTAAGAAGACAGTAGATGTAACAAGGGTGGCTAATCTATTCTTTCAGGAGATTGTAAGATTACATGGAGTGCCAACGACCATCACTTCTGATCGTGACACAAAATTTATGAGTCACTTCTAGAAGACATTGTGGAGGCGATTTGATATATCTCTATCTATAATTTAGCAGTGCTTATCATCCACAAACAAATGGATAAATTGAAGTGGTGAATTAGACACTTATAAACATCATTTGATGTCTTGCAAGAGACAAACCAAAGCAGTGGGACTATGCACTCGCACAAGCTGAATTCGCTTTCAATAACATGAAAAATAGGTCCACGGGAAAATTGCTATTTGAAATTGTCAGTGGAAGAACCCCAAAGCACCCACCGGATTTGGTGGTGTTGCCCAAATTGCCAGGAACAAGCATAGTTGCAGACAATATGGTGGAGAGAATTATTGAAGTGCATACTGAGGTAAAGAAAAAGTTAGAAGAATCCAATGCCAAATACAAAATTAAAATGAATATTCATAAGCGTCCAAAAGAGTTTCAACAAGGAGATCTAGTGATAGTGCACTTGAGGAAGGAACAGTTTCAAGCTGGAACTTATAATAAACTGAAACAGAAGAAATTGGGCCACTAAAGATACTAAGAAAGATAAACAATAATGCCTATGTCATCGACCTCCCGAAGGATTTGGGAATCTCAAACACTTTTAATATTCAAAAATTGTTTAACTACCATGCACCTGAGGACTGCAAGTTACAACAAAATAACTCAAGGATGAGTTCTTTACAAGAAGGAGACACTGATGTAGGACGCTCGAAGAAAGTTCAGAAATGTCAAAAGAAGCTAATTCAGAAGTCAAGGGGCCATGGCAAATGATCTAATTCACTCATTTATTTAAACTTAGAATTTATCTTATTTAGTACCTTTCTATGTTGAAATTCTCTTCATTATGATGTCATGAGTCTCTCCTAGTAAGAGTCAACTAGGTCCTATTCTCGGATTCTACAAATCCAAGGTTAATTTTGAGTTGAATCCTATTTAGTTTAGGACTTGGGAAGGATGAATCCTTATTTAGGATTTTATTTTTGTAGGTTAACTTATTTAGAACTTCTACCAACCCAATTAATGGGTTCAAGCTGAGTTGTACTCAGTTTAGGATTTGAGAAGCCAGAAACCTACTCAAATAGGACTTCTGGTATTTGTATAAATAGGCCTTCAGCCCTATGGACGAGGAACCACTTTTATTCCCAATAAAGTTCTACATTAGTGAATTTTCTCTCTTCCTTGTGGATTCAAGGAGTTCTTAACAAAGGCAATGGTGTTTTCCTCATCTACCGCACTTGTTACTATGTCACAAACTAAGTCCATTTTATGTGACAATCAAGCCTCTATTTAAATGATAAGTTAAGTTTACTCTCATGTGACACATTAAGTCCATTTACATGGCAATCAGGTCCACATCTACATGGCAAATTAAGTCCACTTCCTTTTGGCAAACAAGGTCTATCATATAGGTAATCAAACCTACATCTAAGTGATAAATTAAGTCCACTCTTACATAGTAATCTAGTCCATTTTGTGAGGCAATCAAGCCAACATTTACATAGTGAATTTAGTACACTCCCATATGGTAAATTTAATCCACTTTTGCATAGTGATCAAGCATTCTTGTATGTGGAGAAACAAGTCCACTTTCATGTGGTGAACCTAGCCCATTTTGCATAGTAAATTAAGTCTATAGCAACATGGCAAACCAAGTCCATTTTTATGTTGCAATTCAAATCCATATAGCCAATTTTTAGAATGCTAACTCAAGGTAAGCACCTGGAAATTGTTTGCACCATCTCCTCTCATCAAAACTTGAGAAGAGGATGAGAAGGGGGCACTTTTTCTTAGTCTATTTTGAGTAAAATCAAATCAAATTGAAATTTAGTCATATTAAATATTTATATGCCCTAAAATGTGTCAAACCTATCTACCACTTCATAAATCAGTCATTCGGTTCTAATGAGCTGGTCGATTTGGCTCTTTGTTGATTGATCGGTCCCTCAATTGGTTGACTGATTCTCATGGACCAAGTTTGACTTTCTATCAGTCAATTGGTTACTCAACTGGTTGACCAATTCTAATAAACCAGTAATGGTAGAAGGTCTTTGCCAAATGATCAATTCCACTTAGGATCAGGAGAGATTGGTCCCAAACTTTCAAAGAATTTACAAATGAGTAAAAGATTTGAATTTCTAACAAATCCTTATCCACATTTACTACCATTTGAAATTTAAATTTTGAAGATCATGATCAATATTATCATTGATAATAAATTAATAGACTTGAATGAATCAATCAAATCTTGAATAATTCTCTCAACCACCTATAAAACTAAAGGACTAGTTTCTTGCCACCACGGTGCCACCCCAGCCCTCTTTCCATGCCTCACTTGACAACCTGCTTAGTGTCAACCTCCTAGAGGCCTACCTCCTCCTCCATGCTATTGCCAATCTCATTGCCACCAAGCTCTAGTGAGCCTTGACCAGCCACCTCCATAACCATGCAGATCCCTCACCTCCTACTCATCAAGAACCAGGTCCTCTTCTGCCTAGATGTGTTCATCGGGGCTTCAACTCTAGCCTTAAGATTGAAGAAGCTACCCTACACTTCGCTACTCTACTATTGCCTAGTCACCCTAAACCTACAACCACCATCTCCCCATGCCAATAAGCCACCAATTCGTGTTGCCCACTGAGGCCACCCACCCGGCTCTCCTCTTTGGCTCCACCCATGTGCACAAGCTTATGGCCAAATCTAGCTAGATCTGACCAGATCTGACCATGAGGTTGAATACAAGAGGGGCAGACTGCCCTTTTGCTATTATTTGTTGCTGCTTGTGGCCAAATCTGGCCAAAATTTGACCTAATCCAACCCAAACTTGTGGGAGCAAGGTATGGGCCTACTTTGGTGAAGAACCAAGTGAAAGAAGAGGCTGGCTAGGGTAGGAAGAAGAAGATGAGTTGAAGAAAAAGAAGGGGAGAAAAGTAGGAAAGAGAAAAATGAAGCAAAAAAATTATTGTTGCCAGTCCATGTGGGGAAGAGAAGGAAAGAAACGACAAAACAAGAAAGAAGAGATGGTGCAATAAAGCAAATAAAAAAAGAAGGAAGAGTTGCTACACAAAAAATTATTTTCTCATCTTGATTCATGTACTTCCAACTTCTAACCAAGTGTTAGCCTACGAGCTCACAAAAAAGTTAACTCTAGCCTAAGGCCAGTCTATGGGCTCATTCAAATGCCAATTCTAGCCTAGGGTCAGCCTGTAGGCTTGCCCAAAATTCATTCTAACAAAGGGTTAGTTTGTGAGCCCAAAAGTCAACTCAGCTAAGGGCAGTCCGTGGGCTCACCTAAAAGCTAATTCAAACTAAAGGCCAACCTATGGACTCACTTGAAAGTCTAAATTAATTCAAGACTTGCCTGTGAGCTCACCTAAAATTCTAACAAACCAAAAGCCAACTTGTGAGCACACTTGAAAGTCAAATTGACTCAGGGTTAGCCTATAGACTCACCCAAAGTCATTATGACAATCTGAGGGCTCTCAAAATAAATTAATCAAATTGATTAACATAAATCAATGACTCAATCAAATTAAAATCAAGCTGGTTTGGCTAAATCAAGTTAATTAATTAAACTTAACCAAATGGACCTAAATTGATAAAACAAATGAACTAAAACTAGTCTAGGTAAGCAAAGAGCTCTCTACTGGTTGATTTCTTGATCAACTAGCTAACCACTTTTGATCAACTAGAACTACTAGACTAGCTCTATTAGTCTATCAGTAATGGCAAAGCTCTATGCTAATTGACTAGTGCCATTAACCAATCAATCAATTCTGATGAATCAAAGACCAAAAGCTCTCTATCAGGCATTCAGTTCTCCAACTGATCATCTGATTCTGTTGAACTAGGACTAGCATCCTTTGAGCAGGTCTACCAGTCCCCTCAACCAATTGTCCACTCTTGCAAGGAAAAATGACCTAGGTCCAGACCGAATCCTGACTTGGTTCAAATTGAGTCAAGTTGAATCAAATTGGCCCAAACCTAACCTTGATTATTACAAATTGGTCAAGTTTGATCAAATTGAATTCAAATCGAGTGAATCCAAAATCAAAACAAGTTTGAATTAAACTCTAATTAAGTCAAACCAAATTCAAACTAAACTTTAATTAAATTCAAATCAAACCATAAATGGGTCAATTTAGAATTCAAACTAAACCCTAATTGGGTTAAATAAAGTTCAATTAAACCCTAATTAGGTTAAGTCACGTCCAAATCAATTTCAATTAGGTTTAAACCATGTTCGAACCAAACACTAATTGGGTCAACCAAGTTTAAACCAAACCCTAATTAGGTTAAACTAGGTTCAAACCAAACCCCAACCAGGTCAAATTGAATTCAAATCCAAACCCTAATTAGGTTGAACCAAGTTCTAACCAAACACTAATTAGTTTAAACCAAGTCCAAACCAGACCCTAATTGGATCAAATTGAACTAAAATCTAAACCCCAATCAGGTCAAACCTAAATCAAAATTGGGTCAATCCTGAACCAAAATCAAGTTGAATCAAACCAAATTAGACTCAAACCAAAACCCATTAAAGGGCCGAACTAGGATCCATTAAGAAACTAATAAGGGTTGGATCTAAGATCCATTATGGATCTAATACGATTTCAATCAAGGTTGGATCCAAGATCCATTAATGATCCAATAGAAGCCATTAAAGGTTGAATCCAAAATCCATTAAGGATCTAATAAGAACCCAATCAAGGTTGGACTCAAGCTCGATTAGGGTTAGTTAATAACAAGCTTAAAGCAATCGACAATACCTCAAAACTTAATCGACAACATGCCTAGGAAGGTCATCAATTATCAAATTGAGGATGATTAGCATAAGTCCATACTGCTAATCATTCCTCTAAATCAAATCAAACCTAAGGTAGGTTTAACTCACCTAGCCAGTCAGCCAAACATCTTATTCAAATGAAGTCAACTAACTTCATGCTTAAAGCTATCGGCCATGCTTCGTGCTAAGCCAATACATGCTCAGAAGTAGTTGGCAACACTTCAAAGCTTAAATGAAAATATGCCAAATAGGTCATCGGTTATCAAATCAAAGATGATTAGTACAATCTCAGGCTACTAGTCATTCCTTCAAATCAAACTAAACTAAGGTAGGCTTAAATTTTCTTAACCAGTTAATCAAATAATGTGATGAAAAGAAGTCAACGGATAACACAAGTAAAGCAATCAGTCACACTTCAAGCTCAACCAACACCAGCTTAAAGCTATCAATGATACTTTAAATCTAATCAATAACAACCCAAGATGCAGTCAATTAGCATATTAAAAATCATTAGCATAAAGCTAAGGCCATTAATCATTCTTAAATCAACTGTCAAAAGAGGTTAGCTGATAGGAAGTAGAGGGTCATTAATAATACTTAAAAACCTAATAGAATCAACTGACACAAGCGAATGTAGTTAGCCACACCCTAAAATCTAGCAAAGTTATTAGCAGTTGTCAAGGATCAAATCAAGCATCCATTAAGTCAAATTCCACTCGATCAAGTGCATGGGAGTGGAGTAGTAGTGAGCATCAAGCCTTTCTATTCCTTTCCTTATTTTATATCATTCATGATTATGAATTTAAATTTCTTAAATTGTAAAGTGAGTGTATGTATTCACTTAAGCCATTCACTTTTTCTTAAATCAATCAAATTATGCTTTTCTTTCTTTGTGTCTCTATTCTATTAGCTAAGTTTCTCTCTTTAGGATATTACTAAAAAGTATCAGGGTAATTAACAACAGGGTTTACACCAATTGAAAGTCATGTTCCCACAATTCCTAATTGCATACTCAAACCATCCTTAATTTTCATTTGTTGTTTCTAGATTACTCCTTAGGGTCTCTAACTATCCCAGATTGTTAGTTTTCGCTTCACAGGGTCTAGCTCAAATTGAGTTTTATTCCATTTATTTGATCAATTGAGGTCCATTTAGTGATCTATTCAAGTCAAATTAGTTTAACTTAATCAGTTTACTTAATTTAGTCAAATTGGCTAAACTTAAATCTAATTAAGTTAATTAATTTAATCAATTTATATTGATCAATTTAATTAATTGATTAGAGAAACATTAGGCTATCCATTGATTATAATGACTTTGGATGAGCCCATTGGTTGATCCTGAGTTGATTTGACTTTGAAGCAAGCCCACAAGCTTGCCTTTAGTCTATTTGACTTTCAGGTGAGCCCACAGCCTAGCCTTTAGTTTATTTGAACTTTAAGTGGGCTCACAAGTAGAATTTGAATTGATTAAACTTTTAGTGAGCTTCTAAATTGGCCTTTAATTGATTTGACTTTTGGAAAAGCTCACAGGTTAGCCCTAAGTTGATTGACTTTCAAGTGAGTCCGCAGGCTGGCCTTGAGTCAAAATTGATTTTTGGATGAGCTTGGGAGCTTGCCTTGAGTTAGAATTAAACTTTTAGGACAGCCCATGGGTTGCTCTTGAGTCAAAATTGAGTTTTAGGCAAGGGCTCAAGTTGGCCTTGAGTTAGAATTGACTTTTAAGCAAACCTACAAGTTGGTCTTGAGTCAAAATTGGCTCTTGAGTGAGCCCATGGGCTGACCTTAACATGGGCTTGCCCTAAGCCAATTGACCTTCAAGTGAGCCCACGAGTTGGACTTGAGTTAAATTAACTTTCGAACGAGCCTATAGCTAGCCTTACATTGGTTGGTTTGAGCACAAAAATTGAGGTAGCATTTTTTTAACAACATATTACTTATTTGTATTTTTAGTCAACTAGCTGGGTTTCTCTTTCTCTTTAGGCCAAAATATCCTTTATTATCATTATTATAATTTTTAAACCCTTCCTTCTTCTTCCATGAGTTAGCCTCCTTCACTATTTCTTTTTCACCATCGCTACACAATAGAGGGGCAAGATCCTTTGTGGATGGATGTAATTTGTGATTTTTTTTGAGATTGGATGGGAAAAATTTGAAAATTATATTCACCTTTGACATCAAATTTATAAGGGGGTTATTTACAAATTTTTACGAAAATTCAGACCAAATTATAATTTTAGTAATTTCAGGAGTCTTTTCACAAAAAAACCCATTTGTAAAGTTTTGGAACTTCAAAGTCTCCTTTATAAGATCTCATTGGACTTATTTGTAAATAAAAATTTTCAAGAGACTTATATGCAAAAGTAGAAATTTCAAGGATTTATTTATAAGTATAATTTTTTTAAAGGGGTTTATTTACAAACCTTGAATTTTATAAAGATCAAATTATAATTATTAATCTCTGAGGAGTTTATTCGCAAATGCTAGATTTTGGAAGGAGTGAATCATAATTTAGAACTTTTATGGACTTCTTCACAAAAATGTTTGTCCCGAGGACTTATTGGAAAAATAATTTTGGCCAGGGAACTCTTTGTAATAATCTATTTGATCTATAGATCTATTTGTAAAAATCTTATTTTTTTTTTATTTTAACTCATATTTTTGATGAAATTTGGGCCTAATTTTGGTCTAAGTACCAAGTCCACTTAGCCCACTTAAGCTTGAGCCTGAATTTTCTAATAATCCAACTATGAATCAAGCTCATTTTTTGATCAAATTTGACACTACTGCCCTGTGTGGGATTGAAATTGACCATTCGGGATAATGAAAAATCCTGAGAAGTAATCTCAAAATAACAAATAAAAAATATGAGTAGTTTGAATACACAGTTAAGTGTTGTGGGAACATGACTTTCAATAGGCGCAAGCCCTTATTATTAATTACCCCAATAATTTATCAGAAACCTCTTAAAGAGAAAAACCTAGCTAATAAAATAGTGACACAAAGATGAGGAAGCATAAATTGAATGATTTAAGAAAGGAATTACATGGCTTTAGTAAGAGCATACTCTCAATTTATAATTTAAAGAATTTGAATTCATAAATGACATGAAATAAGAAAGAAAATTGGAAGAGTGTGATGTTTGCTGTTGCCCAATCTCCATGTGCTAGAATGAGTAGAATTTAACTCAAATGGGTCTTGACTTGATCCTTGGTAGATGCTAATAACCTGGCTGGATGGCATCATTCAGAGCAAACATGGAAGGGGATGAGAAGTAGGAGAGTCTTGAAGTGTGGCCAACAGTTTTGACCATGCTAACAATTAAATTCCTTTGATAATGTCACTGACAACATGTCAAGTTTAGCTCAAATTGTTATTGATAGCTTTGAGCATTGGAGATTAAGTTCTTTTGAGGAAGGCACTTGGCTAACAACTAAGTGAGTTTGAGCCTACTTTTAGTTCAATTTGATTTGATAATTTATGGCCTCTTAGGCATATTGTCAATTAAATTTGGAGTATTGCCAATGCTTTTGTATTGGTTTAGCTCGAAAGGTGCATCATCAATGACTTTTGTGATTGACTAACTTGAATGGTATGTCATCAATGACTTCTGGGGTTGACTAGCTTCAAATTCTGACCAACAACTATAAGCTTGTTGTTGATTAACTTTGTTTGAATAAGGTATTATAGTTGACTAACTAAATGAGTTCAAGACTACCTTAATTTGGCTTGATTTAATAATGAACAGCCTCTTAGGTGTGTTGTCAATTGAATTTGAAGCATTGCTAATATTTTTGAGTTGGCTTAGCTTGAAAGATGTATTATCAATGGCTTCTAGACTCTATTTGAATGCAACATCTAGCTATCTGACTGAGTGAGTGAGCTCAAGCCTATATTTAGTTTGGTTTGATCTAAGGTTAGACTTGGTTTGATTTAAGTTTGATCTTATTCAGTTCAATATTCAAAATTTAATTTAGACACAAGTCTAGTTTTGATTCCATTTGATGTGCAGAACTTAATTTGGATCAAGTTTGATTTGATTCAGTTTAATGTTTAGAACTCAACTTTGATTTGAGTTTGATTTAATTTGATTTGGGTCATGCTCGACCTTGTGTTGAGCCCTTATCAATTTCTTAATGGATCTTTTAATGGATCTTGGATCCAAACACTTGATAGGTTCTTATTTAATCTTTAATGGATCTTGGATCCATCCCTTGATGGGTTCTTGATAGATCCTTAATGGATTTGGATCCAACCCTTGATGGATACTTATTAGATTCTTAATGGATCTTGAATCTGACCCTTGATGAGTACTTTTTGGATCCAAGCTCAACCCATTAATGCGTTTGGGTTCGACCTCTATTGGACCCTCATTGGGTTTTAGTTTGAAGCTTACTGAACTAGGGTTCAAGTTTAAGCCAATTTGGGTTCAACTTGGCTTTGGTTCAGGCTCAACCAAGATTTGGTTTGAATTTAAGTTCAATATAACCTAATTAGGATTTGGGTTGAACTTGATTTAACCCAATTAAGGCTTTATTCAAATTTGGTTTGACCTAATTAGGGTTTAGTTTGAATTTGATTTGACCTAATTAAGGTTTGATTTAAATTTAATTTGCTTTCATATTGACCCAGTTTGAACCCAATTGGGGTTGAGTCTAAATCAATTTGGTTTGGATTAACTCAATTAAGATTTGGGTCCAATTCCATCTGAGTTTCAATCCATCTAGTTGATCAATTTAGGTCCATTTAAATCAATTTAATTTTGTTCATTTGTTCTAGCTGTGCTCAATGTGATGAAGCCAATTCATACTAATCAATTTGATTTGAGAGCCCTCAAAGTATCATGATAACTTTGGGTGGGCCCTAAGCTTGCCATAGATGTGCAAGCCCAAGAGTTGGCTTGGTTTGCTCACTTGAAAGTTGGCTTAGAAGTGCCAGTTTGAAGACTAGATTTGGTGCAAGCCCAAGCACCAACTTGATTCAGTAGGCCTGAAGGCTGGCCTATGGATGTGAACCCAAGGGGCTTGGTTCATGAACTTGAAAGTTGACTTAGAAGTGCGAGTTCGAAGATTGGCTTGAAGTGTGAATCTAGAGATTGGCTTAGAAGTGTAAGTCTGAATATTGGCCTAGGTGCGACCCCAAGGGCTGGCTGACTTAGCCGGCTAGAAGACTAGCCTATTGATGTGAGCCTGAGGGTTGGCTTAATTCACAAGCTCAAAAGTTGGCTTAGACATGCAAATTCAAAAACTAGCTTGAAGTGTGAGTCTGATAACTAGCTTAGAAGTGCGACTCCAAAGACTGGCTCAGGTGGGAGCCTGAGGGCTTACTTGATTTGGTAGACTTAATTTGGAGAGCTTGAAGGTTGGCCTATGGATGCAAGCCCAAGAGCTGGCTTGGTTGGTGAGATTGAAAGCCAACTTAGAAGTGTGAGTCTAAAGACTAGCTTGAGATGTGAGTCAAAAGACTAGTTTTAAGTGCGAGTTTAAAGACTAGCTTAGAGTTGCAAGTCCAGAGGATGGCTTAAGTGTGAGTCTAAGGGCTTGTTTGATTTAACGGGCCCAAAGTCTAGCCTATAGATGTGAGCATGATAGTTGATCTTATTTGGCTGGCCTGAAGGCTAACCTATGAATGCAAGCCTAAGGGCTAGCTTGATTCAGTAAGTTCAAAGGCTAGCCTATAGTTGCAATGGATCTAAAGGTTGGCCTATGGTTGTGCAAGGCTAGCCTAAAGATATAAGCTTGAGGGTTGGCTAGATTTGGCAAGTTCAAAGATTTGCCTGATTTGGCAGGTTCGAAGATTGAGCTATGGATGCAATGGGCCCCAAATCTAGCTTGGTTTTGGCCAGCCTAAAGCTGGTCTAGTTTTGGTGAGCCTGAAGGCTAGCCTAATTTTTGTAGGCCCAAAGGCTGGCCTATAGTCCAACAATGTGCCAAGCTGTCATATTGATGAGTCTGTCGATGTGCAAGGGGCCGCGAGTGGCCATGGTGGTGATGGAGTCCATCAATATGCAAAGGGCCGTGATTGGCCCTAATAGTGATAGATTCCATTGATATGCAAGGGGATCTCGGATGTGCCACAAGCATGAAGATGACAATTGTGCAGACATGGATGGAGTAAAGATGAGCGAAGTTGTGGGTGGTCAAGAACATAGGGACATGCAAACTCCTCCTCATTCTGAATCTCCTCATCCAATTCTCCTCTGATGCCTCCCTCCTTCATTCCTAATTTTTTTACCAACTCAACTTTTCCCTCTATTTTTTTGAACAAAAGATAGCCTTTCATATCTTTAGAAAAAAAACTCTCTTCTTTTTTTTTCTTTACTGGTTTTCTTTTTTTAAGTTTTTTTGCTTTTTTAAATTTCTTTTCTTCATTTGTTTTCTCCTCCTTCTTCCTGCATTTGCCTAAAACCCTTCTTCATGCCCTTTTTTTCTCTTCACCAAGCCAAGGTGGCCCAGAGCGCCTCTTAGCCAAATCCAATAAGAAACGATCAAATGTAGCCACTCTTCCAGATGATAGGTCAAAAGGGCACCAGTGTGGCTAAGATCAAGCAGGAAAAGCTCAGGGGCTTGAGATGGGAAGAGCATTGTTAATGGAGCTTGCAGAAACAAAGACTGGCAAATGGTGGGGCCGATAGGCATGCAGGGCTTGATGAATGGCTAGGACTAGTTCCAGAGGCCTAACTAGCATGGGGGCCATCCTAGGGGTAGGTGTCAGTAGTGAGCTGTAGCACTAAATATCGATATCCACCACAATTCACAATATAGAAGAAGAACAGAAAAAAAAAGAAAAATAGCACACAAGATATTTATGTGGCGAAGATGATTTGGAGGATATTGTATTGATGAGAAAAAGAAGAGAAGATTACAATGATGGAGATGAAACTCTAATATCACCAACTCTCACAAGAGACTAAGTAGCCTAGCCATCAGAAGACATTTTGAGGGTATTGATCTATGTCTCTCTCTCACACTCTATATAGAAACCCTTACATGAATAGGGTATTTATAGATGTGGCCTAACTTTGTTTGAGTCAAAGTAGAAGACTGACTCAAATAAGACTGACTCAAATTTAAGTCTTCTAATAGAAGTTAAATTTAGTTAAGGATTAGACCCACTAAATTACTTTCTAATATAATTAAGACTTTGAAAAATCCAGATTTGAGACACAATTAAGCCAACAATCTCCACCTTGGCTCAAATCCTCTTATTCCTTGAATTTGAATCTTTGATAGATGTCTTTTCCATTACCTCATGGGGCAAGGTCAATGACCTTGAACATTAATCAAGTCCAAACAGATCTTGAACTTGTCAATCAGAATTACCTTCATCAACATATCTACAGGATTTTTTAAAGTATGAATCTTTTGTAAAGAAATCTCACCATCTTCAATAATGTCCTGAATAAAGTGAAATCGGACATCTATATGCTTTGATCTGGTGTGGTACATTTGGTTCTTCGCAAGTTGTATGGTGCTCCGACTGTCGCAAAAGATAGGAAGAATATTTTTAGAAAAATCAACTTCACTTGCCAATCCTTTTAGCCATAGAGCTTCTTTGACGTCTTCTATAGCTGCCATATACTCAGACTCTATTGTAGATAATGCCAGAGTTGACTGTAAGGTACACCTCCAAATAATAGGTCCTCCACAAAGATTGAAAAGATAACCAGTGAGGGATCATCATCGATCAAGGTCTCCAGCATAGTCTGAATCGACATAGCCAACAATTTTAGCCTCTTGAACTATGTTTCTGTCAAAACATAAGCCCATATTAAGAGTATCTTTGATATATCTTAATAGCCATTTCACAGCCTGCCAATGCTCTTTTCTTGGATTTGCCATGTAACGACTAACAATGCTTACAGCTTGTGCAATATCAGGTCTTATGCATACCATAGCATACATTAGACTTTCAACAGCACTTGAAAATGGGATGTTCTCCATGTATGCATACTCCTCATCTGTAGAAGGACATAGTTGAGCTGAAAACTTGAAGTGAGATGCCAAAGGAGTACTGACGAGTTTTGAATTCTGCATGTGAAAATGGGAAATAATCTTCTCGAGATACTTGCTCTATTTGAGACATAATTTGCCATGCTTTCGATCTCAATTAGTCTCCATACCGAGAATCTTCCTTGCAACACCTAAATCTTTCATCTCAAATTCTTTTTTCATTTTAAACTTTAGATTATTAAGTAGAGATATGTCTTGAGTAGCGATAAGCATATCATTAACATAAAGAAGCAATATAATAAATGAGTTATTGGCATGCATCTTAAAATAGACACAGTGATCATGTTTGCAATCGATGAAATCTTGTCCTGGTATAAAACTGTCAAACCTTGTATACCATTGTCTTGGAGACTGTTTCAAACCATAAAATGATTTGTTCAACTTGCAGACAAAATTTTTCTTGCCTTCTTGGATGAACCCTTCAGGCTGTTGCATAAAAATTTGTTCTTCTAATTCTCCATGTAGAAAGGTAGTTTTGACATCAAGTTGTTCTAACTCAAGATTATGAAAAGCAACTAAAGCAAGTAGAAAATGAATAGATGTGTGTTTAACCATAGGAGAGAAAATTTCATTAAGGTCAACACCCTCCTTTTGTGAATACCCTTTTGCAACTAAATGGGCATTGAATTTAACACCATCTATTTCAAAGGAATCTTCTTTCTTTCGAAATACCCACTTGCAACCAATTGCTCTTTTACTTTCTGGTAATTTCACCAGATCCCAAGTATGGTTATTTGAAAGGGAATCCATCTCTTCATTCATAGTAGCTTGCCACTGGGAAAAATTCTTATCCTGCACTGCTTCTTTATAGGAAGAAGGATCACCATCGTCAGTAACTAAAGCAAAAGCTACCATATCTTCAAAACCATACCTTTCAAGTGGCTTTATGTTTCTTTGAGATCTTTGAAATGGAGTCTTCTCAGAAATTTGATTCTTATAATTTTCTTGAGAGTTGGGCATACCCTGAATATCTTCTTCTGAAGAAACTATATGCTCCACCTCCACTTGCATTATATCACTGGGACCTTTCTTGAGAGATTTTAACATAACACTTTCATCAAGTACTATATCTCTCTAAATAATTACATTTGAAATAGTAGGATCCCACAAATGATAGCCCTTAATACCTTTGGCATAACCCAAGAAAATACACTTTTTGGAACGTGCATCTAACGTATCCTTGACAACATGCACATAAGCAGGGCAACCAAAAATCTTTAAAGAAGAATAATTTGCAAGTTGACCAGTCCATGCCTCTTTAGGAGTCTTGTAATTAATAGTTGTGTGAGGACAGTGATTCACAATAAAACATGTATTGATTGCTTCTACCCAAAAATCTTTGTCAAGATTAGCTGTACTGAGCATACTATGTGCTTTATCCAATAAGATTCTGTTCATCCTTTCAGCCACACCATTTGGTTGAGGTTTTCCTGGGATGGTAAGGTGGTGTTCGATGCCTTCATCTTCACAAAATTTGAGAACCTTTGTTGATTTATACTCTCTGTCATTATCACTTCTGAGGTATTTGATTTTTTTGTCAATCCTTTTTTCAATTGAAGTTTTCCACCATTTGAAAATAGAAAACACTTCAGCTTTGTGATGCAAAAAATAAATTCACACTTTTCTGGAAAAAATCATCAATAAAATTGACAAAATAACGAGCACCAGATTTTGATTGAATAGGAGAGCACCACACATCAGAATAAATATAATCAATTAAGTTTTTAGTGCAATGAGTACTGGTGTTAAACTTTACCTTGGACTATTTACCTAAACACAATACTCGCAAAAATCAAATTTTCATGAGTTGAGGCCTTTCAATAATTTTGTTTTGTTGAGCTCACTTAAACCTTGCTCACTCATATGACCGAGATGCATATGCATAAGTAGGTCATATCTGAAGAAGAAGCCTGAGAAATTATTGTTCCACCTTCAACGGTTTTCCCTACTAACTCATACAAATTTCCATGCTTTAGGCCCTTCATCACTATCAATGAGCCTTTAGCAACCTTACGAACTCTACATTCAGTAGAATACTTATAACCAATAGAATCCAAAGCATCCAAAGAGATAAAAAAAAATTTTAAATCAGGAACACATATAACGTTAGTAAGAGTTCTAATAATATTATCAAACATCTTAATTTTGATTATTCCAATTCCAATAGTTTTGCATGGATTGTTATTACCCATCAAAACTAAACCACCATCATAGGACTTGTAGTCTTCAAACCAATCCCTATTATGACACATGTGGTAAGAATAACCAGAATCAAGAATCCAAGTATCATGGTAATGATCAAAATTAGAACTAACAGAGAGAACATTACCATAATCATCATCAAAACTCCCTTCAACAACTGACACTTGTTCTTTGGCTTGCTCTTTAAATTGAGATTCTCTTTCTTTCTTTGCTTTGAGCTTCCAATACTCTTTAGTTACATATCCCATCTTTTTACAATACCCGCAATTTATTTCTTTGGATTTGGATCTAGAATGACCTGTCTTTGATCTTTCTTTAGTATGACCTCTGACAATCAATGCTTATGACTGTAACACATTTTCTTCAATCTTTTCTAAATATTTATTAGATAAAAGGGCAACAGAAATATCGTCAAATTTCAAATCTTTACCATACATGAGAGTAGTCTTCAGATTCTCAAGAGAAGGAGGTAAAGATGATAATAAAATAATTGCCTTGGCTTCATCTTCAATTTTAACATCAATGCTTAACAATTAAGAGAATAGTTTATTGAAAGCATTAAGATGATCAACTATATTCGTACTTTCTCTCATTCAAAAATTGAAGAGATTATACTTTAAGTAAACTCGATTTGAGATAGACTTACTCATATATTGTTTCTCCAGCTTTTTCCATAGCTCTGAAGGTGATGTTTCATCAAGAAATGGATAGAGTACCTCATCGGTAAGACTGAGGATAATCGTGCTATGTGCACTAGACTTCTGATTTTTCGAGATACTTTCGGTGACATCTTCACGTCCTCCAATGTATTTATCAACCCTTGTTGAGTAAGAATTGCATGAACTCTTACTTGCCAAATAGGAAATCCTTGCTTTCCATTGAATTTCTCTATATCAAACTTCGTAGTAGACATGTTGAACCAAGCTTTGATACCACTTGTAGTGCTAAATATCGATGTCCACCATAATTCACAATGTAGAAGAAGAATAGAAAAGAAAAAAATAGCACACAAGAGATTTATGTGGTAAAGACGATCCAGAGGATATTGTATTGATGAAAAAAAGAAGAGAAGATTACAACGATGGAGGCGAAACTCCAATATCACCAACTCTCAAAAGAGACTAAGTAGCCTAGCCATCATAAGACATTTTGAGAGTATTGATCTATGTCTCTCTCTCACACTCTATATAGAAACCCTTACATGAATAGGGTATTTATAGATGTGGCCTAACTGTATTTGAGTCAAAGTAGAAGACTGACTCAAATAAGACTTCTACTAATTTAAGTCTTTTAGTAGAAGATAAATTCAAATAAGGATTAGGCCCACTATATTACTTTTTAATATAATTAAGACTCTCCGAAAAATCTGGATTCAAGACAATTAAGCCAACAGTGAGCAAGTGGCTTGGATGGCATCAAGGAGATGCGACTCCGATGTGGTTGGGCAAACTAGTGAGAGGGTGTGACAATGGAGCTTCCAGTAAATGCATGCTAGTGGGGATTCACAGGTAGGAGCTGGATCATTCACTGGTGGCTGGACAAGACTCGAATGGTAGATCAAGCAAGTAGTAGTCTGAGATGGCAACTCAAGTAGGGCTCATGGGAAATAGGTGGCCAACTGGACCACAGCTCTTGGCCATCGAAGGCACAGCATGGGTGCGGTGGTGGTGAGGTTCGATTCAATTGCAGGCAATAGTAGTCAGTGATGATTTTTAGAGCAAGGAGAGGGGTCGGTAGGCAGTGAGACAATGGCAACAAGCTCACTGATGATTGAAGCTAGGGCACCATCACAAAAGGTGATCAAAGCTGGAGGAGGTTCCAAGTCGAGAGTGCTAGTAAAAGAGGTGATGCCCAGTTCTAGCCAAATCTAGCTAGACCTAGCCCTCAAAGGGATAGGAAGCAATAGCAAAAGCTTGGAGAAGAAGGAAAGAACTGTACAGGAAAAAAAATAAAAGATAAGCTTTGGGAAACTCACTTCTTTCTATCCCTCACCTTAGTTCAAAACTCATTCTTTGTTGCGCTCCGTAGTTTCTCAATTTTTCACTTACTATCTTTTTTTTTGGCATTATGAAGGAACTTATAGGCCTTAAGAAGATCGAGTCAAATTCGAACGAGTTTCGCTCAAATTTTGAAACGAAAATCTTGTCGATTCCATTTTATTTTTCCTCAGTGAGTTTTGTTTAGATTGGGTAATTGTGGATGTGTTTGGATTGGATGAGAATGTGTTCATTTGAAATTGGATAAGTTTGTATACGAATATGGATAAGTTTATTTGCTGATTTGAAAATTGTACTCATCTTGAATATTAAATTTATAAGGAGGTTCTTTATAAATTTTTTAAAAAAATTTGGACCAAATTATAATTCTAAAAATTACTAGGTCTTTTTTCAAAATAAAGTTATTTATAAAAATTAAAAATTTTAGTGTCCTTTTTTACTAAAATTTGGACTTACTCGTAAATAAAAATTTTTGAGGAACTTATTTGTAAAAAATTAAAATTCTAGGAAAATGAAACTCTTGAGGTATTTGTAAATCCTAAATTTTATAAGCATTCAATTGTAATTATTGATCTTTTTGAGGGGTTTATTTGAAAACCCTAGATTTTATGGGACCTATTTGTAATTTTAGGGTTTTATTGGACTTTTTCACAAAAATTTTTATCTCAAGGACTTATTTGTAAGTTAAATTTGATAAGGGATTTTTTTATAAGAATTTATTTGATCCAAGTACTTATTTGTAAAACTCTTACATTTTCTCATTTTGGTCAATATTTTGGGTGAATTTTGGGCCCAATTTTAATCTAAATATCTAGTTCACTTAGTCCACTTGACTTGAGCCAGAATTTCTTAATAATTTAGGCTTGAATTAAGCTCAATATTTTGTCATATTTTACCATAATTTAGATTCAACTAAAATCCACAATTGAGTAATGATTTGGTGACATACAATCAGTTGTCTAGTTTGGCTTAGGATTGGCAAAAACTAGTCGTCCAATGAGCCAATTATAAAACTCTTTTTTGCAAAACAAGGCTCTTGGAGTTCACAAAATCACAATTTGGCCCAAATAATCTGAAAAATTTGCAAGTAAAGCCTTGTAAATTCAATATCCAAAATGGGTATAATTTTTGAATGTCCTTATCAACAACAAATGAATCATTATCCAATCCCAACAGAAATTTCAGTCAAGTAAATTGCAATCTCAAACATATCAATCAATGATATGAATATTCAAATTTGAAATTTTATTACAATCTAATCAAATCTCAAATTCAAATCAATCAATGATTTGATTTCAAATCCTCTCGGTCCCATAAAGATCTGCAAAAATCAAACTAGAGGAGGAAAATTGAAGATGGGATATTGGAGGGCGAAGAAAGGAGGAAATAAAAGGAGATTAATTGTCAACTACAAGTAAGAAGAAATCAACGAAAAGGTTAAGCTCCCATCTCATCTCCATTTTGTTCTCTTCCACCTTCTACCTTCATTCTCTTTTGTTCTTGCCTACGAAGCCACGCTTCTGCCCTGTGCCACGGCTGCAGCACCACCCGCTAGTCATCTACCCACACATGGCCACCTGCATCCTAGCGTTGCATCCTACATCCTATCTCTAGCCTCACCACACCGCTCGGAGCCATCTCGCCACTAGCTACACACCATCGGAGTTCCTAACCATGGGCAATCGCCCACAACCATCTTCTTCATCACCTCCAACCACTTTTGTGCCCTGAACATATTGGCCAACACTTTCGCAGCTTGGCATTGCATTACTCCCTCTCCTCCCATCACTAGCCTCTCCTACAAACCCTTACCATCATCAGATCTGGCCTAAACTCAATGGGGAAGGTGCTTAGCCCCATGTTCTCATGGAGAAGAAAGCAAGGAGAAGGAGGACTCATGCCCAAAGACAAGGGGAAGGAAGCAAGCCTGATCTAGGGGAGGGAGGAAGAAATAAAAGAAAGAAAAAAATAAAAAAAGAAGAGGTTTTCTTGGTCTGGAAAAAGTGTGATTTAGTTGCCAGCTATAGGAGAAGGGGAAGGTTTCAAAAAAACAAAAAAAAATTGATGTTGTGGAAGTTGTTGTGGAAAAAAAAGAAGGAAAGAAATAAAGCAAAAAAAATTTTCTGCAAAATAAAATAAATATGCTCCTCCATTTCAATTTTTGTACCACCATTCTTAGACCGAGGGCTAGCCTGCAGGCTCACCCAACAGTCAATTCAGTTTAGGACCAGTCTGTGACTATCCCAAAGGTCAATTTTAACTTTGGGCTAGCCTGTGGGCTTACTTGAAAGTCATTTTGATCAAGGAAAGACATTCTAACCAAGGACCAACCTACAGACTCATCCAAAAAAAAATTCTGACTAAAGGTCAACTTATGAGCTAGCTCAAAAGTCAATCCTAACCGAGGGCTAGCTTGGGGGTTCACCCAAAAGTCAATTCTAACTGAGGACTAACCGATGGGGATTGACAATAAGCCTAGAGGTAGTCAATTATCAAGTCAAAGACCAAAAAGGTCAACTAATAACAAGTAGAAAGTCATCAATAATACTTTAGATCTTAATGGGGTCAACTGACATAAGCCAATATAGTCAATCATACCCTAGAGTCAAGCCAAATTATTAGCATCCACTGAGGATCAAACTAAGGTCCATCAGAGTTAGATTCCACTCGATCAAACACACAGGAGTAGGGCAATAGTGAGCATAGCATTTTGCATTCCCCTTTTATTTCATATTATTTATGATTATGAATCTAAATTATTTTAAATTGTAAAGTAAGTGTACGCCCTTAATTAAGCCATGTATCTTTTTCTCAAAATCAATCAAATCATGTTTTTATTTCTTTGTATCTCTATCTTATTAATAAGGTTTCTCACTTTAGGAGATTTTTAATAATTGTTAGGATAATTAAGAATAGGGGCTTGCCCCTACTAGAAGTCATGTTTTCATAATTCCTAATTCCTAATTGCACATTGAAACCAATCTCAAATTTCATTTTTTATTTTAATGTTACTTCTTAGGTTCTCTAGCTATCTCTGTGGTTAGTTTCAATCCCACAAATTTTAGCACAGTCGGTAGGACCTAACTTCACCTCCAAGTGTATAAACCTAACTAATATGATAGAGATGTTAATCAGGTAGAGTTACAATTGAAAAATAATCAATTATGTTCTTGGCAAAAGAAAGCATCAAATGGTATCAACAAAGAATATCACCATCATCTGGGGGAAGGATTGGTTGTATGTTTACCCCAGTCGTTAATCACCACAGGAGCCATTGGAGCAAAAATCAAGTTTGGAACAATCTCTGAGTTCATCCAATTTAAGAGAACACGTTCTAGTTTTCCAACTAGTATTGTAATCATACAATAAAAATCTACTTCTTGCTTTCTATCAAAGGAAAAGAGATCCAATGTCATCATTCCTAATGAGAAGAGGCAATCTGATAAGGATCTAGAAGCTATGCCTCAACCAACAAGGGCATTTGTCTTCCAGAAGTTAGGCACAAAGCAAAACTCAATCTTTGATCACGTTCACCCTAATTCTAAGGAAGAACAACCAAAAACAAGTTTGAATATATGAAAGGTCAAAGAAGAACCTATCCTGACTATCACAAGCAAACAAAAGGCTACTAAAATTTTCAACCAACTTGGAAAGCCTACTCAAATGAAGACAATCATCACCATTCCCATCTCTAATTTTTTTTCCACCCCATAATGGCTTGGAAAAGGGTAAAGGTAAATCAAAAGAACACAGTCTTATCTCAAGATTGTAGCTAAGAGGTAAATAATGAAACAAAATAAGAAGTTTCAAAATAAGACAATAGCCCAACATGAGACCCTAGGAAAGGAGAGCATCCACATTGTCAAAGTCATTTCTCATCATGGCTTTGGAAAGGATAACAAGTCTATGCCTCGACCGACCAAGTGCGAAAAGAAGGCTACATGAACAAGGCTTGCAGAGAAGGAGATTTAGGAAGAAAAGGTCTTTGTGAACCAATCCTTTCTACTGCATTAAAGAAAAGGTGTAGCTCCATGAATAGGCTCTTAAATGAGGTAACCCAACTAATGGAAAAATTTAGCCTCGACCCAAAACATACTAAACCCAAACATGATCCTCAAGATGTGGGCTATCATGTTCTAAGAGAAGCCTTGGTCATAATCAAAAGCTCTAGTGAGGAAATAACCATAGAAGCACTATGTGAATAATTGAGATAATAAGGGAAAGAGAAAGATAAAGCTCAGAAGAAGGTCATGGAGTTGATAGAAATGATGATACAAATGAGAGAAAAGCTTGACAAGTTGTAGCAATCCCAACATTCATCTCAGGAAGCTACAAAGCTGATGGAAGATACACCTCCTATAGATGAGATCCATGGAAAATATAAACCCTTTGCAAGTGCATCTTCTACTAGTAAGGGATGCCCAATTACTAATTTCAAGGATTCCTGACAATATGGAATTGCCAATATACATGCAACAACAAGTGCAATGAATGGTGGTTGCCAACTAAGACAAGAAAATGACATTGGGTATGATAAATAATATAGACAAATCATACCCTCATCATCACAACCAAGTACCATATCCTAAGGGCTATACAGTGTATAAGATTAAGCAATTTAATGGCATTGATAATCCTAAACAACACATAGCTCATTTCATGATTCTATGTGGGGATTCAAGTAATAACCCCTCATTGTTGCTCCATCAATTCTCAACAAGCTTAAATGTAGTAGCATTCAAGTGATATGCCAATTTACAACTAGAATGTACACAAACTTGGTCACAATTGAAAGAGACTTTTTGAATCAAGTTTGGAGGAGTGAGAGATAAGGTGATCATTGTGGACCTCATCTCAACACCAAAGAGCAACAATGAATTGATCTTGGATTATAACACACGATAGAGAAATCTCAGCATTAGGTGTGAATATCCATAAGCCAATTCGAGACTATAAATCTAGTTCTCAGGAATATAAGGAAGAACTAGATGACACCCTATCTAAGTGCTTCCTTTATCAACACTTTCCAAGATCTCATCGTATAGGTTAGAAAGTTGAAGAGGATTAGTCCACCAGCCTTTGCTAGTTCACAAAATCTAAAACTAGAATAAGATAAGGTAAAGTGAGGGGAGCTCTCTAAAATGTGAAGGTAGAATTCATAGAAAATGAATAGAAAAAACCTATGAACCCTACCAATAATGGAGGTAATTCTCAGAAATTATCAACTCTTTGCGGCGATGGGAAAGTATAACCATCCAACACTCTCTAGCAGATAATTAGGAAGAAATACTCTTTTAAAAGAGAAAGAGAGTAAGTAAAATCTTCCAAGATTCTCTAAAGTTAAATCTCCAATTACCATAATACAAAAGGCCATGTGAAGCCAACAAAAAGGATCATCCAAACTATTATCCTTACCATAGAGTCTTGGGTCATACCATTGAGGACTACTCTGTGTTCAAGGATTGGGTCAAAAAGCAATACCAAAAAAGTAAACTGACTCTCTTGAAGTCAACCTTACTTGAAACACCCACCAAACACGTCAACCACATCACTATATTTGAGACACATGAGCTGCTTGCTGGGCTCCTTTTCAAGGAATAAGAATAGTGTATACCCGAAAAAGAGCACCTGTAGGAGATCTATATCTCTAAAAGGTTGAAGAAACTAATAAAGAAGATGGCTAAGAACACTAAAAATACTGGGATGGTGACAAGGAAAGCTTCAACAGAAAAAACTTCCCCACCCATTCCAAACATCATAATGAAAAAGAATAAAAATAAGAGAAAGAAAGTGGTTCAATCAGAGGAATACATGATTAAGAAATTGCTCATCCAAGAATGCATCCATGCCCCAAAAGGATATGTCCAAGGAGAAAGAACTCAAGTAACTCTTAATAAAATCCTCCCCGATGAACTTAGAGCTTTGCATGAAGGCTTTGACATTGAGAATGGGGGAGAGAAATTTCTAGTGGCAATGTGTGCTACCATTGTTACTATTAGAAGCTCACAGTCAAGTCAATCACTAGAGACATCCTATCGCTCTAATGATGATGGATTCTAGAGCACAAGATAGGAAGAAGCAAACAAATATGTGGAGCACATTACTAATAAAATGGAGATTCCCATGAGTCTGCCAAATAACTGTTACCGAGAAGACTATGTTAGAGACTGGTTCACTCATGAATTTGATTATGGCATAATTAAACTATGACTAAAAATTGTAAAAGATCTAGTGATAACTAATATGAAGTATGTTAGGGCCCAAATGCAAGTGATAAATGAACACATGCAAGCTATGGCTGCCAATAAGGAGAGCATGTCAAATGCAACCACAAAAGTGGCAGAGCACACAAAAGAGTTTGCACAAATGTTAGGGAATCACCTATCAACTCTCCTCAAGATCAGAATGATCATCCACACCAAAAGTAGGTTATGCGAGTTAAGCACTCTCAAGGATGATTATCTAACTTTGTCAGTTCATGTCACATGGTGACTCACACAACTACGATAGACATTGATGATCAGCCATCCCAATCACCATCAAGTAACCTAGTTGGCAAATGATCAACTGATTAGGTTTGGTGGAGTCCCAATCCTAGAGCATGTGGAAGGATACTCTCTACCAACTTTAGATGAATTATACATATAGGATATAGATGATGCATATGACTCTATGTCCGAGTCAGAATAACGTTATGATTGCTTTGAGAGGCCCTACATCAATAAGCACCAAAAGAAGAAGTAGGTATTTTAGGAAAGGATTAAACAAGCTAATGTTGGAGCTCATTCAGCTCCTGAATCAAACCAATCCAAACATCCACGAAAGAAGTACTCTAAATACAAAGTCCTAAAGAAGGTCATGTTAGCCAATGAAATAAAAGGGTTCATCCAAAGAGTCTTTAATGATCTCTCTACAAGAAAGCCCCATATGGCTAATTTTGATTTTGAATGGGAGGATTATCAACTAGTTACATCCTCCAAAGACATCTAAAAAACTACCAATCAAAGGCAAGGATTCCCTACCCCTTGTCACATGATCAACCTTGGTAGTGATTTCGAAGAAGAGCCTTGTCAATCTCAAAATGCTAGAATTCAAATGAAAAATTCAAATCAAGTACAACTCAAAGGTGGTAAAGAGTTACCTCCAAGACAAGCTCCAATGCTTAGAGATAAGAACATCTCTAAGGACAAGGAGAAGGAAAAAAAATTCAGATACATAAGGACACCAAACCTTTGCAAGCTAAACCCACACCTAAGAAACTAGAGTAGAACATAGAAGCTCATCATAGGAAAATCCCTGCCATGTTAATTGTATTTAATTCCCTAATGATGTCACAAGAACTCAGGATTACATTGGTGCATATCTTGCAAACCCAACTGACTATCAAACATACTTCGCTAAAGAAAATATGAAGGAATCATTAAACACTAGTTAGACTCCCACCATCACCTCATGAATGACAACTTACTACCAGAAATGATAGACCATAATAGGTCATTGTATGTCATAGGGAGCAGTGATGGGATTAAAATTAATTGCTTCCTCATTGACCTAGGATCCTCAATCAATTTGATGACTCTGAATACTCCAAGGGCTTTAACTTTGGATGTATGCCATCTATTGTTCAAAATTATAACCATCCAAGAGTTTAATAAAAATAGTCAAAGAGCCATAGAAGTCATAACCATACCTCTAAAAATAGGCAAATTAATGACTAACACTATGTTTTATATGATCAACACTGATATATCATATAAAGCACTATTAGGGATGCCATGGTTACATGAAAATAATGTAATGCCATCAACCCTATATCAATGCCTCCGATAATTTGAGGATGGTGAAGAATTCTGAATTGATGGATATGTACATCCTTTTGATATTCACGAAGTATATTACGATGATGCAAAATATTATCAAAGATCCCATGCTAATAAAGGGTCTACTTCTATCAGTCAAGTAAAGAATAAGATTGCTAGCCTGATCTTTATCTCTCCTCATCTAAGGAGTGACATAGACTCTTTAGATGAAGAAACCCCATAATTCTACCTAGGTGGTTACTCTTCTGATGAAGATAAAAATTACGGTCAAATGAAAAGTACTCTCCTTATTACAAAAGTCCCAGAAGGCTTACAAAAGCCATTGAATAAGCTAAACACTAATGTTTTGGAGGAGTTAAGAACCTTCTATATTTTCCTATAATATAAGGGTGAAAAGGAGATGTTATTTTATAAGATAATTCCCTATGTCCCAAGCATGCATGAAATCCTAAAAACGAAGGATCCGAAAGATGGTGGTGACTATAAGCCAATGGTAATACCTAAATATTTTCTAGACAATCTTCATCAAATAATTAAGATATCTAGTTGCAAACTTCAAAAAACAAAGGAAGAAAGTAATTTCTTCAAAAATCTATGGAACCCATCCCAAAGGCATGCTTATATCCCCAGAAGAGAAAACAAGAATTCTAAAGGATAGTGCTACATTGCTTCGAGTATCCATACATACCTTATAGTCACCATTGAACCTCTATCCAATAATAAGGCTGATAAACATCCTCAATGCCTCTAAGACACAAACCATACACAGCAAACTAGCCATGGCTCTCCAAACACGACAAGAAGTTGAAGTTATTGGTAAAACTACATTAGGACCTATGGAAAAGGGGTATGATGCAGTCAAAACACCTTTGAAACCAAAAGAGGAACCTTTGCCAAGTCCCATTCAACATGAAAAATCAATTGGTGAAGAAATGATCCTCAAATAAAAAAAAAACTCCACCAAAACTCAAAGATAGGGGGGCAAGCCACAATCGATGAACTAATAAAAATCAACCTAGGTTTAGAGGAAGATTGCCGGCCGACCTTTATCAACACACAACTCTCAAAGGAAAGCTAAACCCAACTCAAAGTAAGACTCAAGGAATATAGTGACTGCTTTACATGGAGCTATAGGGAGATGCCTGGACTAGATCTTGAATTCAAAGTCCATAAGCTGGCTAACAATCCTGAACTTCCACCTATCAAATTCAACCTAGAACAAAAAGTGATAGAAGAGACAAAGAAATTGATCAAAGTGTGATTCATCAAAGAAGAGAAATACTCAGATTGGGTTACAAGCATTATGCCAGTAAAAAAAAAGAATGGTCGAATCTGCATCTATGTGGACTATAGAGACTTAAATAAAGTATGCCCAAAAGACGATTTTTCATTATCAATAATGAAAATCATGATTGACAGTATAACTAATTTTGAAATATTCTTCTTTATGGATGATTTTCTAGGATACAATCAAATCAATATGGATCTTGATGATGAAAAACATATGGTGTTTTGAACTCCAATTGGTATTTATTACTACATGGTAATGCCCTTTAGGCTTAAAAATGTGAGCACCACTTATCAAAGATCCATGACCTAAATTTTTGATGACCTCATACACCAGCAAGTGGAATGATACATGAATGAATTGGTGCTCAAAACTAAGTCCAAAAACATGCACATTCATGACCTAAGGGTGGTCTTCAACTTCCTTAGAAAATATAATCTAAAAATGAACCCTATGAAATATGCCTTTGAGGTATCATCAAGAAAATTCATTGGATTCATTGTCAAATATTGAGGGATTGAAATCAATCCATCTAAGATCAAAGCCATCTTGGATATGCCACCACCCAACAAATTAAAATAGTTGAGGTCATTCTAAGATTGACTCGTATATATAAGGAGATTCATTTCAAATATCTTTGAAAAATGCAAACCCTTTTCCAAATTTATGAAAAAGAATGCTCTATTTGTTTGCGATCAAGAATGCCAACAAGTCTTTAAGAGATTAAGCAATATCTCTTAAAGCCACTAGTCTTTGCAGCACCCATGCCTAGTATATCTATAATCCTCTACACAGCCATAATAGAAGGGTATTTAGGGGGCACTCCTCACCCAAAACAATGAGGAACAAAAAAAAATGCACTCTCCTATTTGAGTAGAATGCTAGTGGGGGCAGAGAATAACTACTCTCCCATCAAAAAGTATTGTTTGGTAGTAATATTCACAATCAAGAACCTCAGAGATTATTTTCCATCTCATCAAGTCATTTTAATATCAAGGGTTAACCCCATAAAATACTTAATAATTAGGTTTGTACTCATTGGAAGGATAGCAAAGTGGGCCTTAATTCTCATAGAGTATGATATCAAGTTTACTCTCTAAAAGGTGGTTAAAGGATAAGTCCTTGCCAGACAATTCTCCACAGAGTTGTGAAGTCCTTGATGAAGAAATCCTTTTTGCCAAGTAAGGGGAATCCTATCAGAAGTTATATTTTGATGGTGTGTCATCCATCAGGCCAGGAATCAAGCTGAAGCTTTCACAAATTAAAGTAAGCATTAGACTCATATTTGTTACCCCAAATTAGGGCATTTTATGATATTCCTACTCCCTCTCAAAATCATGTACAAATAATGAGGCTAAATACAGGCCCTAATTATAGAAATAGAAATGGCTCTTAACATGAGAATATCACACATACATATTTTTGGTGACTCATAATTAGTCATCAATCAAGTGGGAGGTGGATATAAAATTTACAAATTCAAGCTATTGAATACTGTGAAAAGGATTGAGGACTCATACGGCAAATCCCACATATTTAGATAGTTAAATTTCTCTAGTCCATCAATGAGGAAGTTGATTCCTTTGCTAAGTTAGGCAAAATATTGGCTGATCGTGGCCAAGGATAAATTCTATTTACAATCCATATCAGATAGATGATAAACTCAATATTTAGCTTCAAACACGAGAAGACAAAATCTAAAGTGATAGAAGAAGCAATAGATTAGAGAATACCATTCACTGACTATCTCAAAAATGGAGAATTCCCAAAAAATAAATTAGCATGGATGCAACCTAGAAAGAGGCAATCCCATTGAATGAAATAAAAATAGATACTATCATCTATTTCTTTTAGAAAAATATCCTACATCAATTTAATGTTCCTCGAAGGATTGCTTCTAACAATGGACCATCCTTTAGAAGCTTTAAGATAGGACAATTTGTACATCATCACAAGATAAATTGGAGATATTCATCCATCTATAATGTGAGGTTAAATGGCCTTGCTAAATCATTCAACAAGACCCACTCCAAATATTAAAGGAAGTCATTCCCATAAATAAAAGAGACTAGCATTAGAAACTTTCTGAGACATTGTGGGGGCTTATTGCACCACATATCAAACCCCTACTCAATCAACACCATATGTATTAGAGTTTGGAACCAAGGTAGTCCTGCCATTGGAGGTACAAAGTTCCTCTCTAAGGATTGATTTTCAAAGAAAATTAGAAAAGAAGATAATGTTCATCTTCGCGTAGATGAGCCAGACTCCTTGGATGAAACAAGGCTTACAACTCAACAAAACTTAAAAATGTACCCAACCTAAATGTCTAGGGACTACAACAAGATGGTCTGACTCAAGTTTTTCTAAAACGGAGAAATGATCTTAGTGTTGAGAAGACTCGTAATCCCAAATTGAAATAAGAAAGGCAAATTTGAGCCTAATTGGGAAGACCCTTATATTTTCAAAGGATATTTGAAGGAAAATCCTACCAACTGATTGATGACAAAGAGGATAGACCTATGCCATCGATTAACATCTAATTCTTGAAGAGGTATTATGCATAAGCCTCTAGCAGCAACAAAAAAAAAATTAAAATGTCTATGTTTTGTCTATGATGAAACATCTGGCTTTCTTAAAAGAATGTCCTGTCAAATATGCACTCAATGTTTCTCAAGGCAAAACATAGACACAAAACCCTATATGATAAACCGAAGCCATTTTGCTTGGTGATCGAGTCCACATCCACATAGCAAATTAAGTCCACTTTCACGTAGTAGATCAAACCCACTTTCAAGTGGCAAATCAAGTTCACTCTCCAATAGCAAATTAAGTTCACTTTCACATAGAAAATTAAGCCCACTTTTATATGACAAATCAAGTTTACTCTCACATGGTAAACTAAGTCCATATTTATATGCCAAACTAAGTCTACTTTGGCATAGCAATTTAAATCCACATAGTCAATTCTTAAAATGTTGACACAAGAAAAAGTACCTTAAAAATTATTTGCACCCTCTCTTCTCATCAAAACTAGAGAAGAGGATGCAAAGGGGACACTTTATTTGGATCGATTTTGACTAAAACTAAATCTAACCAAAACTTAGCTAAAGTAGAGGCTTGAATACCACTAAAATATGGCTCAAACATGCCTAACCAGTCAACCACTTGGGTAAACCAAACTGGTCTACTGATTTCAATATACTAGTACTAACAATAGCTCTCAACTTGTCAATCGGTACCTAAATTAGTCATCCAGTTCAGCTTAGGATCGATAAAAATTGGTCATCTGATAAGCCAATTATAATACTCTTTTTTCAAACAAAGGTCCCTCGAGTTCACAAAATCACAATTTGGCCCAACTTTTAGAAAAGTTTACAAAAAAACCCTTGTAGATTTAATATCCAAAGTGAGTACAATTTTTGAAAATCCTTATCAACAACAAATAGAGCATTATCCAAACCCAACAAAATTTTAGTCAAGCAAATTACAATCTCAAATATATCAATCAATGATGAAGATCCAAATTTAAAATCTAATTGCAATCCAATCAAATTACAAATTTAAATCAATCAATAATTTGATTTCAAATCCTCTTAGTCCTATAAAGACCTACAAGAATCAAACAAGAGAAGGAGAATTGAAGATAGGAGATCAGAAGCTAGAGAAAGGAGGAAATAAGAGGAGATCAATTGTCAATTATAGGAAAGAAGAAATCAACAAAAGGTTAAGTAGAAAGCTATCAGTAATACTTTAGATTTTACTGGGGTCAATTGATAAAAGATAAAGTAGTCAGCTACACCCTAAAATCAAGCCAAGTTATCTGCATCCACTAAGGATTAACTAAGGCTCATTCTAGTCAAATTCCACTACGTCAAGCACACAAGAGTAGGGCAGAGGTGAATATCAAGCCTTTCCCATTCCCCTCTTATTTCATATTATTTATGATTATGAATCTAAATTATTTTAAATTGTAAAGTGAGAGTATGCCCTTGCTTAAGTCATGCATTCTTTTCTCAAAATTAATTAAACCATGCTTTTCTTTCTTTATATCTTTATCATATTAGCTAGGTTTTTCACTTCAGTAGTTTTTGATAATTGTTAAGGTAATCAATAACAGGGGCTTATACTTGTTAAAAATCATATTCCTATAATTTTTTATTCCACACTCAAACTGCCCTCAAATTTTATTTGTTATTTTGACGTTGCTTCTTAGGGTTACTAACTATCCCAAGTGGTTAGTTTTGGCTCCACACTTGCAAACTTGCTTGAAGGTCAAATCAACTTAGGGCTAGCTTGTGTGCTTTCCTAAAGGTAAAATAAACTCAAGGTCAACTTGTTGGCTCATCTGAAAGTCAAATCAACTTAGGGTCAGCTTGTGGGCTCATTCAAAGTTATTCTGATCAATCGATAGCTTGAGACTTCTCTAATCAATTAAATCAATTAAAATTAATTAATTAATTTAATTAATTTAATTAGATTAAAACTAAGCCAATTTGGCTAAATTAAGTAAACTGATTAAGCTAAGCCAATTTTATTGCCCTTTAAATTTTGGTGATGATCAAACTAAAGTTTAAAATATTTATTTAGTGATGGTAAGCTTCAGGATTATCAATGATCATCCAAGCTTAAGAAGCATCGAGTCTCAAGACAAAGATCATTGGATGATGAAGATAATGACTCAAAAATAATGAGGATGATATCTTGAATGTGGGATTGAAATTGGTCACTCAAGATAGTGAAGACCCCTAGGAGTAACCTAGAAATAACAAATCAAAAGTATGATAGTTTGAATACACAATCAGGTGTTATAGGAATATCACTTCCAATCAATGCAAGTCCCTATTATTAATTGCCCCGATAATTATAAAAAATCTCCTAAAATAAGAAACCTAGCTAATAAAATAGGGACACAAAAGAAAAAAGAAAGCATAATTTGATTGATATGCAAAAAAGGGTACATGGCTTAAGCAAGCATATACTCTCACTTTACATTTTAATGAATTTGAATATGAAATGACATAAAACAAGAAAGGGAATGGAAAAAGCTCAATGTTTGCTACTACCCCACTCTTGCATGCTGGACCGAGTAAAATTTGACTCAGATGGATCTTGACTTGAGTATCAATGGATGTTAATAATTTGGTTTAATAGTATCATCTAGCGAGACATGGAAGGTGATGGGATGCATTTAAGAGTCTCGAAGTGTGATTGACAGTTTTGAGCATACTAGTGATCAACTTCCTTTGATAGCATCACCGACGACATGTCAAGTTTAGCTCAAAGTATTTCTAATAGATTTGAGCATTGGTAATTAACTTCGTTATTTGAAGTATTTTCATTAGTCAATAAAGTATTAGTGATTACTTCATTTAGTTTGAAGTGTTTCAGTTAGCCAATAAGGCATTGGCGATAACTTCATTTGGTTTGAAGTATTTTCATAACCAATAAGGCATAGGTAATAACTTTGTTTAAAGTGTTTCCATAGCCAATAAGAAAGACATAGGCCATAACTTTGTGGTTGAAGTATTTTCATAGCTAATAAAGCATAGGTGATAACTTTGTTTGATAAGGCATTTGGCTGACTAACTAAGTGAGTTCAAGCCTACCTTAACTTGATTTGATTTGATAATCGATGACCTCTTAGGCATATTGTCTATTAAATTTAGAGTGTTGCCAATATTTTTGGGTTAGCTTAGCATGAAAGGTGCATCATCAATGACTTATTAGGTTGGTTAGTTTTGAAGTGTGACTAATGACTTTGAACATATTGGCAATTAACTTCTTTGATTTGGTAGCATCATCAATGTATGGGGTTGGACATAACTTTGAAGTATGACTGATAACTTTGAATATGTTGGTGATTAACTTCTTGGATTTGGTAGTGTCACCAACATATGGGGTTGGGTATAGCTTTGAAGTATGACCAATAATTTTGAACATGCTATCAGCTGACTTCTTTTAAATAAGGCATTATGGTTGAATGACTAAATGAATTCAAGCCTACCTTAGTTTGATTTGATTTGAAGCATCACCAATGCTTTTGGATTGACTTAGCTTTGAAATATGACTGACGGCTTCAAGCGTATTGTCGGTTATCTTTATTTTAACAAAGCATTGTAGCTAACTATCTAAGTGAGTTTAAACCTACCTTAATTTGATTTTGATTTGATAATTGACTTCCTCTTAGGCATGCTGTCGTTGCCAATGCTTTTGGGTTGACTTAGATTCGAAGTGTGGCTGATGACTTTTAAGCATATTGTTGGCTGATTTTATTTGATTAAGGCACCTGATTGACTAATTACATGAGTTCAAGTCTATTTTAGTTCAGTTTGATTTAAAAGTTTGAACTTGGTATAGTTTTAGTCTGATCTAATTCAGTTTAATATTCAAAACTTGATTCAATTCAATGTTCAAAACTCAATTTCAATTTAAGTCTGATCTACTTTTGTTTGGATTAGGCTTGACCTTGTGTTGGACCCTTATCAGTTTCTTAATGGATCCTTAATGGATCTTGGATCCAAATCACTAACGGGTTCTCATTGGATCTTTAATGGGTCTCAGATATGACCCTTGATGGATTGTTGATGGATCCTTTATGGACATTGGATCCAATCCTTAATGGGTTCTTATTGGATCCTTGTTCAACCTACTAATGGGTTCAAGGTCTGACCCATGTTGGACCTTATTAGATTTGGGTCCAAACCTTAGTGGACCTAGGTTTAAGTTTAAGTCAATTAGGTTCAACTTGGTTTTAGTTTAGACTTGACCTGGTTTTGGTCTGAATTTGAGTTCAATATAATCCGATTAGGATTCAATTTGAGCTTGATTTGACCTAATTAGAGTTTAGAGTTTGATTCGAGTTTAACTCAACCCAACTAGATTTGATCTAAACTTAACTTGGTTTTGAGTTAAACTAGCTTGAACCCAATTAGGATTAAGTCTGAGTTGATTTGGTTTGGTTCAATTCAATTTGGATTTTTGGTCCGGTTCAATTTGATTAATTTTAGATCTAATTGGTGGTCTATCTTAGTCAATTTAATTATGCTTATTCATTCTAGCTAAGTTTGATTTGATTGGGTTACTTTATGTCAATCAATTTTATTCGAGAGCTTTTAAATTGTCATGATAATTTTTAGCAAGCTAGTGAGTTGGCCTCAGATGTGTGAGCTTGAGAGCTGGCTGAGATGAGCAAGCTTGAAAGCTAGCATAGAGGTGCAAATCTGATAGTTGGCTTGGGTGTGAGATTGAGAACTATCTAGATTTGGTAGGCCCAAGCACTGGCCAATAATTTTAGCAGGGCTGGAGGCTGGCCTAGAGTCAATATGCCATAAAGCTAGCCTAATTTCGACGGTTCCAAAGGTTGACTTGGTTTGTGCAAGCTTGAGGGCTGGCCTAATTTCAGTAGGCCTAAAGGTTAGTTTATGATTTCGGCAACCTTAAAATCTAATATAGTTTCAATGGGCCTGAAGGATAGCCTGGTTTCAGTAGTTCTGAAGGTTGGCCTAAAGTTTTGGCAAGTTCGAAGGTTGACTTATAGTTTTTGTGGGTCTGAAGGCTATCCTGGTTTCAACGGGCCCAAAGGCTGCTCTAGATTTGGCGGCTCAAAGGATGGCCTAGTTTTGGCAAGCCCGAATACTAGCCTGAATTGGGTAGGCCTGAGTTTGATGGGCTTGAAGGCTGGCCTAGTTTTTGCAGACTCAAAGGCTAGCCTTAAGTCGGTTGGCCCAAAAGATGGCTTAGTTTTAGGGGCATGAAGGTTGGCATGTGAATAGGTAAAGCCACATGTGGCTATGGGTATGAAGAGGACAATTGCATAGGTGTGGACATCGCGGAGATAGGTGAAGCTATAGGTGACCGCAAGCATAGGGCGCGACAATTCCTCCTTCCTCTAAATCTTCTTCTCTAATTTACCTCTGATGTCTTCCTTTTGCCCTTTCTAAATTCTTTTATTTTATTATTATTTTTTTTTAGTAGCTCAACTTCTCTCCCTCTTCTTTTTTTCCTTTGGGCTGAATTTTTCCTTTTTTTTTGGTTGGCCAACAACTTTCCCTTTTCTTTTTATATTTTTTTATCTTCTCCCTCCTTCTTCCCTATGCTTCCCTATCCCTCTTCTTTAAAATACTAGCAGGCCTTGGCCCATTCCTCTCAATCTCATGGCCAAATTCAGCTAGGTTTGGCCAGATCTGGCCTTTCTCCGATGGCAAGCAATGGGAGCCGGCTGAGGCTATGTGAAGGCAATGCGAGGTGAGGTGGAATGATAGCAAAAAGCTACTGGTGTGTGCAAGGCTCAAACCGACAGTGGCAGATGGTGCAGGGAGCGGTGGCCAGCGCAAGGTGATGGGGCTAGCTGGTGGCTAGCAGAGGTCAGTAGCACAATGGAGGACTAATGGAGCTTGTGGAGGCAAGCCAGCAGAGTGCAAGCCACCAAGCATAGACAAGGAAGGTTTGGATTGGGTCGTTGGCATGGAGGAGCATAGAGCAGGTAGGTCCAGTAGCCGGTGAAGGGTAGAGCTTGGGTAGAGCCCATGGAGGTGAGCATCAAGGCTAGGGTTCCGATGAAAGGGTGGCATAAGTACTGACTAGGGTCCCGGCAAGGCTTAGATTCTAGCGAGAAGGTGACACAGGTACACGCTAGGGTCCCAATGAAGCTCAGATTCCAGCGAGGAGGCAGTATAAGTATGGGTTGGGATTGGGCAACCTTCGGTGGAGAGGCTTGAGTCCTCTTCAAAAGCAAAGCAACCAAAGAAGAGAACAGGGAAAAGAGAAAAAAGTTAAGTGCACTAACCTCTCTAAGCTTGGCTTTTAGCTTGTTCAGATCCTTCTCCTCATTCTATTCTCTTCTCATTCTTTTTTATGTCAACAAGGTTTATATAGAGTTCAAAGAGATGAATTTGGGCTGTAAATAATCTCCTTTTGCTTAAATTTTTGAATGATGGATGTGACTATGGATGGATATAGATGTGACTGAATGAGTCTGCAGATAGATAAAAATAAATTTATTTATTGTAGATGATAATAATTTTAAAATTGCACTCATCTCATACATTGAATTTATATAAGGGTTATTTATCATTTTTTTTGAAAATTGGACTAAATTGTAATTCTATAAATTTAAGGGTTTTTTTGTAAAAATAATTTATTTACAAAATTTTAAAACTTTCAAAAGTCCTTTTTGAACAAAATTTAAACTTATTCATAAATAAAAAATTTTCTAGCGACTTATTTATGAAAAGTTGTTATTCTAGAGGTTTATTTGTGAATACAAAATTTTAGAGGGGCTTATTCACAAAATATTTCATATGGATCAAATTATAATTATCAATCTTTCGAGATTTTATTTACAAAACTTAAATTTTACAAAGGCTAATTTGTAATTTTAGGTTTCATTGGACTTTTTCGCAAAAATTTAGTCTCAAACAGTCATTCATAAGAATTTATTTGATTTAGGAACATATTTATAAATTTTTTATATTTTTTCATTTTGACCCAAATTTCAGATGAATTTTGGGCTCAATTTTAGTTCAAATATTTGGCCGACTCAACCCATTTGGACTAATCCTAGCTTGAGCCAAAATTTCTTAATGATTCAAGTCTAAGTTGAGCTTAATTTTTAGTCAAACATGGATGCAATTTAAGTTTGACTAAGACTCATATTTATGCCATAATTTAGTTGCATACAAATCTTAATTTTAATCATATTTCAATTAAAATTTTATTGTGGCAAAAATCACCTCAATCATTGAAGCTGAAGCTCGAGGATCAAGATGAAAGCTCAAAGAATGTGCAAGATGCGAGATCAACTCTAAACTCATAGGTTTAGATTTTTTTATTTTATGTTGAGTCAAGGAATTTGATAGTTATTTACAGTGAACCAATATCTGTTATGAGTTAATATCAAATCAAAATTAAACTTACAGTAAACCAGGTAAAGTTTTTCTATAAACTTTGGATGCCCAAAAGTTAGAGTTCAAATGTCCAAATATAGCAAAAAATCTCTAGTGATTACTACATCTTCAAGCATTCGAACCTCATATTCAGATGTCCAAGTTCAGAAGTTGCAACTTCTAATTTTTCTATATTCAAAGTTCAGATGTCTAGTACTAGCTCGGATACCTGAACTTAGATAGTTCGATTGCCCAAACTTGATGATCAAACATCCATACTCGTGACATCAGCTAATAGCAGCTAGTTGAAATTTGACCACTGGGAGGCTCAAATGACCGAACCTTAAGGTCTGGACACCTAAACTCGGCAAGATAGTCAGGGGTGATTCTCAAATGACTAGTTTCTTCCTCTAATGATTATATAAAGGATTGGGACTTTTTTGCTCAAAGAAGGATTTAGGTTTCTATATTCTTAGAGCAAAAATCCCCCTTCCAAAACCTTCTATTCCCAATAAGAGCTCAAATAGGCATTAATTGTCGAATCCTCAAATGTCCTTATACTTAAATATTGAGAGACTCTTATTGTAAGCTTTATCTTTTTTTTTTTTTTTTTTTGCATCTTCACCATTGTAACTCTTCTAAGTTGTTAGGAGAGGAGTTCTCTTCTAAGTTTTAGGAGAGTCATGATAATGCTCACTCCTTAGGTTGTGAGAAATGACCGATTGTCTATAGTGAGGAGTGACACTCACAGTTTGTGAGGACATGACTTCACCCTAATGAAGTGATAACTCTAGTGATGAGTTTAAGTCCTTAGGATTGAGGCAAGGACTATGAAATAGGCATGGTTGGTCACTGAACATTATATATTGGTTCGCACTCTTTTTATTTTTTTTTTATCTTATGCATTTAGTCTGATATTAATCGAAAATCATCTTATATTTGATTATGAATTGATCATTCTCCCTTACTTTAATTGTCTTAGTATTTATAATTTAGTTTTGATTATCTAATTGGGCTTGAAATGCTTTTGGGTTCACTATGCTCTTAATGTAAACTTGTTTATTATTTGGAAACCTTTTTCACTTCTATCAAAGATTGCCAATCTAGGCTAACAAATTAAACTTGAATAGACTACCAAATGAACATAAATTGATCAAATTAGCGATGTAAAACTCAAATTAAACTCAACCCAAATCCAAATTGAGTTAATCCAAATAAAAATTGATTTAGACTAAAAACCCAATTGGGTTCAAATCGAGCAACCCATATCAAAATCAATTTAGACCTAGCCCCAATTAGGTTCAACTTAAGTCAACCTAAATCAAAATTGATTTAGACCAAAACCTAATAGAGTTCAAATTGGGTCAATTTGAGTTAAATTGGATCAGATCCAAACACAATCTTGTCTTGATTCAGTTAACACAAATTAACTTGATTTAGACCCAAACCCCAATTGGGTTCACATTGAGTTAACCTGAAATCAAACCAAGTTCAAACTGAACCCTATTTGGTCAAACCAAGTTCAAATCAAACCCTAATTAGGTCAAATCAAGTTCAAACGAACCCTAATTAGGTTGAATCAAGTTTGAACCACACACTAATCAAGTCAAACTAGGTTCTAACCAAACTCTAATTTGGCCAAATCAAGATTAAACTAAATCTTAATTGGGTTAAATCAAGTTCAAATGAACCTTAAATTTGGCTAAACTTGAACTAGAACTTGGTAAAATCTGAACTAGAATTAGGCTGAACCTGAAGCAAAACCAATCGAACATGAACCAAAACCAAGCCGAACCTAAACCAAAACTAAGTCAAAATTAAACTAGAATTAGGTTGAACTTTAACCCAAGTCCATTAAGCTTTGAACTCAAACCAAATAAGGGTCTAAGTGGGTCAAACCTGAACCCATTAACAGGTTGAACCCATATCCACTAAGAACCCATTAAGCATTGGATCCATAACCCATTAAGGATCCAATAAGAACTCAATCAAGGTTGAATCCAAGATCCAATAAGTTCCAATAAGAACCCATTAAGGGTTGGATCTAAGACCTATTAAGGATCCAATAAGAACCTAATAAGGGTTGGACCCAAGATCAATTAAGGATCCAATAAGAACCCAACAAGAGTTAGATGCAAGAGATCCATCAAAGGCCCAATAAGGGTTGAACCCAAGATCCATCAAGAATCCAATAAGAACCAAATAAGGATTGGATTTAAGATTCATTAAGGACCGAGTCTGAGGCTCAATAAAAATTTAACATAAGGTCAAACCCAAACCAAATTGGATTAAATTGGAGTTGATTGAAATCAAGTTTTGAATATCAAACTGAATTAAATCAAACTCGAATTAAAATCAAGTTTTAAATATCGAATCAAACCAAGTTAGACTTGAATCAAATCAAGTTTTAAACATTGAGTTGAACAAAATTAGACTTAAACTGAAATCAACTCTAAACTTCAAACCAAACTGAATTAGACCCTAAATCAAAACCAAATATTGGTTTAAGTCAAATTCAAATAAAAAAGAGTTAGCCAATAACAAGCTCAAAGCCATCAACAACACCTCAAAATCTAATCGATACAAGCCAACAAAGGTCATCGATTATCAAATCAAGGATGATTAGCATAAGCATATGTTGTTAATTATTTTTTCAAATCAAAACCAAACTAAGGAAGACTTAAACTCATTTAGTCAGTTAACCAAATACTATGTTCAAAGGAAGTTTTTGGTTGCACTTCAAGCTTAGTCAATACAAGCTCAAAAATCATTGGTGATGCTTCAAACTTAATCAATAATAAGTCGAAAAGGTTTTTCATTATCAAATTAGAAATGGTCAACATAGGCTAAGGCCGCTAACCATTTCAAGCTGAACTAATTCTTACTTGAACTTGCTTAGTTAGTCAACTAAATGCCATATTTGAAGGAAGTCAACTGACAAGAAGCATGAAGCTGTCGGTCACACTACTAGCTCAGCCAACACAAGCTTAAAAGCCATTGGTGATGCTCAAAACTTAATCAAAAACAAGCCAAGGATGCCATCGATTATTAAATCAGAAATAGTCAGCATACACCAAGATCACTAACCATTTCAAACCAAACTAAGGTAGGATTGAACTCATGTAGTAAGTCAGTTAAATGCCAAGTTCAAAAAAAGTCAACCCACAACAAGCCTAAAGCCATTGGCCACACTTCAAGCTTACCCAACACAAGCTCAAAAGTTGTTAGCGATACTTCAAACCTAATCGACAACAAGCCAAGAGAGGCTGTCAATTATCAAATTGAAAATAGTCAATATTAGCCAAGGCCACTAACTATTTTAAAATGAATTAAAACAAGCTTGAGCTCACATAGTCAATTAGCTAAATATCATGTTCAAAGGAACTCAACTGGCAACAAACATAAAGCCATCGACCAGGCTTCAAGCTAAACTAACATAAACTTAAAACCATCATTGATGTTTCAAACCTAATCAACAAGTCAAGAAATACTATCAATTATCAAATCAAGAATTATTAGTATAAGCTAAGGTCACTAATCATTTTTTCAAATCAAATATAAAAAGAAGTTGACCGACAATTGCCAGAAAGTCATTAGTAATACTCCAAACTCTAATGGGTCAACTAACATAAGTCAAGGCAATCAGCCATACCAGTCAGCATATTATCAATATCCACTAAGGATCAAAATAAGGCCCATGCAAGTCAAACTCCAGTTCGTCAAGTGCACAGGAGTGGGGCAACAGAGAGTATCAAGCATTTCCTATTCCCTTTCTTATTTTATAATTATTTATGATTATAAATTTAAATTTATTAAATTATAAAGTGAAGATATGCCTTTCTTAAATTAATCAATCATGTTTTTTTGTGTCTTTATTGGTTGAGTTCTCATTTTAGGATATTTCTAATAATTATCAGAGTAATTAATAATAGGGACTTACGCTTATTGGTAGTCATGTTCCTATAATCCCTAATTGTGCATTCAAATGTTCTTAATTTTTATTTGTTATTTTGATATTACTTCTCTTAGTCGTTAGGGCACCATTTGATTTGGGATCAGGATCAAGATCAAGATCAAGACTAGTGAACCACTTTTGTAAATTAATATTTTTTATCAAAATTAACTCTACAAAAATTTAAAGTTTGAAAAACTATTTAATTTTTTATAATAACTTAATTTAATAATGGTATAAAATAAGTAATATTAAATTTGTATGGAAAATTTTTTTAAAAAAATATTGATTCTGATCCTGATTCCAAACCAAACGGTGCCTAGATATTTCGAGTGGTTGATTTTAGCTTCACAAATTTTGCCATGTCTAGTGAGACATGTCTTCTCCTCCAAGTGTAAAAACCTAGATAATATAATAGAGACATATCAAAATAAGAAAAGTTGAAAACTAATCAGATCCTATCACCCCAATGTACTACACCATCATCCTTAGTCAAGGATCTATGGTACACTTTCCTCAACCAATAATCACTATGGGGGTGACTGGAATCTATATAAGCTTTGAGATTGTGTCCAACTACATCCAATTCATCCATGATGCTTCTGCTTTTATCAACAGTATTACTACTCCAAGCATTGTTGATGCTGCTATAACTACCATATACCTAGTTACTGCTCTACTCAGCATGGATCAACTTCTTGCCTCCCATTCATGGGACAAAGACCGAGTTACCCAAGGTGTGAAGGCCGAGTTTGTCTAGGAGACAAAGGCTAAATTTGATTGTGTTAAATCTCAATGATGAAATAGAGGCTTCATTAGCACAAAATAGGATATTAGTCTTCCAGAGACTTGGCAATAGATAAAAATTAGCTTTTGACCGCTTACAACCTCCTCTAAAAGATAAGGAAACTAATATAAGTAATGCAAGAAAAAGAAGAATATGTGAGGTGTTCAGCTTACTTCAGGATGTTAGATCAAAGTCAAAGCTAGATACTACAATCCCTACCTCCAACTCCTTGACAATGCTACAAGAACAAAAGAAGAAATAAAGGAAAGACACGTGTTTATTCTTCTTTAGTTGAGAAAGAAGAAACACCATCTTTTAATATCATAATGATTAATTGATAAGTAATTAAACCCAAAAAAAATTCATGCTCAATCTATGGCATGGAAGAATCAAATAGTTGCATGAGCTTTGAACAAAAGGGAAAAAACATAAAACCAAAAGAAAAAAAAGTTTAGCCTATGACAGAATGTATATCAAAATTGACTAGTCAAGTATGTGTTCCATACCTTTTGAGGTAAAACATAAAACAAAAAAATTCAATAAAATAATTTATTAAAAGAATAATAATATATAAAATATAATAAAATTTCCTCAGCATTGAGATGAATTACCTTCTGTCTTAAAGATAAAGTCTCTAAAAGTGAAAGGATAATACTTGAACATCAGGATGATTGATGATGAGATACAGTGGAGTTGGAATCTCTGTTACTCCCCCATCCACTAATGTCTTATATTAACTTTAGGAATGAGAGCCTAGAAATCTAGTGACTAACTTACAAGTAACTAGAAGCCTATCTAGAAAGTTGCTTCAAAGTCACAAGTGTAATATTCAAATGATAACCTATTGGGAATATCCTTCTAGAGGTAATAGATAATCCCTCCAAATAAATAATAAAAAATAAAGTCCTAAATAAACAAATTCATATGAAAACCAAGGCAAGATAGGTAGACTCAAAGAGTAAGAAGCTATTAGTATCTATGAGCTCGCAAACCATGAATCCTCAAAAGAGAAATGAGATTGCTAAGTCTCAAAAAACAACCGCCGGGGGGGGGAGGAGAAAATTGAATTGCATGCCGGAATTAGGAGGACTAACCTAGCCTCATCTCAATATATCATTGACCAAGAAAGCCACCCAAAGTGTAAGTATCAGATGGCATCTGTGGGTGTGTAAATCTTGAAAATTGAGGTTAAGAGGAATCTAGATATCAAAGTCAAAGTCAAAGAACCAATTAACCAATAGGAACATGATGAAAGTAGTGAAATTGGCAAAAAAAAAAGGATCCTTGAAGAAAGTATTATAGTGGGAAAAAGGTATAAGGGGAGGTCGATCGGTGATTGATCGGTACCACATCTTGAGAGAAAATCATCCTTAAACTTCAATAAGCCAAATTAAATAGGAGGTCTTAATCTTAAAGATGAAAGGATATATTACCTATTTACTAAAATATTCCAAAAAAATATTAAAAAATTCTCTAGGATTTTCCTAGAAAGAAATAAAGAAATTGAAAAAATAAAGCAAAAAAGCTAAGTAATAACAAATATTTTGATTAAAAAAATAAATACCAAGCATATATACTCTACATCATTTGCTTCTTCCAACATCACAATCAAAGTATATTGAAGAAAAAATGCATCAGTTTATAAAATACCTCTTTCGAAGCTCATAAAGAAAATTGAAAGATGAATCGTTAGCTCAACATACTATAGTTCAACAAGCATCGATCAAGGCACCTGCTCACTAATGTATCTTATTTCTATAATGTGTCCTACTCCAATATGTCAATATGGTGTTCTAGCGAACAAGCCCCACAAAACAACAACTTCGTTCTATTCTTTGTTTTACCTCTCTTTACATAACAAGAGACACCAAGGGATAGTACAGATGACAAGGGGAAGAAGTGTCAGGATTTCTCTTAAGATAATCCTCCAAGCAATCAAAATCAAATTGATTGGACTAACTTATTAAGTCACCAACCACTATATAAAGGGATCAAGACTAGGCACATATCTGTCACTTCGGTCCCTGATTCTAAGGCCACTCTAATATAGGTCAAGATCTCTTCCTTAGTCATTACTAGATGATAGTCTTCTCCATTATGGATATAGGGCTCTAACTCATCTGAAAAGAAAAATTGAAACTCCTTTTGATCAAAATGAAATATTTTTCTCAAAAAATGAGCACCATACTCCTTTGCTATTCTATACAAGGATGAAAATGAGAAGTGCTCACATTTTAAATCATTTGAGCATATGCAACAACTCTCTTCGAAAAACACATAATGAGGACAAAGGCATATTGCCTGAGCATCTACTATCAATGCTCAATCAAATATTAAATCCATTTACTCATATGCAAAAGATGGAAAAAGTAAAGTCAAGTATTCTTTAATTTGAATGCTTAAGAAAAGCATGCTGCTGAAGTATTAGGAGTGAACAACTGACCCATTGGATTAATACCAAATGAGATTTTCATCTCCCACCATCAAAAGTTTGTGGACAAGAAAATCAAGATTTCCTCAAGATTTCCTCATCAAATACTCACAAAGGGGCATATAACTGATGCATCGAAATGATCAAGAATCCTTTCCTCATTTCAAGACAATGATGGCAAGTAAGATTTTCTTCCCAAATCTGGTAGAAAAGGTTAAGTTTCATGAGTGGACAACTAAGATATCTATTATCATAACATGCAAAGGGACATGAGATGTTGCTCTTTACCTCCGAATCAACTAGTCAAATCAAAATTCATGAAATTATTCATGAAGACTCCAAATACACTACTTATATAGTGGTAAAATAAAATACACATTATCTAAGTGGTTGAATGGAATATACCACTTCCAATGTGGTGAAATTAGGCTTGTCATATCCAAAATAGCTAAATCAAGTATACTACATCACAAGTGGTGAAACCAAAATATGCCACCTCTAAAATAGTGAAATCAAGTCCACCATCTCACAAATGGTGAAACTAAAATATGCCACCTCTAAAATAGTAAAATCAAGTACACCGCCTTACAAGTGGTAAAACCAAAAATATGCCACTTACAAATTTACCACCTCTAAATTGGTGATATCAAGTACACCATCTCACAAGTGGAGAAATCAAGTCTAAACTTCAAACTGAATCAAATTAGATTTGAATGAAAACCAACTCTGGGTTGAGTCAAATTCAAATGAATTATGGTTATTGATAACAAGCTCAAAGCCACCAATAATAGCTCAAAACTTAATAGACACAAGTCAAAAAAAGTTGTCGATTATCAAATGAAGGACGATTAGCATAAGCCCCCCGGCCACTAATTATTTTTTAAATCAAAACCTATCTAAGGCAGGCTTGAACTCTAATCAGTCAACCAAACAATGTGTTTGAAGGAAGACAACCAATAACAAGCTTAAGACTCAACCAATACAAGCTCAAAAAGCCATTGGTGATACTTCAAATTTAATTAACAAAGCCAAAAAGGTCATTGATTATCAAATTAGAAATGGCCAATATAAGCTAAGGCCACTAAATATTTCAAGCCAAACTAATTTAGGCTTGAACTTGCTTAAGGAAGTCAATGACAATAAGCATGAAGCAGTCAGTCACACTTTGAGCTCAACCAACACAAGCTCAAAAGTCATTGGTGATGCTTCAAAATTAATCGACAACAAGATAAAGAGGTTGTCGATGATCAAACCAGAAATGGTTAGCATAAGCCAATAAGTCAAGGCCATTAACCATTTTAAACCAAACTAAGGTAGGTTTGAACTCGTGTAGTTTGTTTAGCCAAATGCCATGTCTAAAAAAACTTGACCGAAATAAGTATAAAGCCATTGACCACACCTCAATCTTAATTAATACAAGTTTAAAATCATCAGTAATGCTTCAAACCTAATCAACAACAAACCAAGAAAGAATTTCAATTATTAAATCAAGAATGATTAGTATAAATTAAGACTGTAAATTATTATTTCAAATCAAAGATAAAAGAAATTGGCTGATAACTAGCAAAAAGTCATTGGAGTTAACTGACATAAGTCATGACAGTCAGCCACACCTATTAGCAAGTTATCAAGATCTACTAGGGATCAAACTAAGGCCTATTTGAGTCAAATTTTACTTAGTTAAATACACAGGAGTGGGACAACAGCGAGCATCAAGCCTTTCCCGTTCACTTTCTTATTTCATGTCATTTATGATTATGAATTTAAATTCATTTAATTATAAAATGAGAGTATGTTCCTATTTAAACCATGTAATCTTTTTCTTAAATTAATTAACCACACTTTCTTTGTGTCTCTATTTTATTACGTAGGTTTCTCACTTTAAGAGATTTTTAATAATTGTTAGGATAATTAATGATAAGGTTTACACCTACTGAAAGTCATATTGCTACAATCCCTGATTGTGCATTCAAACCCTTTCAATTTTTATTTGCTATTTTGAGATTGCTTATCAGGGTCTTTAGCTATCTCAAGTGGTCAATTTTGGCTCTGTAAATTTGAAGGTACATTGAATCAAAACTAAAGTTGCTAGCCTCACCACCTCATCCAAACTCGACAAAGCTCTGAAGGGCTAAGTCTCGCAGCTATTGAGCTTATCCTGCACTACCAACCCCTATCCTACTACCTGTGTCATCTGCATTGCCTATACTGCCTTTGCCACCTACTATGCCTGCCACACCTACTACAACATAACAATACCTCACTGAATTATGGTATGAAATGCCAAGCATAATTTCTAAAAGACCCCTAGCTAACTCACACACAAGCCATAATAGAGTTACATGAGAGGGCTCGATCAGGTTATCTAGAGCTTCCAATATAATGGGGCCTAAGATATTCAAGTAAAGGGTTCTGAATCCTTTCTTCTTTCTCTACAAGTTCAATTTCTATATTACAGTAAATCCTAACTCCTTTTAGAGCGAAAGGGAATAAAAAAAGATGGCATATTGACTTGAGCGTCGATGCATCCTCCTCTGGTAACAACCAGGTGGGTAGTGTTTTTCTTTCTATGTTAGAATCGATTGTAGAGGACTAAAAAAAGATCATGGACTTCAACTCAGATTTAGATAGACACAACGATTAGGATGAACATTTTCGAGAATGTTGGATACTGTTAATTTAAATGTATGCTATTAGTGAACAAAACTAATGACATATTTTTCTCAAATTTCTAATGCATAGGTTCATGTTTTTGGTGAGTTGCTATTTGATTCTAGGATGTTAGAAAGATGAAACTCCATTGTTCTTACATGATTGAGTTGCTCTAGAAAGAGAGTTCATCTTAAATTGCATTCAAATTTTATTTCATTTTTCGGTCTTCTTGTAATATCAACACTAATTGAAGTACCAAATCATTCATACTATCAACTAATGGGATTTTAGTGAAAGGTTCATGAATCACCTTGTTCTCAAATAACACAAGAAATGAAGAGTAACGCAACATAAAAGAAAATAATAAGAAAAGACACAATGATATATGTGGTTCACCCAAAATCGAGTTACGTTTACTGAGGGAGCGAGAAATCCAGTATCAAAAAACTTTATAAATGTGTATGAGAAAGATTGTACTATCTTACCTAACTAAACTCTTTCACCAAGTATTGGCAATGTCTTCACCTTTAGAGAGAATCTTCAAGAGAACACCACAAGGAACCACTACGAGAGACTGCCAAGAACCACTAGAAAGTCCCACACATAAGAGCCGACACTCTCTCTTTTTCTTCTTTTTATTTTCTCTATTCCTTACTCTCTATTTCTCTCTAGTTCAATCTCAGCACAACGCTACACCTAAATCCTATGTATTACTAGAATATTTATAAACACTTATTGAATCTGAGTTTTACTCTAATTACAACTCCTAATATTACATAATAAGTATTTAAAATTAATCAAAAATTTGAATCCAACTTTGGATTCATACTTTAACTCAAATACTAATTCAAGTTCAAGACATCCAAACTCAATAATCTCCACCTTGGTTTGAACTCGGGCGTGCCACCATTACGAAGTTTCAGCTATCATCTCTCATTCAGCCCCTCCCCTACGCTACTAAATTATGCAGCTAATTGCAAGATACGAGCTCGAACCAACCTTAAATTCGCTCTTCATGCCTATAGTCTTATACTTCTAGAAGTCTTTCGAAAAATTTATATCTACTGCCATAGCAAAAGTAACTCAGGAAGAACGTCTATCTCTCATGAATTACTATGAATATCATCCTTCCTCTTCATCACTATAGCTATCGAAACTTCATCCACAATGGTATTCCCTACCAATTGATAAATATTATCATACTTCTCTCCTTTCATCAGTATTCTAATACTGCATGTCACCTTCATAACTCCATCTCTCACTAAATAACTATAGCCTTTTGAGTTTAGTATACCAAGTGAAATTAGATGTTTTCGTATCTTGGGGACATGCCTCACCCTAGTGAGAGTACAAACTACTCCATCAAATATTTGAATTTGGATTGTTCCCACACCAACGATCTCACAGGTCAAATTATCACCCAACCAAATAATGTCTTTCTTCTTATTCTCCTCATAAGAAGTAAATTAATCTTTCCTAGTCTCTTCTCTTTATTCTCTCTATACCTCACTCTCTTTTTCTCTCTGGTTCAATCTCAGCACAACACAACACCTAAATCCTATGTATTACTAGAATATTTATAAACACTTATTGAATCTGAGTTTTACTCTTATTACAACTCCTAATATTATATAATAAGTATTTAAAATTAATCATAAACCTAAATCCAACTTTGGATTCATACTTTAACTCAAATACTAATTCAAGTTCTAGACATCCAAACTCAATAATCTCCACCTTGATTTGAACTCAGGCGTGCTACCATTACGAAGTTTCAGCCATCATCTCTCATTCAGCCCCTCCCCTGGGTTATTAGATTATGCAGCTAATTGTAAGATGTGAGCTCGAACCAACCTTAAATTCTCTCTTCATGCCTATAGTCTTATACTTTTGGAAGTATTTTGAAAAGTCTATATCTGCTGTCATAGCAAAAGTAACTCAGGAAGAACGTCTATCTCTCATCAATCACTATGAATATCATGCTTCCTCTTCACCACTATAGCTATCAAAACTCCATCCACAATGGTTCCCTACCAACCGATAAATATTATCGCACTTCTCTCCTTTCATCAGGATTCTAATACCGCGTGTTACCTTCATAACTCCATCTCTCGCTAAATAACTATAGCCTTTTGAGTTTAGTATACCAAGTGAAATTAGATGTTTTCGTATCTTGGGGACATGCACCCCAGTGAGAGTACAAACTACTCCATCAAATATTTGAATTTGGAGTGTTCCCACACCAACAATCTCACAAGTCAAATTATCACCCGACCAAATAGTACATTTCTTCTTATTCTCCTCATAAGAAGTAAATTAATCTTTCCTATTCTCTTTTCTTTATTCTCTCTATTCCTCACTCTCTATTTCTCTCTAGTTCAATCTCAGCACAACACTACATCTAAATCTTATGTATTACTGAAATATTTATAAACACTTATTGAATCTGAGTTTTACTCTAATTACAACTCCTAATATTATATAATAAGTATTTAAAATTAATCATAAATCTGAATCCAACTTTAGATTAATACTTTAACTCAAATACTAATTCGAGTTCTAGACATCCAAATTCAATAATCTCCACCTTGGTTTGAACTCGAGCGTGCTACCATTACGAAGTTTCAGCTATTATCTCTCATTCAGCCGCTCCCCTGCGCTACTAAATTATGCAGCTAATTGCAAGATGCGAGCTCAAACCAACCTTAAATTCGCTCTTCATGCCCATAGTCTTATACTTTTGAAAGTCTTTCAAAAAATCTATATCTACTGTCATAGCAAAAGTAACTTAGGAAGAACGTCTATCGCTCATCAATCACTATGAATATCATGCTTCCTCTTCACCACTATAGCTATCGAAACTCCATCCACAATGGTATTCCCTACCAATCGATAAATATTATCGCACTTCTCTCCTTTCATCAGGATTCTAATACCGCATGTCACCTTCATAACTCCATCTCTCGTTAAATAACTATAGCATTGTGAGTTTAGTATACTAAGTGAAATTAGATGTTTTCGTATCTTGAGGACATGGCTCACCCCAGTGAGAGTACAAACTACTCCATCAAATATTTGAATTTGGACTGTTCCCACACCAACGATCTCACAGGTCAAATTATCACCCAACCAAATAGAACCTTTATTCTTATTCTCCTCATAAGAAGTAAATTAATCTTTCATAGAGCAAACATGGTAAGAACTACTATAATCTAAAATACACTCATCAGAAGTGTTGATTTATGCGGATACTATAAGAACATCTCTATCTGTACTATTCTCGAAAGTATTATCTGTCACTACTGTCACCATATTTGAAAACTCTATCTTCCCACAATCCTGATAATATCACCTGATGTGATCATATTTCTTACACAAATAACATTATACTTCCACCTTCGATTTTGATTTGAACCGTTACTTGTCTTCTCCATGTTCTTTCAATTTTTCTCTTTCGTAAGCCACTAATCTTTCACTAATCTCAATATCGATATTGGAGTTTGTACTCTTCTCATTAAAAAAATCAGCTATCACTTTCTTCATCTCAAGAGTTTCTTTATCATAAAGAATTGTGATTACAATATGATTGTACGAAGTATGAAAAAAACATCAAGAGAATCAGTGTCTTATCGTCCTCTTCAAACTCCACATTAACTTTCAATAAATCATTGATAATCTTATTGAATGTATTTAGGTGATGTAATATAATTTTACCTTCACTTATATGTAATTTGTACAACTGTTATTTCAAGTAAAACTTGTTTGAGAGGCTTTTCGACATGCACAACTTCTCAAGTTTTATTCAAATATCCACCGTTGTCTCTTTATTAATGACATTATACAAAACCTCATCAGTCAATCTTAGAATAATTAAATTCAATGTCTTCCAATTTATCTCTTTTCAGTTTTCATCGCTTTATTTTGGACGACTTTTTTTTTTACTCGCTAATGTTTTTTGCAAACCTTGATAAATAAAATCATTTTTATCCTCTTCTGTCATGAAGCAAAATTTATCTTGTCATCAAATTTCTCTACCTCAGGTAAGGACTTTACCATCTTAATTATTTGCTATTAAGTTCTGATACTAATTATTGAGATTCGCAGCGAAAAATTCATGAATCACCTTATTCTCAAATAGCATAAAAAATGAGAAGTAATGTAAGATAAAATAAAATAACAAGAAAAGACACAGCGATATACATTATTCACTCAAAATCGGATTATGTTCACAAGAAAAGCGAGAGATTCACTAAAGTCTTTACAAAAGTCTATAAGAAAAATTACACTCTTTCTTACTAAACTAAATTCTATTACCAAGTCTTGGTAATACCCCCACGTTCAAAGAGAATCTCCATGATGAGCCATCACGAGAGACCATCGAGAAGCACTAAAAAAATCCACACACAAGAGCTGATACTCTTTTTCTTTCTTTTCTCTCTATTCTCTCTATTCCTCTCTCTATTTCTCTCTAATTTAATTTCAATTCTACACCACACCTAAACTCTATGTATTAATAAAATATTTATAGATATTTATTGAATCTGAATTTACTCTAATTACAACTCCTAATATTACATAAAATATTTAAAACCAATCAAAAGTTTGAATTCAACTTTAGCTTTCTACTTTAGTTCAAACTCCAATTCAAGCTCGAGACATCCAAATTCAATAGTCAACCAATTAGCCTTCTCCCACAGAATGTACTGTCATATTTTGATGGCAATTGAATGCGAAATGAAATTTTAAAAGGAGAAAAAAAAGATGTCAAACTAAAAATAAACAGGGAACAAAAATTGAGGGAAACTATATGATTGTGTGCCATGCAATTGAATCCCAATTCCCAGAAAATAGAGGAAATAAGGCTAAGCTTCACAAGTCCAGTCCAATTTTAAGACCTAGGCAATTTACTTCATCCCTGCTACACAGATCAAGTTATTCCCCATAGCTACCCGGTAAGCTTATCACATTTTGCTAACAACATTTACATGGGAGAGGAGCATTTACAGGTCAACAAACTCCAACTTTGCCAATTTCTGTACAAAAATTGGCACCAGCAAAATTCTGATCAACTACAACCATGGGAGCCCATGAAAGTTTTGACAAAAAGGTTGTTTGGCCACAAATTTATCTCCAGGTGAGAACAGGGACAAACACCGACAGGAAGATATACATGGGCAAGCATGACTCAAACATTCATACCACATTGTTCAACCAAAAGATATCCATCCTTGCCAGTCACTGACAGACCAGAGCTAAAAGGCAGGTAAATTGTATTTTTTGACAAAATATCACTATTTTACCCTAGCCACCTTCATCTTCTTGTTGCTATTTGCAGAGGTTTTTACCTCAGTGTTTCTGAGAAAATAGTCTTCCATGATCTTGGGGCATGTAAAAGAGAAGCTTGAGGAGGAGATTTTGCCTTTGTACTCTGGATGTGCTTCTAGAAACTTCTCGACCTCCCCACAGCAGCGCACTCTTTTCCCATTGGGCATTATGTAATGAGCATCCATTTTTGAAAGATCTCTTCGCATGATCAGCATTCTCTCAGTGTTTGGAGGCGGCTTTGGGATGTTGGGTTTGTCGATGACCCAGATGCGAGTGCTGTCATACTCTAAATCACCTGGATTGTCACAGGAGACTCCGGGCTTTCTGTTACAGTACCATGGATCTTCAATGAATGTGTGCCTGATGGTCTCAAACTCTTCCTTTGTAGGAATAAGACGCCATTTTAAGCACTTCCCACATTGGACAGCATATGCTCCGACCGAGTCTTTTGAACCTCCAAGCTTCTGCCATTTAGAATGGTGCAATGTTGGAACAATTAGCGCAGTGAGTCACAGAAGAGAAACTTTAAGTGGCTTTTGAGAGGGTAAATTTATAAAGCAGCAACACAAAACGAACAAAAAGAACTTCAATAAGAGAAACCATAGATTGTGAAAGACCCAAAAAGAGATGCAGCCATGATATGCATATAAAACATCTTCAATATGACTAACCACATCAGTCCGAGTATCTAGACTAACATTCGGCTGCTACAACCATTTAAAACACCTCTCTGTTGCATTCATATTGTTGGTGTGTGTATGCAGTTTTCAGCAACAAAGGGAACAAAGCAAGTTTTACAAAGAAAAGAACTTCATTAGGAAAACATATGCAGAAGTTACCTACAACTACAAAGACAACCTTTAATTGAAAAAAAAAAATCATTAGCAACAAGTCACAAATGCCATGAAATGCCATCGATGAGACACCCCAAAATATAATAGAAAAGACAATTTTAAAGATACAAGAAGCTTATCAAAATTGCTTATTCAATTAAGGTTTATCATAAAACACAAGCTTTACCTAATTACGAAAGGGTCCCTATTTAAAAGTAGCATAACAAGAAATCTAAGAAGGGAGTAAACATCAAGGATTTAAGTCAAGTAATAGCCTCAGAAAATTTTTTTTCTTGCATTGTTTGTGGAGGGGAAAGAAACCTTGCAAAAAGTATAGAACTGATTCCCAGATAACAGTAAAATAAGATAGCAAGCAGGAAAAAATAGCAACCTAGTGAATCATTCAAAAAGCTAGAATAGGAGTCATGCTCCTCTGACATCCTTGTATGACAGATTTGTTTTGGTCATATTGGTTCCACAAACATTTTTTATGAAAGCTTGCCACCCCATGAAGAAAAATGTGCTCATACCCCTAAACCCTAAGCTATAGATTCCTATTCATTTACAAGAGAAGTCACATTATAAAGGCAGACAAATGAAGATATTGTCCAATTTAAGTCCAAAAATTAGTTATATCATTTGTCAAAAAGGATGGAAAAGAAATTGAATAAGGTAAGCCCTATAGAATAGTCCACAATGCCAATTATCTGAAGACTGGAAACATAGATAAGTAACTCAACAAAAAGCTATTTCAACTGCACACACATAAGGACCATTTTTTTTTTGCGTGAAGACTTTGTTTTTTAGATAACTAAGGGACTGTCCAAAGGCCATATCTGAGGTCCACAAAAAAATTTTGTGAAGAATATTCAATTGTATACAAACTGTTTTAAATCCCTCAAGATTGTGGAAAAGTGCCGATCATGATTTCCACTGACGCAAGCCACTACTTTGTTAAATGGGATCCAATAGCTTAATGCAGCACTACAATCTCCCACCTTAAGCATGAACTGCTAAGTTATCAAAAAATTATCCAGGTTCATCCAAATCAGAGATTCAGATTACTAGGATACACCATACAGTTTTAATCAATTTACAAAATCCTTCTGGTAATAGGGTTGACAACAGAATGAGTGATCTCTATCTTGCTTAAGCCCAAGAAGAGAGTGAATTACATAAAGGTAGGATAAAAAAATGCAACCTGAGCCAAAAACTTCGCATTTATTTTCAGACCAGCCCGATTTAATTTTTCAAGTTCCCACAACCTGAATCCAATCTGAAGCATGGAAGTCCAAGACCAAGCCTGAAATTTTCAGGCTGGGCTAGACATTAATTCCTTCAAGAAGGCCACACCTGTATTTATCATATTATACCATACTCAAATATGAAATTTTGTTTCGTAAATGCAAGAATACACAATAAATTATCTAATGTCTATTAAAATGCAATACCCAAGGCCCAAAGAAAAATAAAATGGATATCCAGTATATGGCTTAAGTAAAAAAGATAAGAAATCTAGGGTGCTGGATTAGAGTTGTCAACTTGATCAACAACCTAAATGAATCTTGTTGGTACTATTCTATGTTTTCTAAACCAAAGTGTTTACTTTTCCTTCTTTTCTCTAAATAAGGTTCAATTTATGGCCAAAATTACCCCAGTATGATGAAATGCGAAATTTGGTTCTTCAAGAATTCATTTGTTGAGGTTCTTACCTAGAGTATCAATAATATTACATCCAAAAAAATCAATAACTAATGGAGCCATTGACATTACAAAGAAAAATGTTGTGACACAAACTCAATTTCATAGATTTTTCCACCACTTGCAATCCTACAAATGAACTTTCTGGGAGCCAAATAGCTTCTCTACCTTAACTGTTTCTTGATTTGAGATTTGCAATGGCATACGGTGCCATACTATAATTTTGTTTGCTTCACAGCATTGAAAACAGATGATGCAAGTTGTAGGTTATTCCACATCGTCTCCTTCGATTAAACCTCCTTGCACAAACTTATATTCTCTCAAGATCCAGTCCTGTCAAATGGGGTGCTAGTGTGGCATCAAAGCCGCAAACACAACTGAACTCAAAATTCTAAAATTTAGTTTTAAAAGTTTTAAAAAGCACGATGGGATAATTCTATAGCCAATTTAAGCTTTTAAATCATATAGCAATCTATTGTCTAATTAAGAACACCAGTGTCAAGCAAATAAGAGAAATCCAATCCCCCATAACCAATGAAATCAAGACCTGTTTCCGAAAGTAAATGACCTAATCTAACTTAGCTTCCGCCCGCAGCTACATGTGCGCCTTAGAGCGAAAAACCTGATGTAAATAAAGGGATAACATGTACCAGAAAGAAAGACACATAAAGGTCATCAATACTTCCTTATTTGAAAATTCGTCAACATTTCTTTCTGAAGAAATGTTCATTTTCCACTAATCCGAGGTACAGATCGGAGAATGCAAACGGGAACCCCTGTCTGCCTCTTCTCACACCACATCAACAGGCAATTCTTTGAAAAGGCAAAATCCAAGTGGCTCAAATCAGCTAGAAGCCCTAGAGTCCCCAAGAACGCTGATTGCATGCGTTCTCCCATCAATCTTCATTTCCAGTTTTCACATAATGCTGTAATCAAGAACAATCAGGACAATCGATCGACGGAAAACCCTACAAGATCCGAACTTATCCACCTGAACTCTAAAAATCGCAAGAATCCAACAAAATGCACAGCAAAAATTCCAAAAAGGATATCAAAAATAAGAAATTGAAATCCTTCGTTGAAGTTAGGATCAAAAATAGGTATAGAAATCAACAAGATTGATTGGATTGAAGCTGTATACCTCAAGAAATTTAGACATGGCTGCCATGCAATTAGAATCCCCAAATATTTTTTTCCCAATACTTTATAGCAGGATCTTCGTCTTATTTGGTCAATTTCTTCTTTTAGCAGGACGGAATCTTGTCCGTCCATATGCACAACGAACGTAATGGATGGATACGATCTTGACTCGCAAGAACTAAGTGTGTGATATGTCCTACATAGATGGTCATTATCACGGTGAGTGTTGGTTTCGCAAGTTCCGCGTATCCCGTGCCAACGGAAGAATGGTCAATATTTTGCATACGTGGAGTCTAGCCGGAAAGCAATCTCCGCCGTTAATTGCCAATCGGGCAGGGATTAATTACTGGGCTTTAGAACAAAAAAAAGGTGTTGGTCTATGATTTTGGTTGCATTGTGAGCGTGAGTATGTGAACTGGGCACCTTGGTGGTTAACAATGAAGTTCTTCAAAAATGCTGTCGAGACGACAGTTTGAAGTTTCTGTCAAAATTAGTCAAATATTTTAATTTTAGCCTAAACCATAATAACTTGATTTAAAATTTAATTTCAAATTTAATAAATTGTAAATATTAGTTCTATTTAAAAATAATATTTTGGGTGAGATGGTAAATTATTTTTCAGTTTTTAAATCTGACCCATTGATTTCTTAAAATAATTTTAATACTTTTATCTAAAAAATTTACGTATTTAATAATTTTAAAAACATATATCTAAATTTTTTTATTTAAATTTAAAGTTAAAGTAGAATAAAAAATTATAAAATAATTTGATTAAAATCAAAGTGGATTGATTTCGGTCAAAAAAATCAAAACATATTGATTTCGGTAGGTATTGAAACTAATTCCAAAATTAGAATTTAAAATCTTAATTAAGATCATTTTCTTACTTCTACATAGTGTTTCAATAAACTTTTACTTTTATAAGTGGTAAAAATGGTAGAAGTGGCAAAAGTAAGAAACGGTAAAAATGCCAAAAGTGTGGCTTCAGTCATTTGGATAATGAGATATGAAGTAGCAAATATGATTTTGATCGTTTAAATATGGTGATACTAGAAAGTGGAGAAGTAATTTGATAATTATATTAATTAAGAATCTAGTATTTTATTTATAAATAAAATTAATATAAATATAATTTTAAAAATTAATTATAATTAAGATACTATTTAATTATAATACTTTAATATGAGGATAATAAAAGTAATACAATTATAATGTTAACTAATTATAATATGTGGCAAATAAATTTGAGGTTTCTTAACATTAATACAATTATACTGGCATGTGGTAAATTCGTGGCAAATAATATTAATATAATTATAATATCAATCAACTAGAATAATTTGAGATTTTGTACAAATATAACCCTAAAAATTAAAATTTCAAAGATTATTTTTTGAAAATTTTCAATGGCTATTTTTAAGTGTCTGAAGGCTGTTTTTTGGAAAACTAACCAAATATATTTTTGAAGAGATTAACATCCTTTTTCTAACATTATAAAATAGATTTATGTGATAGAGAATAAAGTGAAGAATAATGAGTCAAGGTATAAATTCAAGTTTTGAAAACCATGTTCTGATGGAAAGCAATTTATTAAGGTACGAGCACAATCAACCTTGCAGAATTTGAACTTCAAGTAAACTCAATAGTAAAGGAGAGAGATTTTATCGATGTTTTTTATGGAAGGTATGCAATTCATTCATGAATTAAATCATATTTCATATGAAATTCGCTTGTTTATATACTACATGGATTTTTCAGTCTTACGCTTGACATCATTGAAGTTATTTTTAATAAGCGGATGACTACCATTGCTTAACTGTCAACCTAAAATACCAAATGAAATTTTTTAAAGGTGAAATAAAAAACAAGTTAATGAGACAATGTAGAATGTTGTTTTAGATAAGACTAATACTTGTGGCGTACCAGTATTGACAATGGTAAAGTTATTCATATAATATATTATTATTTGAGGTGATTTTTATTAAATTAAATTTGATCAAAATATGATCAAAATTGAATTTTAAATGCCACTAAATTATGATTTAAATATGGGTCTCAGTTGGTCCTGAATCATGGTCAAATTTGACTAGAAATTGAGTTCGATCTGGATTCAAATTGTTGAAAAAATTAGGCTCAAGCTAAATTCAGCCCAAGTGGGCTGTATGAGCTGGATATTTGAACTAAAATTAGGACATAATTCATCAAACATTTGGACCAAAATAAAAAAAATATAAACCCTTTACAAATTTTACTAAAAGATCCCTTATTGAAATTTTTTTTACAAAAAGATCTCCAAAACTTATAAAATTATATTTTGGTCTAAATTTTTAGAAAAATTTTGCAAATAATCCCCTCCTGAAAATTTAATATTCAAAGATGGTATAATTTTGAATCTCTTTATAAGCAAACAAATCTCAATCAACAAAATCAAAGAAATGAAGATCCAATCTGATTGCAAATCACAACTCAATAAGATTTCAAAATCAAACTAATCAATGATTTGATTTCAAATCCTCTTAGCCTTGCAAATAAACTACAAAATCAAGTAAGAAGAGAGAGGAGGTCAAGAAGCCAACAACAAAGAGAGATCTGGATGGATCATCGAGAGGAGATCAAGAGCATAAGAATAAGAACAGAAGATGAGAAAGGAAAAAAAAAGGTGAGCAAGAAGAAACAATTTGCCTTGGGAAAGAAGAAGAAGATAAAAAATGAGGCTTCTTTTGGCTTCAAAAAGAAAAAAATGTGCCATCTATTTATATGCCTAAGCCAAGGGTTTTGGGCCAACCCCAGCCTATGGGCTTGCCATACGTGTACTCAGACTAAAGCTAGCCTACACACTCGCCGAATATCTATGCAAACTAAGACCAATATACTCATTCATTGAATATCTATTTGAATTAAGATCAGCCTGCGAACTCGCCTAACGTCCATTCGGACTAAGGCCAATTCGTGAACTCATCATACATCTATTCAAACTAAGACTAACTTGTGAGCTTGCTGAATGTTTATTCAGCCTAAGGCCAACCTATGGCTCATAGAATATTTTTTGGATTAAAACCAGTCTGCGAGCTCTTTGTACGTTTATTCATATTAAGACCAGTCTACAGGCTTGCCAAATATCTATTTGGACTAAAGTCAACTTGTAGGCTCGCCAAACATTTTTTAACCAAGGCCAGCCTGCGAACTCTCCTAATATCTATTCGAACTAAAGGTTAATCTACGGGCTCATCTGAAAATCAAAGTGAATTAGGGTCTGTACATGGGTCCACCCAAAGTTATTATGACAAACCAAGGGCTCTTAAACTAAACTAATCAATCAATGAATTGATCATATTGAACTCAAACTAATTTGGCTAAAGCAAATAAATAAAACTAAATTGACTCAAATGGACCACCAAATGGACCTAGACTAATCAAATAAATGTTTTAAAGCTGAAATTGAACTAGATAGAAATTCAGTTTGAGTTAATCCAAGTCAATTGGTTCAGACTCAACCTTGGTCGAGTTCAAATCAAGTCAACCTGAAATTAAACTAAACTCTAATTAGGTTAAATTAAGTTTGAGGTAAACCCTAATTAAGTTATAACCAATTTTAATTGGGTTAAAATAAATTCAAATAAACCCTAATTAAGCCAAATTGAACTCAAATCTGAATTCTAATTGAGTTAAATTGAGTTTGAATCAAAATTTAGTCAGGTCAAATTAAACCACAAATTCAAGCTTGAACCAAAATAAAGTTGAATCTGACCCGAATCAAATAAGACTTGATCAAAATCAAGTTTTGAACATTGAACTTAATCGAGTCAAACTTGGTTGAAATCAAGTTTTGAATATTAAATTGAATCAAATCAAACTTGATTGAAACCAAGTTTTGAATATCGAATTGAATAAAATCAAACTTGATCTAAATCAAGTTTTGAATATCGAGTTGAATCAAATAAGACTCAAATCAAAGTTGAGCTCTAAACATTGAATTGAATTAAACCAAACTTAATCCAAATCAACTTTTGAACATCAAATTGAATCAAACCAGACTCAAATCGAAGTTGAGTTCTAAACATTAAACTAAATCAAATCAGACTCGAAGCAAAATCAAGAGTCAATTTCAAATCAATTGGGTTAGTTGACAATAAACTCAAAGCCGTCAACAATGCCCTAAATCCTAATAGACAACAAGTCAAGAAAAGTCATCAATTATCAAATTAATGATGATTAGTATAAGCCAAGGCCACTAATCATTCTTTTAAATTAGATCGAACTAAGATAGACTCAAACTCACTTAGTCAATTAGCAAAGACGCCCTATTCTAACAAAGTTAAAATTAACAAAGTTATTGCATACGCCTCATTGGCTATGAAAATACTTCAAAATTAAAGAAGCTATTGCCTAAGCCTCATTGTATATGAAAATACTTTAAAATCAAAGAAGTTATCGTCTATACCTCAATGGTTATGAAAATAATTCAAAATCAATGAAATTATTGCCTATGCCTCATTGGCATTAAAAATACTTCAAAATCAATGAAGTTATTACCTATGCCTCATTGGTTATAAAAATACTTTAAAAATCAATAAAGTTATCACTTATGCCTCATTAGCTATGGAACTACAAAATCAACAACGTTATCTCTTATGCCTCATTTGCTATACAAATACTTTAAAATCAACGAAATTATCACTAATACCCCATTAGCTATGAAAATACTTCAAAATTAATGAAGTTATCGTCTATGTCGTATTTACTGTGGAAACACTTCAAAATCAATGAATTTATTGTCTATACCTTATTGGCTATGCAAACACCTTATAATTAAGGAAGTTATCACTTATGTCTTATTGACTATGGAAGCTACGTCTCATTGTCTATAGAAACACTCAACAAAGTTATCACCTGCGCCTCATTACCTATGAAAATACTTCAAATTAATAAAGTTATCCCCTATATCTCATTTGCTATGTAAATACTTCAAAATTAATAAAGTTATTATCTATGCCTTATTGACTATGAAAATACTTTAAAATTAATGAACTTATTTCTTACGCTTTATTGGCTATGCAAACACTTTAAAATCAATAAAGTTATCTCATACAATTTATTGGTTTTGAAAATACTTTAAAATCAATTAAGTTATTACCTATACCTTATTGAATATGAAAATACTTGAAAATCTACAAAGTTATCGCCTACATCTCATTAACTATGGAAGCACTTCAAAATCAATAAAGTTATCACCTATACCTCATTGGCTATGAAATACTTCAAAATCAATAAAGTTACCGCCTATGCCTCATTGGTCATGAAAACACTTTAAGATCGATGAAGTTATTATCTATATCTCATTAACTATGAAAATACTTCAGAATCAATGAAGTTATCTCCTATGAGTCATTAATTATAGAAATAATTGATGAAGTTATTACCTATGTATCATTGGCTTTGGAAACACTTCAAAATCAATGAAATTACTGTCTATACCTCATTAACTATGGAAACACTTCAAAATTAATAAAATTATTATTTATAACTCATTGGCTATGAAAATATTTCAAAATCAATAAAGTTATCATTTATATGTTATTGGATATAAAAACACTTGAAAATTAAGGTAGTTATCACCTATGTTTCATTGGCTATGGAAACATTTTGAAATTAATAAAGTTACCACCTACACCTCATTGGCTATAAAGACACTTTAAAATCAATGAAGTTATTGTCTATACCTCATTAGATATAAAAATACTTTAAAATTAATGAAGTTGTTGCCTACAAGTTATTAATTATAGAAATGCTCAACGAGGTTATTGCCTATGTCTCATTGACTTTGAAAATACTTTAAAATCAATAAAGTTATCACCTATGTCTCATTAGTTATAGAAATACTTCAAAATTAATAAAATTATCGTTTATACCTCATTAGCTATGAAAATCCTTTATAAATAAATAAGTTATCCCCTACACCTCATTAGCTATGAAAATACTTTAGAAACAAAGAAGTTATTAGCTATACCTCGTTGGCTATGTAAACACTTGAAAATCCACAAAGTTATCTCCAATGCCTTAATTAGCTAACAAAAATACTTCAAATTTATGAAGTTATCACTAGTGTCTTATTAGTTAACAGAAACACTCCAACCCAAACAAAAATCATTTTAAACTCATGATGTTATCATCAATAACTTATTGGCTAATGGAAATAATTTAACCCAAATGAAGTTATTTTTGACGTCTTATTGGCTAATGAAAATACTTTAAATTCATGAAGTTATCTCTAGTGCCCTATTGGCTAATGGAAATTCTTTAAATTTATAGAGTTATGATTGACACTTTATTGGCTAATAGAAATACTCCAACTTAAATGACATTATTTTCAACATCTTATTGGTCTAACAAAAACCGTTTAAATTTATGAAGTTATCCCCTATACCTCATTGTCTATGAAAATACTTTAAATTCATGGAGTTATTGTCAATGTCTTATTGAATAACAAAAATACTCTAACTCAAACAAAGTTATCTCCAATGCCTTATTTATCTAATGAAAATACTTTAAATTAATGAAGTTAACTTAACGCCTTATTAGCTAATAAAAACATTCCAATCCAAATAAAGTTATCTCTAATGCCTTATTGGCTAATAAAAATATTTCAAATTCATGGAGTAAGTGTCAATGTCTTCTTGACTAATGGAAATACTCCAACCTAATGAAGTTACCTCCAACACCTTATTGACTAATGAAAACATTTCAAACCTATAGGAGTTATCGCCAATGCTTTATTAGGTAACAAAAACACTCTAACTCAAAGAAGTTATCACCAACACTCTCGATAATAGAAACACTTTGATCTAATGGAGTTTTTGCCAATGCTCAAAGCTATTAGAATACTTCAAACTTCTCTCATCTCCTTTCATGTCCCACTGGACGATATTTTCAATATCTGTAAGGATTAAGTTAAGATCCATTTGAGTCAAACATCACATGGCCTAGCATATGGGAGTGGGCATGAGCACACATCAGAGCTTTCTTCTCACTCCTTTCTTTTCATTATAATTTTATGCTAAAATTTATTATAAAGTGAGGGTATATTCTTAATTAAGATATGTATTATTTCTCATATCAATCAAATCATAATTTCTTCTTTCCTTTTTTGTGTCTTTATTTTATTAGTTAGATTCCTTATTTTTGGAGGTTTTTGATAACTATCGGGATAATTATCAATAGGGACTTACTTCTGTTGGAGATCATTATTTACACAATACTTGAATGTGCACTTAAATTAATACACTTTGATTTGTAAATTGAGGTTGCTCCTTGGGGTTGTCACCATCCTAGTTTGTCGATTTTGGTCCCAAAAATTCTAGCATGCCTAATAGGATTTTTTTTCGATTTGTGGTAAACTTGTGCCCTATGTAAACTAAATACTTTATGGCACCGGTCGGCCATAAATTCTGATCCAATAGGATCTTACTTCTTCTCTAAATAGGAAAACCTAATTATTATAGGCATATATCAAAAAAATGAAAAGTTGAATGCTAATGATTGATTTTTCATTAAAAGAAAGGATAAATGGCATCACTAAGTGATCCACCTATCCCCAATCCATACCCTCATCCTTGGTGAATAGTTTGTGACACACTTCATTAATAAATAATTACCATTGAGGTAACTGGAGTCCACATAAGTAAGAAGCAACTCCTCATCTCCCATCCAAGGCAAAGATCTCCCATCTAGAGGGCAAAGACCTCCCATTCAGGAGGTAAAGGCTGAGTATGTCCATGAGGCAAAAAGCCAAATTTTATTGTGATAAATCTCGATGATAAAATATAGACTTCATTATCACAAACTAGAGTATCGATCTTCCAAAGACTTGACAAATAGGAAAAAAAAATCAATTTTTGATAGCCTATGACCTACCCTACCATTGATCTAATCGCTACTCCACCTATCTAGTATGGATTAGCTCCTCACCTCCCATGTAGGGGGCAAAGACTAAGTCCACCTAAGGATCAAGGGCCATATCTATTTAAAAGGCTAAGGCTAAATACCATTATGCCAAACTGGATTTCATTTCAGCCATCAGACTATGTCCATCTCAATCCAATTTATTAGTGTCATCACTTCTAGCATTGTTGCTATTTTTGTGACTATCTTTGACCTAGTTAGTGTTCTACTTGCTCAGTATAAATCAATTCTTCGCCCCCCATTCAGGGGGTAGAGATCTCCTGCCTAGGATGCAAGGACCAAGTCCGCTGAGGGGGCAAACACCAAGTTTATTCAAGGGATAAAGGCCAAGTTTGTCTAGGGGGTAAAGGTCAAAATTCATCATGTCAATCGTCGATGATAAAATAGAGGGTTTATTAGAACAAACTAGGATATCAGTCTTTCAGAGATTTGATAAATAGATAAAAGTTAGTTTTTGACAACTTATTATAACCTATCCTACTATTGATCCAGTTGCTGCTCCACTTGTCTAGTATGAATTAACTCCTCGTCTCTCATCCAAAGGGCAAAGACTAAGTTCACCCAAGGAGCAAGAGCCAAATTCATTCAAAAAGGCTAAGGCCAAAGCTCAATGATAAAACAATAATCATCGTGGGGGCAACTAGAGTCAATATCAACCATCAGGCTGTGTCCAACTTGATTTGATTCATGTATGGTGCGTCTGCTTTTTTCAACAATATTACTACTCCTAGCATTGTTAATGCTACCATTTATCTAGTCATTGCTCCACCGGCCTAGTACAGATCAACCCTTTATTTTCCACCCAACAGGCAAGGAGTAAGTCCACCCAAGAGGTAAAGACAAAATTTGCCTCTAGGGCAAAAGCCAAGTTCACCTAAGAAATGAAGACCAATTTTTATTATGCTGGACATCAATGATGAAACTAATGACTAATTTGTTACAAACTAGGTTATCAGTCATTCAAAGACTAAGCAATAGATAAAAGTTAGTTTTGGCCATCTGCAACTTGTCAAAGGAAGGATAAATGGAGCATTTGATCAACTTTAAGATGTTAGATCAAACTTGAGGCTATATGCTACAATCCCTACCTCTAACTTCTTGACAATGCTAGGAGAGCTAGAGAAGAACAAAGGAAGGATGCATGCTCAATATTTGTTAGCTGAGAAAGAAGTAACACTACCTTCTAATGTCAGAGTGATTAATGGATAAGGAAAAAATTACTTGTGTCAAATCTACAGTATAGAAGAGTCAAATGGTTGCATGAGCTTCAAAAGCATAAAATAAAAAAATATTTAGCCTATGATGGAATATCAAATCAAATCAAACTAACTAGTTAAGTATGTATTATGTACTTCTCGAGGCAAAAAATAATTTTTTTTGAAAAGACATAAAAATAAAAAGTTCTCTTAGTATTCAAATGAATTACCTTCTATCTTAGAGATAAGGTCTCTAAAAATATAAAGATAATATTTGAATGTAAGGATAGATAATGATGAAATATAGTGGAGTTAGAATCTCTGCACCTCCCCCACCCACTAACACCGTAAGTTAACTTCAAAAATGCAAACTTGAAAATATGGCAACTAATCTGCAATTAACTATAACCTTATTAGAAAAGTTGCTTGAAGGACAAAAATACTAACATCAAAAGATAACCTCTCAAGAATATCCTCTTAGAGGCAAAAGATCACCCCCTAAATGAAGAATGGAAAATAAAGTCCAAAATGGACAAATCTTATATGAGAAACCAAACCAAGAGAGGCAAACTCAAAGAGTAAGGACCAACTAACATCGACGAGCCTGCAAATCTCATATCTTCAAGAGAGAAACGAGATTACTAAGTCAAAAAAAAGGAAAAAAAATGGACAAGAAAAAAATTAAAAAGGATTGTATGTCGGAAGTAGGAGGACTAATTCAACACTATCACGGTGTATTATCCATCAAGAAAGACCACCCAAAGAATAAATACTAGGTGGCATCTATGAGTGCATAGACATTGAAAATTAAGGTTGGAAAACATCCAAGTTTAAAGCCAAGGTCAAAGACACAACTAATCAATAGGAACATGGTGAAAGTAGTGAAGTCGGGAGAAAAATAGATTCCTGAAGAAAATATTGCAGTAGAAAAAAAATAAGGAAAGGTCTATCGATGACTACCACATCCTAAGATAAAATCATCTTTAAACTTCAACAGACTGAATCAAGTAGGAGGCCTTAATCAAACATGAAAGGATATATCACTTGCCTGCTAAAGGCATCTCTAAAACAAAGATTTTCTTTCAAATAAGTACAAATACATATACTTTGCATCAGTTGCTTTTTCTACCATCACAATCAAAAAGAAAAGAGAGAATATCACTCTATAAGGTTACTTCTCTCGAAACTCACGTACCAGTTTAGAATTTTAGAAGATGAACTATTAGTTTGAATTACTACAGTTCAACTAGCATCGACCTAAGCATCTACTTATTGATTCAGCAGATTACTATAGAGCATCTTGCTCTAATATGCCAATAAAGAATTCTAAAGGACTAGGTTACATTACTCCAACCATCCATACATGCGTCATGGTTACTATTGGATCTATAATGAAGCTGATCAAACATCATCAATGCTTTTTGACACACAAACCGTGTACATCAAGCCAACCATGTTTCTCAAGGCATCATAGGAGGGTGAAATCCTTAGTGAAATGTCATTAAAATCTAAAGAAAGGAACACCTTTTGACACACAAGTCATGTAAGCCATGTTTCTCAAGGCATCACAGGAGGGTGAAGTCCTTAGTAGAGCTTCATTAAAACCTAAAAAAAGAAGGCATGACAAAGTTGAAACACTATTGAAACTAAAAGAGAAAATTTTGCCAAGTCCCTTTCAACATGACCAACTACTTGGTGAAGGCATAATCCTTAAACTAAAAGAAGCACCATCAGAACTCGAAGACCAGGGGCAAGCCATAATCGACAAACTAATGGAAATTAACATTGATTCAAGGGAAGGACCCATGCTATTAATCAACGCTCGATTCTTGAAAAGGTATTATGCTTAAGCCTCTGGGGGCAATAACAATAAAGAACGTCTATATTTTGTCTATAATGAAATATCCAGCTTCCTCAAAAAGAAATATCCGATCAAAAATACACTCCATATTTCTCAAGACAAATTATGGATACAAAGTCTCATCCATTTTGTGTGATGATTAAGCACACGACCCAACCAAGTCCACTCCTTGTAGCAACTCAAGTCTACTCCATGTGACAACTCAAGTTCGCTCCTCATGAAAAATCAAGTTCACTCATTATAGTAACTCAAGTTTACTCTTGTGGCAAATTAAATCCACTCCTTGTAGCAACTCAAATCTACTCCTTATGAAAATCCGAGTTCACTCTCCCATGGCCAATCAAGTCCATCATCGTATGGCAAGTAAAATTCACCTCCATATGGTAATTCAAGGCCGATCCAAATGTCAAACTAAGTCTACTCCTTCATAGCAAATTAAATCAATCGTCACATGGAAAATAAAATTCACCTTCATCTAGCAAATATAGTCAATTTCCAAAATATTAACATAAGGGTTAAATATTTAAAAATACACAGCCTCTCGTCTTGTCAAACTCAAGAAGAGGATGTAAATGGGGTAATTTATTTGAGGTAATTTTTGTCAAAATTAAAATTGATCAAAATATGATTAGAATTGAAACTTAAAAGCCACTAAACTATGATTTAAAATATAGGTTAATTGGGCCTAAATCATGCTCAAATTCAACCAAAAATTGAGTTTGATTTGAATTCAAATTATTGAAGAATTTAGCTTGAGAATTTAGGCTCGCTAAATTCAATCCAAGTGGGCTAAATGGGGTCGGATATTTGGAGCAATATTGGACCTAAAATTCATCAAACATCGAGGCTAAAATAGAAAATATAAAACCTTCACAAGTAGGCCCTTGGGCTAAAATAAAATTTACAAATAAGCTCTTGATCGAAATTTTCTTACAAAAAAGACCCCAAATTTTATAAAATTATATTTTCGTTCAAATTTTTCAAAAAAAATTGTAAATAATCTCCCAAAAATTTAATATCCAAAATAGTATTTTAAATTTTGTTCATAAGTAAATAATTCCCAATCAAGATGATTACGATTTCAATAAAAAATATGAATTGATTGCAAATTACAATCTAACGAGATTTCAAAATCAAACTAATCAATAATTTGATTTCAAATTCTCTCAATCCTATAATAAAATCTACAAAATCAAAGAAGAGAGGGGAGATCAGAGAAGGAGATCAGAGAGAATCATTGGAAGAAGATCAGGAGCATAAGAACAATAATAGAAGACGAGAAAGAGAAAAAAAAGGTACTTTCTCACCTTTCTCTTTTCTAACTTCGTTCCTCTTCTCCCATCTTCCCCGCTGCAAGGTTCCGTTCTGCGTTCGCCATATACCCACTCGTACCCGCTGAGCATGCTGGCTTTCGAGCGCTGAGGCCTAGCTCTAGTGGCCTAACCTGCGTGACCGTCCCAGGTGGCTGTCTCGTGCTCCTGTAGCTAACCTGCACCCAAGCCAGTGTCCTGGATACTACTAGCCAAAGTTCTAAAGGTCTTAACCTACGTTCACCATTGCACCATGTTGATTATCTCCTCTGCACCGTGCCATTGAGGAGACAATGTCAGCTCTGGCCGAACCTCTACATTGGGGGTCATCACGGACGAAGATAATCTTACCATAAGGCCAACCTGCACCAGCCCAGCAGCCGACCGCCACTCCACCTCCCATCGGTGTGTGGAAGGCCATCCAACCTCGCCAAGCTTTCCTTGCGGGAGAAGAAGCTGCGCTGGCCCCTCCCCTATTCTATCTGACCATCCTAGGCTAGAGCCTAGGCCCATCTCTGACTGCCCCTACTATTGAGAAGCCCCACTGCGTCAACTATCACACCTGCACTGCATTGACGAGAGCCCATCGAGAACCTGTACGGTGAACCATCCTCGTCGCGTCCATGTAGTCCATCGTCTGCCTTACCACGGTGTATTCTGACCTTGCCATGGCTCAGCTTCCCTCTGTCACACCAACACGGATTGCCGTCCACCTTACCGTGACCCTCTCTGACTTCACCGCTCTTGTGCCGACTGGTACTTGCCTTATCGTGGCTCACGTTGACCTCATCTTGTAGCGTGGATAGCCGCCTACCTCGCTATGGCCTACTCCGACCATGTTGTGCCTGCCTTGGCCGTCTGTGTGGGCTCCAGCCCTCTCGACCACATCTCACTGCCCCAAGCTTTCCTCCTGGCTGTCCGCTACAAACCAGAGTTGGACCTAGATAGATTCAGCCAAGTCTAGCCATGGATTCCCAGTGAATTCGGCCATTATGGTTTTCTATGGAAAGAAATAGTTTGCCTCGGACAAAAAGAGAAGATAAAGAGGGGCCTCTTTTGGCTTCAAAAAACCGAGAGAAGTGGCCTCAATCTCGATTTACATGCCTAAGTGAATGGTTTAGGATCAACACGTGGGCTCATTCAAAAATTAATTTTAGACCGAAGTAAACTTACAGGCTTATTGTATGTTACTCAAACTAAGATGAGTTTATAAGTTTATCGAATCTCTATTTAAATTAAGTCCATCTCATAGGCTCATCATATATCTATTCAGACTAAGGATATCTTCTGAACTCACTTAATATCTAGTTAAAGTAAGACTATATCATGGGTTCACTAAACATCGATACGAATTAAGGCCAACATGCGAAATTGCTTAATGTCTTTTTGAACCAAGTCAACCTTTGGACTTATCTAACGTTTGTTCAGATTAAAGATCAATTTATGGGATTGCCAAACTTCTATTAAAACTAAAGGCCAGTCCGCAGACTTGACTGAAACTCAAAGTAACTTAGGGTTAGCCCACGGGTCCACCCAAAGTTATTATGATAGCTCAAGGGTTCTCAAACCAAATTAATCAATTGATGACTTGATCACATTGAACTCATACCAATTCGGCTAAAGTAAATAGACAAAATCAAATTGACTTGAATAAACTACCAAATGGACTTTGATTAATCAAATAAATGGTTTAGATATTTAAATTGAATTGGAGTCAAATTCAAATAGAATTAATCCAAATCAAATTCTCTCAAACTCAACCCTAGTCATGTTCAAATTAGGTCAACCCAAAATTGGACCAAAATTCAAACCAAACCCTAATTAGGTTAAATCAAGTTTGAGTTAAAGTCTAATTAGATTAAGACCAACTTTAATTGGATTAAAATAAATTCAAATAAATCCTAATTGAGTCAAATTGAACTCAAATCCAAATCCTAATTGAGTTAAGTTGAGTTCCAACCAAAACCTAGTTAAGTCAAATTACAAGTCAGACTTGATCAAAATCAAGTTTTGAATATCGAATCAATTATCAAATCAGACTCAAATTGAAGTGGAGTTCTGAACATTGAATTAAATTAAATCAAACTTGATTCAAATAAAGTTCTGAATATCGAATTGAATCAAATTAGACACAAATCAAAATCAAGTTCTAAAAATTAAATCAAATTAAGCTTGGTTGAAATTAAGTTTTGAACATCAAATTGAATCAAATCAAACTTGATTGAAATTAAGTTTTGAACATTGAATTGAATCAAATCAAACTTGATCCAAATTAACGTGGGGCCTTGGTGGCAATCTTGCTGAAGACAATGACCATGTTGGTCTTGGTGCAAGTCTTGTAGGTGACCTTACTGTCGAGGCCCTGGGCTAAGCATGCATCTAGCACCATGTTGGAGATCTAGTCATAGAGCTTGTTCGGATAGCCCTTGTTCACTGACTCCAAGGTGAAGAGGAAGTTGCCAACACCTGCCATCTTGAGAGCAAAGAAGGATTTGATAGAGGAGATTTGAGAGATGAATGAGGGTGAGGGCATGGTAGAGCATGGGGAGAGCAGGGAGCTGGTGTGACCAAGTGAGATGGGCCTACAACATCGAGAAGGAGAACAGACAGAGGAAAAAAAAAGAAACAAAGCTAGGCTCGAAATTTCACCTCTTTAGTCCTTGATTCTTCTTGAAAAACTTCTTCGATGATGGCCTTCCAATCCACTCCCATTCTTTTCTAATCTCTATTCTCTCATCTACAGGTTATGCGAATTTTTATAGGTTTGTAGAGATCACATCAATATCCATTCAAAAATTTTAAATTTGTGATGATTTATTGTTTTGAATTAGTTATGCATGTGGTTGGATTGGACAAATTTATTTGATGTAGATAACAAAATTTGAAAATTATACTTATCCCGGGTACTAAAATTATAGAGGGATTATTTGCAATTTTTTCAAAAATTGGACTAAATTATAATTTTATAAATTTCAGGGGCATTTTATAAAAAGTACTTTATTTATAAAGTTTTAAAACTTTCAAGGTCTTTTTTTGAATAAATTTTGAATTTATTCACAAATAAAAATTTTTGAAGAGCTTATTTACAAAATTTAAAATTCTAGAGGCCTTATTTGTAAATCCTAGATTTTATAACTAAATTATAATTATCGATCCTTTGAGTGGCTTATTTGCAAACCCCAAATTTTATAGCACTAATTTATAATTTTAGTATTTTATTAGACTTTTCAGCAAAACTCTTATTCCATCCACCTATTTATAAGAAAATTCGGCAAAGGACCTATTTAAGAAGATTTATTTAATCTAGGATTCTATTTACAAAATTGTTGCATTTTATTATTTTGCCCCAAGTTTTAGATGAATTTTGGGCTCAATTTTGGTCCAAAAATTCAGCCCAATTAGCCTATTTGGATTAGGCCTAGCTTGATCCCGAATTTCTCAATGATTTAAGTCTAAATTGAGTTTAATTTTCGATCAAATATGGGTGCAATTTAAGCTTGACTGAGACCTACATTTGAGTCATTATTTAGTAACATATAAGTGTCAATTTTAATCATATTCTAATCAAATTTGATTGTAAAAAAAAAATCATCTCAAACAGCCTAGACCATCCATGGGGCCTGTAGTGATTTGAGATAGCCCACGACACTCAATCCCCAAGTCCGAGTTCAACTAGGTAACCAATGGGGTGCATACCCTTAAGTAGAATATCAAGGATCAAGGGCGCTTGCTTGACCCACTCATGACAACTCTGTAGACACATCAACCAATCAGTCACACTAGTAGGCATCAAGACTCAACTAAAGGCCTACTCCAATCACCGAATCATGAAGCTGCATAAAATGCAACTAGACCCTAAGTCTAAAATGCTGCAATATGGAGAGGAGACTCACCTCAAAATCAAGCTTCCCATAGCTTGAATCACATCACTCACGGATATGAGCGAGATACACAAGGGATATCAAAATTAATAATCTATTGCACTTAGATGATCTCCCTTATAATAGGCATGGGTAAAGTGAGCCCTAAACCACTTCTAATGCACTTGTTTTAAATGCTAAAAAATTGGTGTAGAATATTGCAAATATAGTGGAACAATAGATCCATGACAATGTGGCACTCCATATCAAGTCCTTGGGTGGAGTGAGTATTGGCACCAAAAACCTTGTTTGAACCTCAACATCAAAAAATTTGGCAATCCCCATGGGAAACCTACGATGGAACCCAATATTTGGTAGATTATGTTAGCTCTTTCAATAATAGTATGCTTTTCTATGGGGCCATGAGAGCAACCATGTGTAAATCATTCCCAACAACAATTCATGGTCTAGCCAGAACATGGTTCTAAAGTCTACTAAGAGGATTAATAATTAGATTTTAGATTCTTGAACACAAGTTCATCAATCAATTTGTGTTGTTGGTGTCATGTCATTGAGACATCTACAATTTGGGCAATTTGGTAGGTCAAAGGAGCGAGCCTTAAGAACTACCTTAACTACTTTAATGTTGCAAGGATTCAAGTTAATGACCTAGACAGTTTGATTAGTTTGGCATGGCCATGAATAGACTTTGGGCATGGAAGGTTGCATGTGAATTGGGTAGATTGCACCGAATAACCTACTAGGGTTCACGAACAAGGTTCAGGAGCATATCGATGTGCAAGAAATTATAGTGGCCTATAGTGAAGTCAAAGGGTCCAAGATGAAGGTGGATGGCAAAGATGGTAAACAACCTAAGCCTAAGAAGCCTAGAACCAAGCCACTAGTCTACACTTCCTTGAATTGACCTCGTACCAAAGTATTGGACAGATCGAGAACCATGATTACTCATGAATTCCTCTTAGAATCTACCAAGACCTTAGCAAGGTTGATAAAGCAAAGTATCGCAAGTTTAGTCATGGCTACGGTCACCATACTGAAAAGTATAGGAACTAAAAGTCCAAATGACAAAGAGAGGAGGTGAATTAGGTTTGTGATAAAAATAGCAAGTTTTAGCCAATTAAAATTTCAAATCAATCCACAAGACAATATTACAAAAGTTTTACAATCACAAGCAATCAAATTACCACAATTGCAAAAATTAAAGAGAAGAGATTGGAAGGAGCACATCAAGATATACATGGTTTGGTGACCAACCACACCTACTCTATATACCTTGCCTTAACCATCAAGACTTCAACCACTCTATTAGTGATATTGTTTCATTTACGTGAAGCTATACCCATACAACCTTTGCTCCAATCAAGCAAGATCCTACTTCAACATCAATGCCTTGTCTCTCTCATACTCCTAAAACCCTAAGAGTGTTTACAAGTAAAAATCAAAATAAAAGGACAAGTTTTTCTCATTACAACAATCTCTGAAATTCAAGCACATGGGCACGAGGATTTGATAATGGAAAATGATCTTTAGGTATCTTGTGAGACTAGAAGGCTTGTGGGAGCTTGTATTCTCTCTCAATGATTGATAAAATATGTGAACATTCTAATTAAAATGAACCCCAAGCCTTTAAATGACTTTTGGAACCGAAACTAACCATTAGGGTGAAATTCATGCTTTCTATGATATTCAATTGGCTCCACTCATGTTCAAATTGGTTCCAACAATCAAAACCCTAGTCGTTGAGTCTCTATCCTCACATGTTCAAACGAGTAAACTTACTAGTTCAAACAAGCAAACTCAATGTAAACAACTAAACTCTGTAGAACTAGAATCTTAAATCTCTATCTTAGTTTGGACTACCAAACATACAAATTCAAGTGATCAAACTTGGCAAAAATCCTACCAAAGGTTTTTTTGCAAAGCTCAATTATTTAACATTTTACAATTCAATTTGGACAAAAATAATGTAAGCCAGTGAAGGCATTTCCACATCAATTTAAGTGTCAACTAAAGAAATCTAAAGTTTTTATTTTAAATCCTCAATTAAACTAATAAAATTCAAAATCTAAACCTAAAAATTAGAGTTAATTTTCTTCAGCCATCTTCAGACCATCAACTTGACCTCAAATCATGTTATTTGACCCACCATCACACTTTTATCATGTGTTCAGCAACATCTTGAAGCTTCCAAATGAGCTTTTGGTTCCATTAAGGCCTTAGCTATGCTACAAGTAAGCACAACTAAAGAAATATGTTAACTATGATTTAGTCATCATAAAAAAATCATAAAAGGAAGCTATCTTCCCCTTTTTTTATTGCAAATCCTTGACAAATATAAATAAATGCTATAATTGACAAATGAAATTTTACAATTTAAGCATGTATCAACTATAACAAATATTTGAAAATCAACACCATCAATATGCATTTGAAGAAATATAACAAATTTGCATTCAACATATTGAGGCTATGATCTGATTCAGATGTATCTCTTCCCCTCATATAATTTTTTCTCACAAGATGCCAATATCAAACAAACTTCCAATATCTTTTCCAATATGAAATCCAATATTTCCTCCACTTCCCCCCACTTTGGCATCAACATAAAGTGTATAACAATTACACAATATAATCATACTGCCACTAAACATGTGTATGAAGATCATACAAGCAAAATGTACTTCCCTATAAAATATTCATAATTTATCCACATCTCCCAATAGATTCCCCCAAGCACATGGACATAAAGAGATTTTCTGATCCACACAAAACATAAACAAGTCCACATCAAGGAAATATAAGACATCAATGCACCAATATGAAATTTAAATCATCACATAAAATGATTGGATACATAACCAAGTAACATAAAAAATATCCATATAGCCACATAGCATCCACAAACTAATCATAAAATCCATGTCATAAACATAAAAAATACATGACATTCATAATCTAAAATATGGTAAAAACATCATCAAAACCAAATATAAGACCCTAAGAGCTTGGGCTAGGAGCAAAAAGATCGAGGAGAGAGTGCATCATGTCGTTTAGATGATAAAAGCATTGAGACTAATTAATAGCAGAAGCCCCCATGCTCTGAGAGGTGGCAATCATGATCTCCTCCATTTGATCTAGGTGATAAGAAGAAGTAGCAATCCGCTCGATCTGATCCAAGTGCTTAGAAGGGAATGCCATAAACTACCTAAAGTGTTGAATGAAGACATCAAATTGTTGAATAACTGATTGATGCAAAGGTGAGATGGATAAGCAATATTATCATCATCATCATCAGCATTGCCTCTCTCCACTACCTCTAGCTCAACCTCCTCCTCTTAAGCTACAACTTGACTATGCTCACCAACAAATAATTGTCCTATAGCCCAAATCCACACACCATTGTGTAGAAGAAATCCCATTTGGCTTAGAAAGGCAGAAGAAAAGGTATCTGATGGGGTGTATTCATGACAATGGATGCCATCATAAGGAAGAATACGAGCACTGAAGTGGTGGAGAATCCTAGTAATGATGTTGGAGTATACAAGTGCAGTCTTGGAATGAGAGAGAGTACTCCCAATATATCTCAAGTTAACAAATTCAAGGTTCACATGATAGTTCATGAGAATATAGTAAATCAAATAGAGTTCCATATCAAAAACCTCATTGTGATGCCCAACCATTAGAAGGAAGGTGTAGTCAAGGAGTTGGTGAATAATGTGAGGGCAAACATGAAACAATTTAGCTATAGTTTTTACATTAGATTGTTCATAATTTTCCTCAAAAATTGTTTGAACTACATCAGAATAAGAAAATGGGAGTTGAGCAAGCCAAGATTAAGCAATAGAAAATCTATCTCCATCCACACAAGATATGTTAAGAATAAGACCAAGATAATCCACATTTATATCCATATGACAATTTTGGTAGAAAGTGGTGAGAACATTCCCATGAGGGTCAAAGGTGGCATGGGAGCAAAAAATTCTGATGTCATTTTAAAAAAGGTTTCACAGTGAGTAATAAGATATGGCCAATATTGAAATTCAAGTAAGGGCTCTAGATTGAGAGAACTATGTGAAACAAAGCCTAGAGTCCTAGAAACAATGATCTTAGAGGAGGAGAATTAGTCTTGGTACCTTTTGTAAGCCACAAAAGAAGCAAAGGCTAAGTGATTTCGAGGATTTTCCGCAGGATTGGGGTTGGATTCCCTCCTCTTTGCAACACAGTTTGTCCTCAAAGCCATGGAGAAGAATGGGCCAAAACTAGGATGAAGAGTAGATGAAGAAAATGGGGAAAATGAGTTTGGAAGGGTTGATAAGCCTAGGAGAGGTGAAGGTGCGACATTAGAGGGTGTTTGCAAGTAGATGGGGGTGAAGGAGATAAAAGAATGAACAGTCAAACAAAATGCAAATTTTTACATTCAATCATCTGAACTTAAAGGTTTGGTCATGTGAAGAACCATGTTTGAGCATCTATTCCCCTTTGTTCAGGCTTCCAAATATTGCAAGAAACCAAAAACTTTAGAAAAAAATACAAAAATTCAAACCAATCAACCAATTAAACTCCATCATCTTTAATAAAAGAAAACCAAGTATCGTCCAAAAATTTTGTGAAAATATCTGAAAGTTTGTGCTCAGTTTTAATAAAAAAATCATTGAAATATTATTTTTCAAAATATGATCTCAAAAAAAATAATACCTAATATCAATATACTTTGACCGATAATGCAAAAATATATTTTTAGATAAATTAATAGCACTTGTTTTATCACCATAAATTAGAATATATGAGAAAATGCAATCAAAATTATGCAATATTTGCCACAACCATAAAACTTGATCATAACAACATTTGGCAGCAACATATTTGTCTTCTATGGTAGAAAAAGTCACATAATTTTGTTTCTTTCGGCTCCATGAAACAAGAGCTTCACAGAGAAATTTGTAAAAGCCACTAGTGCTCTTTTTATCCACATGATAACTTGCATAATTGACATTATAAAAACCAATCAATTCATAGCAATTATATCTAGGATAACATAATTCTAAATCTAATTTACCCTTAAGATATTTAAGGATAAGCAACTACATGAGATTTTCTAGGTGAAGGTTGAAATCTAGCACACATGTAAATAATAAACATGATGATGGCGGATCTACTTACAATAAGATAAAGCAAACTATCAATCTTTATACCACTTTTCATCAACCTTTCCACTATCTTCATTCTTGTCAATATGGTAGAGGTGCTCATCGGGGTTCCAATAGTTTAGGTTAACCCATGTCGAACTTCTTGGGCAACTCCTTTGCGTATTTTGCTTGACTAATGAATATCCTATCTTTGGGTTGGTATACTTGGGGTCCATGCAAAATGTTGATTTCCCCATCATTCTCATTTCAAATTCCACTCTAATATTCAAAAATGCTTTCACACATAGATTCATTAGTAGAAAAAAAAATACAACATCATCAACATAATTTTGTACAACTAATAAATCATGATTATCCTTAAAGATGAAAAATATAGAGTCAATTTGTCCCCTTGAAAAATATTTTGAAATGAAAAGGAGTTACGCCTATCATACCAATCCCTTGGAGTTTGTTTTAATTCATACTAGGATTTTCTCAACATGAAAAAATGAGATGGAAACTTTTAATCTTCAAACTAGTGAGTTGTTCAATATATACTTTTTTCAAAAGAAACTATTTTACAATGTACTTTTCACACCATTTGAAGAAATTGGAAACCTTTAAAACATGCAAAAGCAAGTAATATGTGAATAGATTTCAAATGTACAATAGGTACAAAGGTTTCATTAAAATCAGTCCCTTCAACTTAATTAAAATCTCGGGCTACTAATCTAGCCTTATTTCAAAAAATCACACCATTTTCATCTAACTTGTTCCTATAGACCCATTTGGTACTAATAATTGAGGAGTCAAAATCAGTCCCTTCAACTTGTTTGATATCGTGGGACACTATTCTAGCCTTGTTTAAAATAATAACATTATTTTTATCTAGCTTATTCCTATAAATCATTTTAGTGCCAATAATTGGGTAGTCATTTGGTCTTGGAATAAACTCCCAAACTTGATTCCTCTAAAATTAATTTAGTTCTTCTTGCATTACAAGAATCCAACTTTTGTTATGTTGATCTTCACCAAATTCTTTAGGTTCAATATGGGATAAAAATGCAATATTGTTTAAATCATACTTGAGAACATTGTGAGCTTTTACCCCTTGTTCAACATCATCTTGGATTTGATCTTTTTGATGGTTTTTGTTGAACCTCTATGATTTGAGTAAATCTTTTCCCTTCTTGAGTCCAAATGATTAATCCTCATGATCTTCATTATCTTTTTTGTCATCATTTTGCTTTGAGCAACCTTCCCTATGTTTGTTGACCTTCATCTTGTTAAATGTCATGGAGATATTTATATCATCATCAACAATAGCATTTTTCTCCAAAAGAGGGTTAGTTACATCAAATACAACATTCATTAATTCCTAAACAACTATTGAAGATTTATTGAAGACTGTTTATGTTTTTGAGGTTCAAGAGAATCAAGGAAAATACTTTCAAAAGTTTTTGAATCAAAATTTCACAAATTATATTTAGTATTTAGAATGCAAACACATAAAAATATGCAATATTTGGCATCTTGCTATGCTACAATTCAAATGGAGTCTTTTTGAGAATTGGATGAATAGAGATTTTATTCAAAATATAGTATATTGTGTTAAGGGCTTCTACCCAAAGATACTTAGGTGAGGAATACTTATTAAACATGGTCCTTGCTATTTCTTAAAGAGATCTATTCTTCTTCTCAACTACACCATTTTATTGTGGTGTGCAAGGTGCCAAAAAGTTATGTTCAAAACCATTTTCAATCCAATAGTTCTTGAATTGATGATTTTCAAATTCACCTCCATGATCAATATGGATTTTAGAAATCATGCAACTTTTTTCATTTTGACCTCTTCTACAAAAACTTGTAAATACTTCAAAGTATCATTGTTATTAGCAAGGAGTAAAAGCCAAGTGAAGCAAGGGAAATCATCTACAATAATAAGGACATAGTTTCTACCTCCTAGATTTGTAATACCAATCAGTCCAAACAGCTCTAGCTGTAAGAGTTGTAGCAGCCTTATTATAGTCACCATCTTCATGGGTTGATGAAAGGTCTCCCATGTTGCATGGTTCACAAATTTGATCCATGATGATTTTCCGCTGGGTAGACCTATTACTAGCTTCTTTTGGTTGACATTGGTAATTGTATCCATGATAGCATGTTTAGTCTTCTATACTAAAGCCACTCATTGCCATCATGAACTACAGACACTACTTATTTCTTAAATAATCTTGATCGATAGAATAAATATTACCATCACATTGACCAATAAAAGCAATAATATAATTATAATCATGTCCAACTATGCAAAGGCAAGGGAAATGGCATACCTGTGAGCTTGTGGAAAGATTGGTGGAGGGATGAAATTAGCATGAATTCTATATATCCAAAAGGCTTGAAAGTGTCTGGAAACTCAAACGTGGTGTTGAGATTGGCTATAAGAAGGCAATTATAGACAAGAGGAGTAGTAAGGAATCAAAGCAAGAGGGATAGATAATATAAGGAATAATCACTAGTCTAACATGGATTGCTGAGAAGGACAAGCTATAATGGGATGGGACAAGTAGTTTTTTTTGTTAATTAATCCTTAATGGAGCTTGGACTTCATCCTTTTAGATCTTGGTTTTGATCCTCATTGGATTTTGGTTTAACCCTTATTGGATCCTTAATAGATTTAGGTTCAACTCTTATTAGGTTCTTATTAAATCCTTAATGAATTTTTATTGGATTCAGTCTCTATTGGGTCCAAGTTTGACTCTTAATGGGTTTAGGTTTGAACCAACTTGGTTCAGATTTGACCTATCACGGGTTTGGGTTCAAACCAAGTCAGTCTAGGTTCAATTCATCTCATACCATTTTTGGTTTATAATTTGGTTTTGGTTCAGGTTTGTATCTAATTTTTTTGTTCAGACTTGAATCTGATTTGGTGTTGGTTTAGGCTTGAACCTAATTTGATTTTAATTAATTTCATTTAATTTGTTCAATTTAATGTGATTATGTTGAACTAACTTAGTCTAGTTCTAGGTGATCAAGCTAATTAATTGGTCATTAAAAATTAAGACCTCAAAGTTCTTAAAGATGGTAGTCAAGTTCCCAAAGGAATCCCTAAGGCTTGCAGCGGTCGGGTTCTCGAGAAAATTTCTTAGGATAGGAATACAATAGTTGGGTTCCCAAGGGAATCCCTTAGGCCAAGAATAAGGTAGTTGAGTTCTTGAGGGAATCACTTAGGACAAGAATATGGCAGTTGGGCTACCAAGGGAATCCCTTAGGCTAAGAATACAACAATTAGGTTCTTGAGGGAATCCCTTAGGCAAATTTTTGTGATAATTTCACATGACATGCAAATAGAGGTAAACACGTAAATTGAGGTGAAAAAAAGAATATACCATTTTTTCTTTTTTTTCCTTTTTTCTTTTCTTTCTCTTTTTTTTCCCAGTTTTCTCTTGGTATAACTTTTTTCTTTTTTTATTTTTTTCTCTACCCAAAAGTTGGCAGTCATAATTTTTAATTTTTTTATTTTTTCTTTTCCTCTTTTTCTTCCTTTTTCCTCTATCATTACCTTTTTCCTCCTTCTTCATTAGGTGGCTAAATCTAGCCATCTACAACTAGATCTCATTGGCAAAAGCAATAGCAGTAAGAGGCATAAAGGCCTCCTTTTTCAGGGGTGGTAGTAGCGAGGGCCAGCTCTTAGCAGCTCCTAAAGGTGGAGAGAGGCAAGGAGCCACCTCTTGGTGACTCTCGACTAGAGAAAGAGGCAGCAACTGGCCTCCTTGCGCCTCCTATCAATGTGGCAGAGCAAGGAGGTGGATGAAAGCAAATTATGCACTTAAGAAGGGGGGAGGGAGGGGGGGTGACTTAGGTTTTAGAGAAATCAATGGCACTTTTCAAATTATTTGAGTAAGATTATGATCAATCTAATAGTAAAAGTGATTTTAGGCCAAACATAATCAATTACAAGTATAAGCAATATAGAGTAACTTAATACAAGGTAAGAATGCACCATGATGTAAAATGGTTCGAAGGCCAACCACTCCTTCTCTACTTCTCTTGCCTCACTCTTGAGGACTTTAACCCTTCACTAGTATGATACTTCAATGGTGAAGCCAACCCCATACACTAGCCTTTGCTCCAACCAATAAGGCTAACTCTAAACCGAAGCTTTGCTCTCTCAACAACTTCAAACAGCCTTAGAGTGCTTATAATTAATTTTGGAAGAAAAAAAATACTCTAATGCCTCACTACAAGATCACTCAATATGAGAATAAGAGGTTTGAAGATTTGAAAATTGAAGTGCAAGGATTAAAGCTCTTAGAGGCTAGAGGACTTTTAGGAACTTGTTATCTCAAAGAAGGTTAGCTTAAAAATATGCAAAAGTTGTGAAAGAACAAGTTCTAAGCTCTTAAATACCGGTTGGTGAGACCGGAATGGAAGTGATGGGTGCACGAGAGAATGGTGAAGGGGGCAATAAAGAAACTAAAGGAAGGGCAGAGAGGCTGCAAGGGGGCATTGAAGGGCTAGAGGGAGGGGAGATAAGGGTTTTGAGGTAGAGAGAAATGAGGAAGAAGGGGTGGCGGCCTACGATTTTGAGATGAGATTACAAATTCGGACATCCAAACTAGGATGTTTGGGCATCTGAAGTTCATAGGCAGATGGCCTATCACAATTAGTCATCTAATTCCTTTGCTAGATGTCCAAAATGTTCTACTTCAGATGTTTGATTTATGGTTTGGGCGACCGAAGAAAGGCAAGCTGAGAGGATAAAATTGTGCAAGGTTTAGGCGTTCGAATTATAACATTTTGGGCATCCAAATTAGATAAACTAAGCAAACTTCTCAGTAGCAAAAAACTTTGGCAACCAACCAAAGAAAATATGCAACCATTTTCAAGAACATTTCAAAAACACAAATCTTATCTTGAATTAAACAAAATTGAGTCTCATCTAAAGATTTTGATAAATATGTCCATAAGTTGATGATCAATTTTGATAAAAATAAAAAAAATATCATTTTTAGAAACATGATCTCGAATAAAATGATGATGAATATCAATATATTTTTAGTGAGAATATAGTACCAAATTTTTGTACAAACTAATAGCACTAGTGCTATCACAATAAATTGGTACATTAGAAAATTCACAATCAAGATCTTAGAGGACTTGTCTCATCTAAAAAATTTGAGAATAACAACACCCTGGGCTACATATTCAACCTTTGTAGTAGAAAGAGTCACAAAATTTTATTTCTTAGAACTCTAGGAAACTAGAGATTTTTTAAGAAACTAGCATGTGCCATTAGTGCTCTTCTATCTATACGACAATCGACATAGTCTGGATCATAAAAGTTGATTAAATCAAAATAATTATTTTTAGCATACCATAATCCTAAATCTAGTGTGCCCTTATAATATCTAAGGATGCATTTTATAGTAACTAGATGTGATTTCCTAGGTGATGCTTAAAATCTAGCACAAAGATAAATACTAAACATGATGTTGAGTTTACTTACAGTAAGATATAATAGACTATCAATCATATCTCTATACCACTTTTCATCAATCTTTTCACCTTCTTCATTCTTGTCTAATTCGGTTGAAGGACTCATTGGGGTTCCAATTGCCTTGGCTTCATCCATGTTGAACTTCTTGAGTAGTTCCTTAGTAAGTGACTTGGTTGATGAAGATCCCATTCTTCATTTATAGCAATTGGAGTCTAAGAAAGAAGTTTAATTCTCCCATCATACTCATCTCGAACTCCTCTGCCATGGTGCTTGCAAACATCTCATAAATATTCTCATTAGTAGCACGAAATATAATGTCATCAATATAAATTTATACAACTAATAAATCATCATGTTTTTTTTTTAAAAAATAATGTGGTATTCACACAACCTTGAGTAAAATCATTTGAAATTAAGAAGGAACTTAGTCTTTCATACCAAGCTCTTGGAGCTTGGTTAAGACCATATAATGCCTTCTTCAATTTTAAAACATGGTTTGAAAATTGCAAATCCTCAAAGCTGAGCAGTTGTTCAACATAAACTTCTTCAGAGAGGAGACCATTCAGGAAAGCACGCTTGACATCCATTTGAAATAGTTTAAAATTTTTAAAATATGCAAAAGTAAGTAAAATATGAATGGATTCCAAATAAGCTACGAGTGCAAAGTTTCCTCAAAATAAATCCCCTCCCCTTGGCCACTAGTCTAACCTTATTTCAAATCATGATACTGTTTTCATCTAACTTGTTCCTAAAGACCCATTTTGTACTAATAATTGGGTAATCACTTGGTCTTGACTCACCCTCTTCCTTCTCCTTGAGATGCATTTCATCTAATTTCTTGGAGATACCTACATCATCAACATTAGGCTTTTCTCAAAAAGAGGGTTAGCTTCATCAAATACGACATTAATAGATTCTTCAACAATCATGGAGGACTTTTTTAAGACTCTATAAACTTTAGAAGTTGTTGAATAAGCAAGAAAATTTTTTTTACAAGTTTTTGAATCAAATTTTGATAAGTGATCTTTTATATTCAAGATAAAATATTTACAACCAAAAATATGAAAATATACAATATTAGGCTTCTTGCCAATCAAGTGTCAGTGATAAATTTATTTAGGTTGGAGTATTTCCATAACTAATAAGGTGTTAGTAATAACTTCATTGACCTTGAAGTATTTTCATAGCCAATAAGGCATAGATGATAACTTTATTATTTTTGGTAGCATCACTAACAAGTTATAGGGTTATATATAGCTTTGAAAATCACATTGTCAACTGATTCTGGGGTTGACTAAAGGCTAACTTAGATGCAAGTCCAAAGGCTAACTTGGATGCAAGTCTAAAGACTGGTTGAGTGTGAGCTTAAAGGCTAACTTGAATGCATGCCCAATAATTAGCAAAAACTGGCTAAGTGTGAGCCCGAAGGCTAGCAAAGTATGAGCTCAAAGGCTAATTTGAATATGATCTAGAATGCCAATTAAGATGTGAGCCTGAAGACTAGCTTGGATGGGATCATGAAGGATGGCTAACGTATGAACTCGAAAACTGACTTAGATGCGAGCATGAAGGCTAGATTAGATTCAAGCTCGAAGGCTAGCTTGGATGCGATCTATGGCTAGCTAAGATGTGAGTCTAAAGGCTGGTTGAGTATGAGCATAAAGGTTGGCTAAGTGCTAGGGCAAAGGATGGCTAATTGGGAGCCCAAAGATGGCTTAGATGCAAGTCCAAAGACTAGCTAAGTGTGAGCCTGATGGCGAGATTGAATGAGAGCCTAAATACTAGCAAAGTGCAAGCTTGAAGACTAGCTAAGTGTAAGCTAAAAGACTAGCTTGGATGCAGACCTGAAGGCTGGCTAAGTGCGAGCTTAAAAGATGACTTGGATGTGAGATCAAAGGCTAGCTAAGTGCGAGCCTAAAGATTGGCTGAGTATGAGCTCGAAGGCTAACTTGGATGCGAGCTTAAAGGCTAGCTGAGTATGAGTTTGAAGGCTAGCTTGAATGCAAGCCTGAAGACTATCTAAGTGTAAGCCTAAAGGCTAGACTGTATGCAACCTCAAAGGCTAGTTGTATGCTAGCCAAAAGACCGACTGAGTGTGAGCCCCACGACTAGCTTGGATATGAGGCCAAAGGCTGGCTGAGTGTAAACTCAAAGGCTAACTTGGATGTGAGCCTGAAGACTAGTTTAAATATGAGCTCGAAGGCTACTCAAGCGCTAGCCCAAAGGCTAGCTTGAATGTGATCCTAAAGGCTAGTTGGATACGAGCCTAAAGACTGGCTGAGTGCAAGTCTGAAGGCTGGCTTTAATGCAAGTCCAAAAGCTGGCTGAGTGTGAGCTCGAAAGCTGGCTTGGATGCGAGCCCAAAGGCTGGCTGAGATGCGAGCCTAAAGGCTGGCTAAGTGCAAGCTCGAGGGCTGGCTAGGTGCAAGCACAAAGGTTGGCTAAGTGTGAGCCTATGGGTTAGCAAAGTGCGAGCCCTAGCTTATAGTAATAGGGATTCACCATCTTCAAGTGACTATGGGTGGCTGCAGTGGTGTCAAGCATCCACCATCTTTGAGTGACCGTGGGTTGCCATCTCGATGTCGAGTGTCCATCATCTTCAAGGGACCGCGGGTGACCATGATGTTGGTGGATTTCCATTATCATGACAAGGATCATTGAGTGTGAGCTTGAAGATTGATTAAGTGTGAGCCCAAAGGCTTACTTAAAGTGAAGCCAAAGGCTACCTGGATACGAGCTCAAAGGCTAGCTTAGATGAGAGTCCGAAGACTGACTAAGTGCGAGCCCAAAAGCTATTTGGATACAAGCTTGAAGATTAGCTTGAATGTAATATTGAAGGGTGGCTGAGATGCAAACCTGAAGGCTAGCTGAGTGTGAGTCCGAAGTATAGCTAAGTGTATACCCAAAGGCTGTCTTGGTGCAAGACCAAAGGCTAACTTGGATATGAGCCTGAAGACTTGCTAATTGCAAGCTCGAGAGCTAGCTAGGTGTGAGCCTGAAGGCAAATTAAGTGTGAGCCCAAGGGTTGGCTTGGTGCGAACCCAAAGGCTGGCTAAGTGTGACCACAAAGGCTGGATGAGTGCAAGCTTGGACTTAGAGTGATAGTGATTTGCTATCTTCGTGGGGTCATGGGTGGCTGCAATGGTGTCAAGAGTCCATTGTCTTTGACAGGCCATGAGTGGACCTAGTGATATTGAGAGTCCACTATCTTTAAGGGACCGCAAGTGGTCATAGTATTGGTCGAGCTCCACTGTCGCACCAAGGATTATCGGTGGCCGTGGTGATAGTGGCATGAAAGTTGAGGCAAGAGAGCTCTTTCTACTTCTTTTTTTTGCTTCTCTTTTCTTTTGCAACAAGATTTTGTTTTTAGCAACTTTATTTATTTATTTTCTATTTCTTTCCTTCTCCTTCTTCTCTCCCATCCCCTTCTTTGTTTTTACTTATTCTTGAACTTCATATGGCCAAGGTAGTCTGACTTCTTCTCTGAGTAGATCCAGCTAGAAGATGGCTAGATCTTCATCATAGCATTAAGATCATCACTCTCTAGCCTATCCCATAAAAAAAATAATTTTTAGTATGATTTTTGAGTCCTTTTTCTAGTGGAAATGACTGCTAATTTCAAGTGCATTTTTGGTTAATTGTGTGCATCATCAATCTGGATTGGAGCAAACAAAAATTAAAGAATGGAAGAAATTTGGGGTGCTAGCCATAAAGCAGATGCCCCAAAGAAGGCACGCACTAGGATCCTAGTGTTTCTTCCAAGAAAGGGAGCACCAGGATTTTGGTGCTCAAATTTTTGGGAGTTAGAAATCTAGCACCTAGAAAGACGAACTTCAGATTTTCAAATTTTGACTTTTTAGTCAATTTTTTAGTGCATTTTCAGCCTATTTTTAGCCTGATTTCCTATGGATTTGTGGTCCATGCTAATGGTGCATTTTTGCACAAAAATGTAGATTTTTAAAAGGTCTAATTGCATTATAAATTTTTAAATAAATTCCTAAATTTAAAATTTTCATGAATAAATCTATTTTAACATGATTTTATAGCATACACTTTTAAAATATCAAATTCAAGATATTTTATTGCAGGAAATATAGATTCTCTGCAAATAAACCCTCAAAATAGGTTCCTGAAATTTGTAAAATTTTGATTAAGCCTAATTTCAAAATATTAAAGTACCATTTTTCTTGTAAATGTAAATTTGAGGTAGTTGAAAATATGAGATACTCGGTTGGGGTATGGTACTTCTATAAATAAAATCTTTAAAAATCATGGCATCGCATGAGGGTTTGAATTGTAGGGTTTAACCAACCTGATCGGTTTGAAGAGTAGAAAATATGTAGGTATCCACAAGGCTGGGTAGGACTCGCCAGGGGCATACACTCTTCACCCTTCAGTGAAGCATTGACAATAGGCAAAGAAGGTACCTTGAACCTTGAAGACTAGTCCACTAGGCACAGAGGGTCAGATGAACACAAAGGAAGGTTGTGGGAGTCAAAATGTTAGAAACTACAATGCTCCTAGAGCAAGTCAAGATCAATCACCCATAAGAACAACTCCTTGAATGGGTTGAATCTAGATCTTTTCAACCCTTCAAGGGTGCCATACCTATAGTAAAGATAGCCACCAGACAACCCCTCTGTAGTTCAGTCAACTATCTCATCTTGGAACTTATTTAACCCCTTGAACTTTGCTTCCACCTCCCTTCGAGTAGTGCTAATTGAACCATGCTAGCACCTCCCTCCAAGTAGTGCTAATCTAGCCAAAGCTTAGTCATGGGCCTTCTCTTCCTTCTTTATCTTCAACTCAAAGGCCAATGCCTGGCCCTCAGCAAGCTTGACTTTCTTCTCAACACCCTAAGACACCTTCCAATCATCCTTGGCCTCCTGCTTGGCATAGAGGCCTCCTTCTTAGTCATCTCTAGCTGCTCCTTCACCTTTGATAGCTCTTCCTTAAGCTTAGTCAACTTCTAATTCCTAGAGTCAATCACAACCTAGGCCTTCTTGACATATTCTTGGGAAGACACTAATCTCCTAAGAACTACTTTGTAGCAATAGCAAACTACAATGGACAAACCTCGACATCCAAAAAAAAAGGACAAGAGAAGGGTGATAGTCATCTTATCCTTGTACGATCATTGTTTAGCTTGACCACCATAAACTCATTAGATTGGAGCTTGAAGTAACTCTTAGGAGGTATGTGCATTGGATGTATGTCCTCTGGGTTGATAACCTGAGCTCTAGAAGGAGATGACACTCCAATAGAGGGAACACCTCTTCCCTTGGATACAAAAGAGGCAAGGGTCATTGGAGCGAAGTCTAGGGCTAAGGTGATCACGAGAGCCTCACCTCGAGCGGCAGCAATTGAGGTGATGTGGCGATGTGCTTCTTCCCTTTCTTTTTCTTTGACTGGGTTAGAGAATGTTGAGTAGCCTAACCCTCCTACTCTGAGGCAAAGGATCATGCCTTCTTCGTAGCCTAGGGATGGGAGGAGTTCCTCTCACCTACCACTCGCTTGGGATAAGCTAGTTGGAGAAACCTCTTTCCCAAAGCATGGTTGATGTGCTAGACATCTCTTTCTCTACAAAAGGCATAGTAAATGTTATAAGATAACCATCAGAAAAAATGCAAGGCATGTAGCTCAAATGCGTATCACCCACTGAGCTCCCTAGCTATGTCGAGCCCATACAAGTGCAAATACTCATCTAAGCTTCACCGAGAAGCATTTCTCTCACTCTGGACATTAGATCTGGCCTATAAAGTCGGTGTATCTACCTCGAGCCCCTAGAGTTTGGGCCGCTTGCCGTATTTGGATGGTGCTCCTATTATGAGAGGTAGACCTAAGTCATCAAAGCAAAAAAATCTTAATGCAATGCTCATTCCAACCCTAGATAGATATGGGGTTCCCCTAGATGCAATGCTCCAACAAGACACATACCAATTGCCCTCTTGATCCCTAGTTTGGCATAATCATTAAGCCACTTTGAACATATTAACTAAAGGGTCACCCCATGAGCCATCAAGAAAACCCAAAATGCAGAGATAACAAATATCATATTGGGTGTAACCAAGTCTAAAGGCATCTCATAATGCTTGGGGAGGTCTCAGAGGAATAGGAGAAAGGGAAGCTGAAGCCCAACTTCAAACTATATCCAGAAGGTGTCATGATAGAAGGAGAAACATTCGATGTCCTATCCAAACTTGGGTCATTGGGAAAGACTGTGATCTTAGGGTGAGTTGGGAAGCTAAACTTAGAAACAAGGCAGGTAGCCTTCTTCTCAGCATCACCTGCTTAGTCAACAAAACCTGAATGCATGAAGAAGGACAACATATTGGGGGCCACACCTTGGGAGATTTGAATGCCTGAGTTGAGCTAGAAGGAAACTCATCTAGACCCCCTAGAAGGCACATATTGGCACCTTGATTGAAGGAGTGAAGTTCCCTCCTTTGCCTACGTTCGAGCCTGAGGTGGGTGAGCCCGAGCTCCCACTAGAATTGACATTCACCAAACCTAAAAATAGGAGCATGTTATTAGGAAAGCGGGAACTATGGCCCTAAAGGGTCCAAGACAAAACTTTGAAAGAACACGAAAATATGAAAAAAAAAAAAAAGGGAAGGCAAACTCACTTCACATCCTGAAGAATGGATTAAGTCTCGTATGAGAAGGACAAAAAGAAGAAGCAAGACTGTGAATCAAAGTTGCCCAAACTTTGGAAACAGAGCTGAATGGAGAAGAAGGGAAAATCCCTCAACCACTCTCTCCTTATGAAGGAAAATTAATGACCAAAATCAAACCTAATTTGCCTCATGATCAACACCAAAGATGTGCATAACCACAATAAGATTAAATGTAGGTGACATGTGTCAGCATTTGGCCGAGGCATGGAGATTGGGGAGCTGAAAAGGAGTATGGCGGCTTAGCAATGATTTCACCACTGCCTTTGATAGCAAGCATCACTAACACCTCACATTTGTGATGGTATGGAGCAGGAAAGGGGGTGTGACATGTGGATATTAATGCTCAAGGTGTTTCAAGTGCTGGGACAATCAAGAAAAGCCAAAACAAGAAGGTAAGAGAAAAGTAAATTCATTAACAAAAAGATTATTACAAGAAGGAGGGGATGTGTCCTAAAGCAAAATAAATTAATACAAGTCACGAGCCCCTCAGGGTTGTGAAGGATTGTCTCTAGCAACTCAACCCTCACCAGCTCGTGAGCTTTTACTCGCTCGTGAATTGTAAGCTTTGAAGCAGAGGCAAATGTAGGAGAGACCTTGGGAGCAGAGACAGAGGCGGGAGAGACGACAGCGAGAGAAGAGGTCTTTAGAGGACCTCCACTACCTTGGCATTGGAGAGGGAGGCTGGTAGCTGCAACTTTGCTCATTCCTATCCACCTCCTAGAGGAAGAGGCAATGCAGATTGAATGCCCACTTGTACATGTGGTTAATCACCTTGACACTGTAGTAGGTGAACTCTTGTAGGAACAAGATTTAACCTCGACTAGGAATCATTGCACCTTAATGATTATGTGCTCCCCAAGCCTACTCCAACAAGGCCTGGAACTCATCTTTGTGACAAAAATGGAAAATGTTAGTTTGGCATCATAGTAAAATGAGTAGAATATAAACAACAATACTTACCTTCCCATGAAACTCAGCATAGAGAGTGGCAAGAGTCGCATCAGATAGCTCCTGAGGAGGGGGAACATCCCCTTAGTGCTTGGTGACTCTTAGGCCAAAAAATCCATCTTGTAGAAGCGAATGAAGTTCTCAAAGTCTACAAGAGAAATCCTATAAGTCCAAGCATAATATGAAAAAAGGGTAAAAATATGGCGATAACTCACTCAACATCATTGGATAAGGGGAAGAAAGTTTGGCCGCAAGGTCACTGGTGAGAAAACACCTACAGGGTTACTTCTTATGTGGTCATGACTCGAGAACTCAAAGGTGGTGATTGCTTGCTAACGAAGAGCCGCATCTCAAGAAGCCAACAGGTGCGAACAGTGTCCAAGGGAATGCCCAAGAAGTTAAATCACAATGATGGCTTCTAGAGCATTAAGTGAAAAGTCATGAAGAATTAGATGCCTTAGATTCCAAGAGGTAATGATTGCTTGAAAAAGGTAATTACCTAAATCATCTTCAGTGTACAAGCCCTTACATTTAAATGGTAATAACACAAATGAAGGAATTGAGGGGCTATGATGTGTCAAGAAGAACAATCAAATCAAATTCAAAGCCCACACTTGACTAAAAAATAATTTAAGCAAAAATCAGATCTTGTCATCTTTAGCACTTCCTCCTACATCTCCTCCAGACAAGGCTCGAAAAGATCAAGCTCCTCAGCTCAATACCTTGGATGGATAAGGCCTGAAACTACTGAGCTCCATAGCTTGTCACTTTGGCCACACTAGGTCCATAACGCTCGAGCCACATTACCTCCGTATTTCATACTCATCCTCAACCCATGTAAGCATTAGCCTTTGTGCTAGTTTAGAGGATAAGTTTTTGCAACTACAACTATTTCTTACTTTACCCCCTTCTCTATCTCCCACTACATGACAAGAATTATTAGATCATAGTGCATAGTACGAAACAACAAGTAGGTTCTGTAAAATGCTCCCGATTAATTCACTCGTTAAGTATGATAGATTTATTTTTAGGAACCTAGTCAAATTACCTTGAAGCTATAAAAAGCAATGCCCAAACATAAAGATAAAAGATCTCTTGATCCTTAATTAGAATTCCTATCGTTTTTTTCTTTGAAACCTCCCTCTGCTTAGAATTTTAAAAAAGGAGATACTAAATTGAATGTTAAAATATTTTTTCCTGGTCATCATCAGATGAATAATTTTTTTATCTCTCTAAAAATTCAGATTGTTTGAAGAGAGAGAGATAGTACACCCCAACATTTTAATTGGAATCGAGTGAATGCAAGAAAAGAAAAAGAAAGAAATCAAAAAAGAAAGAATTTTTAAAATACTTTGTTCATTTGATCCCGCAGTTCTTAAAAAACTGTTCAATTTGGACAATTTGGACGGTTTAGGTGCAGAATCATCCGATTAAATTGATTATCCAGAGAATATTAATTTACTTTAGAACCAGATCGATTTATGATCCCATTTTGGCTCAATGGGCCGGATCGACAGGTCCGGTCCGGTCTTGACAATATTGGCTAAAAATCCCCCCAAAAAAAATCCGGAATATGCACAATTCGAACTATTTCGAACTAAACTCGATTGATCATAGCTATGTTCGGGTTCGGTTCGAAATTCTCTTTGAACCGAATCGAACACGAATCCAATTTCGAGCGAAACTCGAACTCTTCGCGAACTTCGGACTATATTTGCCAGCCCTTGCTCGCCTTTTGTTCCCCAGCTAGTCCTCATCCTGGCGAGGAAGATGGGCAAATTTGGGCTTCAACTCCGGCAGCCAAAGAAACCGTCGGCACCGGTGAGGCCATCGGCGCAGCCCGCCGCCTTCGCTTTCGCTAGAGACGACGACGACGACGTCGAGCAGGAGATCTCCCGCCAAGCGTCCAAGAACAAGGCCCTGCAGAAGGTACCCAAAACCCTAGGTTTTACAATTTCCGGTTCAATTTCTTCGTCTGTTGATCGAGGAAAAGGGGGACCGGATTCTGATTGGTTTTGTGTTTGCTTGGAGTTTAGATCGAAGAGCAGCACAAGCAGGCGCTGGAGGAGAACCCGTCGGTGTTTGATTACGATGGCGTTTATGATGACATGAAGGAGAAGATGGCTCGCCCGCGGTTTCAGGACAAAACCGAGAGGGCGGTATGGTTTTACTACTTTTTCTGGATTTTTTTTTGGATAATTTTAGACTTGAATTTTATGTTTGGAACTATTGTTGATGAGAATATTGTTTGGAGTTCAAACTAAAAATCCATTACTATCAATGTCCTAAACTTTCTAAATGTTTGACACCAAGTTTGAAACATGTAGTTTACGGCCCTTCCTTTCAGTTTTGCTTTTTTGAAAAATGACTGCCATAGATCTTCATCCACATTAAAAATGCCTTGTTCAGTCTTTATGATGTGAACTGTAGTTATTACTCTATCTCACGGACGAGTTTGGGTTGTAGTTGTAGAATCTTGCAGTCAAGCGCTCATCTCCGGACTTTTTGACTCTCTCTCTCTTCAGCAGCCTAGTCCAGCTAGAAGAAGATATACTAACATGTGTTCGAGATTTAGAAGGAAGTTTTATCCTAATAAAATTAAATTTGTTAATTTTCATTTTTATTTTTGATTTTTCTAATTGAACCTGGTTATCCTCCATCTAACTATGAGAACATGCTTCCTATAATTGGGAAGAGTTCGATGTCATAATTGCAAAAGGGACATTAGCATAGTAATAAATATTGATCAACTTCTGCTTAGATTTCCTGATGAAAACTATTTTTGTGTTGTATTCAATTGGAATATCGTTATTGGTCTTTGATACTTTTGTTTTTTCTTAAATGCAGCCAAAGTACATTCATTCACTTAAGGCAGCTGCAGAAAGACGTGAGCGAAATCGGGAAATAGTTTTTGAGAAGAAGCTCCTAAAAGAGAGAAGCAAAGATGATCACCTCTTTGCAGATAAGGATAAGTTCATCACAAAGGCCTACAGAGAGAAGCTGCAGGAGGATCAGAAATGGTTGGAAGAAGATAGAAAGCGTGAAATTCTTGAGGCAAAAGAGGATGTATGTAGCTATCTTGTGTTTTTTTTTTGGGTTCCAACAAATAGCCGAAAATAAGTTAAATAACTACTCAGATTCATAAAGGGTCTCAAACATACTTTTCTCGATATATAGACTAATGTTATTGAGCCTTTAATACAGTTTTAGATCTTGAGAATTTATTTGTGACATATACTTGTAATTAACTAATCCTAAAGAAGTCACTAGATTTTCATTTTGTCTCCAAATAATTTCTGATAACAGTAAACATTATTTTGTCATTCCAGGTGACCAAGAAGGCAGATTTGAGTGATTTTTACTTCGGCCTGAGCAAGAATGTAGCTTTTGGTGGCAGGTTGGAGGGATGTGCAGAATCTTCAAAAGATCAAGCAGATAAATATATGGAGCAAAATAAAAATAAACCATCAGATGCTGAAGCATCTTTGAAATATACCGAAGACAGAAAGGGAAATGATCAAAATGAGACTTCTGATCCTCAGAATCATTCAGAAGATATAGTGCCTTCTCCAGAGCGTCCTATAAGAGCAGATACATTTGCTGAAGGGAGCACCACAAAAGGGGAGGCATCTGCTCACCAGAATACAGGTGACCGTTACAAGAGAAGCGAGGAAGCATTGGCTGCAGCAAAAGAGCGTTTTCTATCTCGCAAGAGATCAAAGTTACAAGATTAAACAAGACAAAATGGTCATTTCAGTTAAAGATGCAACTGCCTTTTTTGTGGTTCAGGTTAGATCCTTCACATGACTATTTTGAATCATATTTTGGATGATTTCCACTTGCAATATGTTTATTCCGAGACATTTGTTCCTTTGTACCCAATGAAAGTTTATGAGCATGGTCCTGTCCAGGAGTTTTTTGGGGTTTCAGCTGTTTTACTGTAGTCTAAATGGCTCAAGAATGAGATCCATGTGGCAGCTGGAGTTCTATTTCTTCTTAGTTGAGCAATAATAATAAAACATTTTTGTTGTATAGACTATTAAGTGAAGTAGCATCCAAGTGATATAAATATGATACTTCCATCTCTCTTTCTTAATAGTCTGGAGAGGTGGTATTATATGTTGGTTTGGAAGGCTAGTTCCTTTTCTAATTTCATCACCTGACTTATCAATGATGGCTCTCATTTTTGCCTCAAGTGTTTTTTAGCCCTTCTATTTGATGGAATTACATCCAGTATTGACTATAATCTCATGTTATTTTTTTTTTACATATGTCGACATTAGACAGTCCGTTAACATAAGCATTCCTAGTTTTCTATATTTTTTCCTGGAAGAAGGATCAAGGTTTTAAAAAGTGGCATGCGAACCTAGGCAGTAAGGGACTGCATAATGTGTAGGTGGTATGCCTGGGCAGCTTCTAATGAAATACATCTAAAAAATAATTGTAATGCATAAAATTTTAAAAACTGAAAAACTAAATTATTGCTTCAAATAAAAATTCATATACTACGTATCCTATGTTATAACAATATATTTTATTTAAAATAACTGGAATATTGTAATTACTTGGATATTTAGTCTCATTTTCTTGGTAGCACCACCAAGTTCAGCTGCTGACACTGCACCACTTCCAATGCTAATTGTGAAACACCATGAGCAGCAGATGTTGAGGTTTGGAATTCAAAGAGAAAGAAGAGAAAGAAGAAAGGGGAAGAACAGACAAAAAAGAAAAGGGAAGAACAGAAAAAAAAGGGTTTCCTGCAATCCTCAGGCTTTATTTTATTTCTGCATTGTTTAGTTAAGGAGAAGATCTGACCCAATTAGTTTAACAGGCTGGATCCTCTTTATTAAAAAGCAGCCACCTTGGCAGTTAGGCATCTAACCGCCTAGGTGGCTGGCTAGTAAGTTACAAGGATAATCCCGCATAATCCTAGTGCTTACAACTACTCAGGGCGGTCTAGGGCCCATCTCAGCCCAGGCGGAAGCCTTGGTGGCTGCCCAGATCACCATTTAAAACCGTGAGAAGGATTTTGTTGTAGCAACAGCTTCACAGCTCACTGGCATAATGATGGTTATTTGAAGTTCAGTTTTTGTGTGAACTGACAACTTGGCATTGCTGCCTGTATAGATTTGCCAACAGCACCATGATATTTTCCCTGTAAAATCATGTCTTGAAATTAACATGACTCAGTGGTTTATAGAGCACGGCACTTTGTTCATTGTTGGTCATTATTTAACCTGACTATTTAAATATTAAAAAACTTTAAATACTTGCCATTACGATATAAATCATCAAGTTAATCAGCAACGCATGCATAACTATTGCTGAAGGCTTTCATGTCCATTCCTATCATCTCAAGACCATCTAACCAAAATTTCTAGCATTCAGAATCTCTTATTACATTGTATTAATATCTTCCCATGTTTGTGTTTCTTTCACCACCAATATATTGTTCCCCTACCGAGCCTAAGAAGATAATATTGTGAAAACATGTGTAAATTTTGTGAAACTAAGAGAAGTGGCTTGTAATGCTAATGAAATAGAAATCATGGGATCAAGGGTTAGAGAGGAAATTATTTGGGGAAGGACACTTAGAAATTGAAATGGGAAACCAAACTTCTTTTAGAGATTTTTCAAATGATATTATAATGATCAGTTATACCTCCAATTGGCTTTCAAAGTTATTATTCTTGCAAATCTATATGGATGCATTTAATGCTATTCTTTGACCTTCAAACTTTTTTGCTGCATACATAGAATCTGTGCATGACATCGGGTTTATCCAATCCAATAGGGGATACTGCGTAGTGGTGTGCTGGAGTAATTAAAACTCAGTTTTTCTCAACTTATCCAACCTCAACTAGATTTCTCTTCCACTTTCCTTTGAACCCTAGAGGGTCTTGATTAATGACCAAATGTCCATTAATTGTTGGAAACTCTTCTATTCTTGACAGAATCAGCTATCTTTCAATAAGGTTCAGAAAACTCTAATATCTACTTCTATTTATTTAATATTTGACCAAATCATTATACTATTCCCATTACTGTCCCTATCTCAATATTCCTAACCCTATGATCAAGTTGGAGTTAACACTATCCCTATCTCAGGGATAGCCCTGATCCAAACAGGTCCCTTTTGTATGTTTTTATGTGCACAAGTCAGTCTGTAACTCCTGTTTGCAAATCAATGGAACCAATTTGGAAGGTAGATGGTAGTTATGTTGTCTACATTTTTGCCAGTAACCTTGTTGTATAAGTGATGAAGATGTTAGCTAGAGAAATTAAGAGTTGGATGTGGTGGGTTGGGTGGGACAGGCAGGGTCTTTCTGTTAACACTGGTCTAAACTGGCTTTATTTGAAGTGTAAATATTGGATGCAATTCTTTCATTTTTACATTGGCAACACCTTCCTTGTTTTCCCCTTGTTGCTACTTTTCTTCCTCCCCTTGATTTAAGCAACCATACATTATTCCTTGCCTAATGATGCCTTTAGAGCCAAAGGGAATGTTTTTGGCCACATGGCCATGTAGAATAGAGAAAAGCCCAGAGGTTGAGATGGTTATGGAGGCTACCATTAAGATGTGGGAAACTTTTAACATGTGATGCTTTGCATTGTGTTCCGTACATTATTTCAAGGTTTTGATTGGGTTAAAGAAGAGATGGAGGTTAAATGAAAAACGAAACCTTGATTTCTTTTCTTTTCCTTTTCCTTTGTTATTTAATATTTTATAATGAATGCGTAAAATAAATATTTTGAAAGGGTGTGGCAGCAAACATTATGTTGGTTCACATGATTGTATTTCTCTTCTCCACTCCTTTAGCAGCATTAGTGTACTTTTCATCTTGTAAAAATTCTGAGAGCACTTTCTGTTCTTCTGGACATTATAGCTTTTGGCTGTAAGACCAGTTCTAAAGACAAAGCAACTTGTGGCATCTTCATAACCAAAAAAAAAAAAAAAAACAAAAAAGAAAAACTGTCTGCCTTTTGGAGAATAGGCATTAAAAGTTTTTGAAGTTGTACCTGGCCATGATCTTCATGTCCTTAATGTTCGATTGCATTTGAAAAGGATTATCTTCCAGGGAATGTGTCGCTTGTTATACAAACTTCATTCATTCTGAAATTATTAATTAGAAAGAAAAAAGAATTTGATCTGAAACTGAGCTGATTGGAGATGCTTGTTTTGGTGGTGTTAGGCATGATTCACGGTTTTCTTCTCTAATGTGGTTGGCTTCATCATTTTGAGGTTTTGTTTGTTTGTCATGGTTCATTAGTTAAATTTACCATTTAATCAGTTTGTCTTCTCTGACCTTTCTCTTCTTTGACGAGGTGCAGGCTGATGTGTGACGCCTGCCAATGATCAAATCTAGCATTAAGAAACACCAAATGGTGGAGTTCTTCTTCCATGCAACTGCACATCAGTGAAGACCTGTCAGCACAGGGGACCTGCAACAACCTAAACATAGTCTAATTAGCTTTTGTGTAACTGTTAAACATGGGACTCATGACTGCAAACATGAAAAATAAATTTCTTAGGTTGGTGAAATTCAGTTGTATCTTTGTTTATGTTGTGCTAGCTTTCAGCTGGTAAAGCATACATGATTTGCTTGTATCTATGTTTCAATTCCTTATTTTGTGATTCCAGCATTTCCTGTTGCCTTTGAAGTTGTGTTGCACTTAGCATTTGTAGAAACTGGGACCGGAATGCAAGTGTGTTGCAAAATTGAAGATTTGTGTGCCCTAGTGTAACAGGGGCCTTCTTTTATTCCTTGTTCTTTCTGAGTCCAGTGGTGAAAAGGGAAATGCACAGTTCATGGTTCCTTTTTAGTCTTGTAGACTTGATTCCAAGGTTGGGTTCACACATGAGAAAAAGAATGTGCAAGGTTTTCTCCTTGCCCTTCTGCTTCAAAATAAAGTGCAAATCGTTTGTCCATTTGGGGGAATCGATATAACCATGTAGTAGAATGCTTGATCATCTATGTACCCAGAAAATTTTAATATGTCAATGATCAAAGTTTTAAATATCACTTTCAATCAGTTGTGGCCTGTACTTCCCTGTAGATCCCATGGATTTTCTCTTTTTCTGTGACGATTGTTTTATTATTGATTCATTTATAATATACATGTACATTTGTTCTTTTTGATCATCACAAACGTGCTCGGGCAAACAATCAATATTGGTAATGCTATTTTTTCTAATCATCATGTGTAGTTTGCTCCAAGGTCTTTATTATAAAACACAACTTTCTAAAGTTTTCTTTATACTTAGTGTGTCGAAGACATGGAAATTCAGGACAGAACTGATGGTGATCAGATTAAAATTATTGTGACAGCCCAACTTTGGCATTTATGGAGGGAACAAAAATTACTGCTCAAGCCCATTTTATTTGGCTTGAGACTTAAGCTTAGTGAGGAGGCCATTGTGCCATCTTCTAACCCATATATTTACAAATTGTGTGGGTGGAATGTCAAGTTGAAGGAGAAACCTCCAGATACATTATGCATTCTACTTGGAGGCTACCTGTTGGAAAAGAAGGTGAAAACTGAAATAAACACAGCTGAAAAACAAAAGAAAAAAATGAGAGAAAGTGGAGAGCTTAAAATTAAAAAGAAAGGCTCAAGTCTCTTCAAATTCACCTTTTGTAACAAAGGGCTATATATATTGATGTCCATTACAAAATATTTTGATATTCTTTTCTAGAAGATTTTTCTAGAAACTAAGTTACTTGAAAGAAAAGTAAGAAATTTTATAAAACAAAATATATTACAAGTAAAGTAAGAAGTTTTTAGAACTGTGGTAAATTACTGTAGTTCAACACTCTTCCTTAGTTGTTTTGCTGCGAACTTTAATTGCCTCCCTAAGCTTCTCAAATCTTGCCTTAGGTAGGTCTTGGTCAAAAGATATGCAAGTTACACATCTGAATTGCAGTGAACAAGAGAGACTTCATTGTTCTATTGTGTTTCTTGAATAAAATGAAATTTGATCTAGAAATGTTTTTGGAAGACAAGATTTTTAGAGGTGGCAACAGCAGATTGATTATCACACTTTTATATTAGTAGCTTGCTTATGTGCTTGCCTTAGATCAATCAATAATTTTCTGAGCCAAATGGTTTGATTGACTGCATCAATGGCTGAAATATACTCAGTTTCTGCAGTGGATTGAGCTACAATTTTCTACCTTTTAGAGTTCCAACTGAAAACACCAGAACCAAAAGAAAATAAGTACCCTAAAGTACTTTTTATATCATCTAATGAGCCCACCCAATCACTATCTATATATCCATAAAGTTTCAACTTAGCTGACTTCTTGAACACAACGCCAAAGTCAACCATGCCTTTGACATATCTTAAAGCTTTTTTACTTGCTCTCAAGTGCATCTCACTTGGAGCATGCATAAATCTAGACAGAAGGCTGATTAAATACATGATGTCAAGCCATGTTGCTGCTAAATAAACCAAAAAACTAGTCATACTTCTATAAAGAGTCTTACCCACCTTTTCGCAGCCATCATCTTTACTTAATTTTTCATTCAACACCAAAGGTGTGCAAATAGATGACTTGACTCTATTCCAAACTTCATAAAGAGTTTTACCATTAAGCTTTTGTTAAAAGCCTATTGAGAAGATAGATAGAGGTGTTCACAACTTCGGCTCAAAACTCCTTAGAAGTTTCTTCTCAAACAGCAAGCATCTTGATATTTTCACAATAGTTATATTCTTTCTTTCACTAACTCCATTTTGCTGAGGATTGTAGCTAACTATGAACCAATGCTCAATTTCAGTATCTTCACAAAACTTATAAAATTTGTCAAAGGTATACTCAGTTCCATTATCAGACCTGAGTATTTTAATAGTGCAGCCACTTTAATTTTTCAATCCAAGTCTTAAACTTGTAAAAGACAACAACATCATATTTTTGTTTAAGAAAATAGACCCAACACATCCTGGATAGATCATCAATATAAAGAATAAAATATTTATTGCCATTTAAAGATAAAGTTCTCATTGGTTCACATACATCAGTGTGAACCAACTGTAGCTTTTCAGTAGCTCTCCATGCTTGATTATTGGAAATGGCAATTTACTTTGCTTCCCAAGCTGACAAATTTTACAAATACCAGAACAAGCTTGAACAGTGGGCATTTTGAGGACAAGCTTCCTTTTAGACAAATTCTTCAAAGAAGAATAATTGACATATCCCATTCTTTTATGCCAAAGAGATGAGATATCAGCAAGACGAGAATAAACATGCAAATCAGCTTGCCTCAAGTTAACATAAAAGCTTTTATCTTATATACTAACTGAAATCAACTTGCTATCAGCAGGATCAAGTATTGTGCAAGTATTATCTTTGAAAACCAAAGAGTAATTTTTCTCCAACAGTTAACCCACACTCAAAAAATTTTGATTAATTTTAGGAATGTAGAGCTCATCAAGAATAAATTTGGTGCTTGATGGTGTATGAATTGCAATGACTCCCTTTCCTTTGATATCATTGAGCTCTCCATTGCGAATTCTGACTTTTGATGTGTAGAAGCTTTGATAATATTAATATTTGAGGTCATGTGATGGGTGCATCCACTATCAATGAGCCAAGCCTTGTTATTGCCACTGGTTGCATAATAAGTTGCCACAAATAAGTATTTTTCATACTCTTGCTGATTTTTGACAAATTGAGCATGTTGTCCCTGCTAATTTCTTTGATTTTTTCATACTTTTCAACATGACCGAATTGATTGCAGGTCTTGCAATGAGCATTAGGTTTGAACCAATAATATTTTTTAGTATGAGATGTCTTCTTACAGTGAGGACAAGGGGCAAAAGATTTCCTTTCCTTGCTAGTGTTGCTATCACCACTTTTTCTACCTTTGTGCTTCTTATCAGCAAATTTTTTCTTGTTGTCACCACTTGACCGAGGTTACTCCTTATGCTTGGATAGCAAAACACCTTCGGTAGACTTCTCCTATCTTGCAGCCCTTCTATTTTCTTGAGCTTGCAAGGCATGAACAAGCTTAGATAATGACAACTTAGTGATGTCTTTTGAATTTTCAAGTAAGGAAATTTTGGATTCAAAGCTCTTAGAAATACTGAGAAGGACTTTCTCAACAATGCTACTATCAGACAACTCTACACGAAGTAGTTTGATTTGATTTATGATAGATATAAGCCCGTCTACAAACTCCTTCAAAATAGCAAGATCCCTCTTCAGATTGATCACTTGCATCTGCCTTATTTTGTTGCTTCCTTAGCTGTTTCACAAGTCATGATTTTCGTGAAAATAATATCAAAAGCTACATAATGAATACAGGTTAAGGCTTTATAAGACTTTGAAACTTCTTTATTGTGGTTCTTAATTTAAGCAATAGTTGGATTGTCTGACATTAAAGGAGGATCTTTAGTAGTCTCCACTACTTCTCACAACCCAAAAACTTTCAAATAAGCTTTTGATGGCCCAAATTTGTTATAATGTCACATGTGATAAATTAGTCTCACATCGAATATTGAATAGATAGAGTCTTATATATATAGTGAAAATGGCTTATATCTCATGAGATTAAGCTTTTGGAATGATTTGGTATTCGGCTCACTATATTATTCTGATTCGACACTCTTTCGACATACCAATTGTTGGGATTTGCAACAGAAGATTTACGAATCACATGATTTACCCAAAATCGGGTTACATCCACTAGGGGAGTAAGAGATCCACTATCAAAAGGTTTTACAAGAGTTTACAAGAATGATTGTATTCTTTCTTACTCAACTAAACTTTTTCACCAAGTCTCGATAACGTCTCCACTTTCAGAGAGAATCTCCAAGAGAACACCATGAGGAACCACCATGAGAGACTACCGAGAAGTACTAGAAAGACCCACACACGAGAGCCGACACTCTCTTTCTTTCTCTTCTCTCTATTCTCTCTATTCCTCTTTCTCTTTTTCTCTTTAGTTCAACCTTAGCATTACCCTCCTAAATCCTATATATTACTAGAATATTTATAAATCCTTATTGAGTTTGAGTTTTACTCTAATTATAACTCCTAATATTACAAATCGATCATAAATCTGTATCGAACTTTGAATTCTTACTTTAACTCAAACTCTAATCGGAGTTCAAGACACCCAAAGCTCAATAATCTCCATCTTGGCTTAAACTCGAGTGTGCCATCATCACGAAGTTTCAGCCATCATTTCTTATCCAGCCCCTCCTCCTAAACTACTAGCTTATTTAGCTAATCACTAACCTACCATTCTCATCCTACGTCTTTTGCAGACATTGACAAGTAAGAACCGCTTTCATCTTCTTCTGTCATAAGTTAAAATTTATCTTGTTGTCAAATTTCTCCACCTCGAGTAATGATTTTGCCATCTTGGTTATTTGCTTTGATACCAATTATTGGGATTCGCAGTGGAAGGTTTATGAGTCACCTTATTCTCAAAAAATATAAAAAATGAGAAGTAATGCAAGATAAAAGAAAAAACAAGAAGAGATACAATGATATACGTGATTCACCCAAAATCGGGTTACGTCCACAGGGGGAGTGAGAGATCCACTATCATAAGGCTTTACAAGAGTTTACAAAAAAGATTACACACTTTCTTATTCAACTAAACTCTTTCATCGAGTCTTGGTAATGCCTCCACCTTTAGAGAGAATTTTCAAGAGAACACTAAGAGAAACTACTATGAGAGACCACCGAGAAGCACTAGAAAGATCCACATACGAGAGTAGACACACTCTCTCTTTTTCTTCTCTCTATTCTCTCTATTCATCTCTCTATTTCTCTTGCCTTCTTGGATGAACCTTTCAGGCTATTCCATCAAAATCTCGTGATCATTATTTTGTTAGTTTTATTGATGATTTTTTTAGAAAAGTGTGAATTTATTTTTTGCAGTACAAAGCCGAAGTATTTTCTATTTTCAAACGATAAAAAACTTTAGTTGAAAAAAGGACTAGTAGAAAAATCAAATACCTCAAAAGTGATAATGATGGAGAGTACAACTCAACAGAGTTTTTCAAATTTTATGAAGATGAATGCATCAAACACCACTTTACCATCCCAAAAAAATCTCAACAAAATGATGTGGCTAAAAGGATAAACAAAACTTTGTTGGAGCAAGCATAGAGTATACTCAGTACAGCTAATCTTGACAAGGATTTTTGGGTAGAAGCAGTTAATACAGTATGTTTCATTATGAATTACTCTCCTCAGATAGTCATTGATTATAAAACTCCTGAAGAGGCATGGATTGGCGAACCTACAAATTATTCTTTTTTAAAAATTTTTGGTTGCTCTACTTATGTGCATGTCGTCAAAGATAAATTAGATGTACATTTCAAAAAGTGTATTTTTCTGGATTATGCCAAAGGTGTTAAAGGTTATCGTTTATGGGATCCTACTATTTCTAATGTAATTATTGAGAGAGATATAGTGTTTGATGAAAGTATTATGTTAAAATCTTTCAAAAAAGGTCCCAGTGATATAATGCAAGTGGAGGTGGAACATATAGTTCCTTCAAAAGAAGATATTCAAGGTGTGTCGTACTCTGAAGAAAATTTCAAGAATCAAACTTCCGAGAAGACTTCACTTCGAAGATCTCAAAGAAACATAAAGTCACCTGAAAGGTATGGTTTTGAAGATATGGTAGCTTTCGCTTTATCTATTGATAATAGTGATCCTTCTTCCTATAAAGAAGCAGTGCAAGATAAGAATTCTTTTTAGTGACAAGTTGCTATGAATGAAGAGATGAATTCTCTTCAAAAGAACCATACTTGGGACTTGGTGAAATTACCAGAAGGTAAAATAGCAATTGGTTACAAGTGGGTATTTCAAAAGAAAGAGGATTTCTCTGAGATAGATGATGTTAAATTCAAGGCTTGTTTAGTCGCAAAAGGGTATTCATAAAAGGAGGGTGTTGACTTTAATGAAAATTTCTCTCTTGTGGTCAAACACACATCTATTCATTTTCTACTTACTTTACTTGCTTTTCATAATCTTGAGTTAGAATACCTTGATGTCAAAATTGCCTTTCTGCATGGAGAATTAGAAAAGTAGATTTTTATGCAATAGCCTGAAGGGTTCATCTAAGAAGGTAAGAAAAATTATGTCTGCAAGTTGAATAAATCACTTTATGGTTTGAAACAGTCTCCAAGGCAATGGTATAAAAGGTTTGACAGTTTTATGCTAGGACAATATTTCATCCATTGCAAATATAATTGCTGTGTCTATTTTAAAGTGCATGCCAATAACTCATCTATTATATTGCCTCTTTATGTTGATGATATACTTATCGCTACTCAAGATATATCTCTGCTTAATGATATAAAATTTAGAATGAAAAAAGAATTTAAGATAAAAGATTTAGGTGCCACAAGGAAGATTCTCAGTATGGAGATTGATCAAGATCAAAAGCATGATAAGTTATGGCTCAAATAGAGTAAGTATCTCGAGAAGATTTTTTCTCATTTTTGGATGTAGAATTCAAAACCCGTCAGTACTCCTTTGGCATCCCACTTCAAGCTTTCAGCTCAATTATGTCCTTCTACAGATGAGGAGTATGCATACATGGAGAGCATCCCATTCTTAAGTGTTGTTGGAAGTCTAATGTATGCTATGATGTGCATAAGACCTGATATTACACAAACAGTCAGTGTTGTCAGTCGTTACATGGCAAATCCAGGAAAAGAGCATTGACAAGTTGTGAAGTGGTTATGAAGATATATCAAAGGTACTCTTAATATTGGCTTATGTTTCAATAGAAACACAGTTCAAAAAGCCAAAATTGTTGGCTATATTGATTCAGATTATGTTCGAGATCTTGATCGATAATGATCCCTCACTGGTTATCTTTTCACTCTTTGTAGTGGACCTATTAGTTGGAGGTGTATCTTACAGTCAACTTTGGCATTATCTACAACAAAGTTTGAGTATATGCCAGTTACAAAAGAAGTCAAAGAAACTCTATGGTTAAAAGGATTGACAAGTGAAGTTGATTTTTCTCAATGTGTTCTTCGTATTTTTTGCGACAATCTGAGCATTATACACCTTATGAAGAACCAAATGTACCACACCAAATCAAAATACATAGATATCTGATTTTACTTTATTTGGGATATTATTGAAGACGGCGAGATTTCTTTACAAAAAATTCATACTTTAAGAAATCCTACAGATATGTTGATGAAGGTGATTCCGATTGACAAGTTCAAGCTCTGATTAGACTTGATCAATGTTCAAGGTCATTGATCTTGCCCTATGAGGCAAGGCGAAGGCATCTGTTGAAGATTCAAATTCAAAGAAGAAGAGAATTCGAGCCAAAGTGGAGATTATTAACTTAGTTGTGTCTCAAATCCAGTTTTTCGGAGAGTCCTAATTAAATTAGATTTTATATTAGAAAGTAATTTAGTGGGCCTAATCCTTTTCTGAATTTAACTTCTATTAGAATACTTGGATTAATAGAAGTCTTATTTGAATCAAACTTTTACTTTGACTCAAACTCAGTTAAGCCACATCTATAAATACCCTATTCATTTAAGGGTTTCAGTAGAGTAAAATAAAGAGACATAGATCAAGACTCTCAAAACGCCTTATGACAGTTAGGTTACTTAGTCTCTTGTGAGAGTTGGTAATATTAGAGTTTCGCCTCCATCATTGTCATCTCCTCTTTTTTCTTCATCAATACAATATCCTTCGGATCGCCTTTGTCAGTGAAGTAGGTCGTAGACCAAATCATATAAATCTCTTGTGTGTTATTTTTTTCTTTTTTGTTCTTCTTCTACATCATAAATTGTAATAGACATTGATATTTAGCATAACAAACTGGTATCAGAGTTTCAATTTTGAAACTGTACAAACTCTTAATACCGAAATTATCATGATGATGCGACTGAATTGAGGTGCATGTTAAATTTTCTTAAAAGAAAAAATAAAAAATAAGACAAAAAACCGTTAGTATGGGTTACATGGTGGAACTAGTTAAGTAAAGGAGTTCTTGATTAATAGTTTTAAAATTGATGTGATTAAATTACACATGAAGAAGGAGATTGTTATAATATCAGGTATGATAAATTAGTTCCACATAGGATATTGGATAGATAAAGTCCAATATATATAGTGAAAAAGGCTCATATCTTATGAGCTTAAGCTTCTGGGATGATTTGGTGTTCGGCCCACTATATTAATCTGATTCAACACTCTTTCGACTCCCCTAACACAAATTTTGTAATTTTCACTAGAAAAGATGGTTGGTAGATGGGGAATAAAGTTGATGCCATAAAATAAAGTGGGTTTTATGGTGGTCTTAGTGCAAGAAACACTCATTGATTTTTTCTCAAAAACAAGAGTCTCTCAAGATCATGTAAGGCTTTAATATCAACTATTGGAAAAGAAGCTAAAAAGTGAAGTAAACACAACTAGAAAATTAAAGGAAAAAAATGAGAGAAAGTGAAGAGCTTAAAATTGAAGAGAAAGGCTTAAGTCTCTTTAAATTCACTTTTTGCAACAAAGGGCTATATGTATAGATGCCCATTACAAAATATTTTGACATTCTTTTCTAGAAAAGTTTTCTGGATACTAAGTTACTTTGTAAGAAAAGTAAAGAAGCTTCTGGAATAAACTATCTTGCAAGTAAAATAAGAAGTTTCTAGAATTGCAGTAAACAATCGCAGCTCAATACTACCACTAGCTGAGTAGTTCTTATTGAGTTCAAATGGATTTGAATTTGGTTTTTAATCAGGGATTCTAAAGGACAAACCCTTTACTTGTGCCCAATCTGAAGTGCATTAGGATATCAACTTTCTTTAGTTGAGGGGAATATAAGTAAGATTGATTTGATGTAAGGCATTGAGGCTAGCTATGGTTCCGATACAAACAAATTCTCTTGTAGCTGCAAAGCTGATTAGGACTACCAATCCAAGAGAAAATTTTAAATATTACTTTGTTTTGCAGAGCATTTTGCAGTTTCTCCAACATTTGGAATAATGGAAGGTCTTGAATGTTTATAGAGAGGTCAATTTCCCATTTGATTTCTAAGCAAACATGGGAGCTCACAACTTCAATGAAATTGTTCAGCCGCTTCCTCAACCTTTGTTGGTGTTGATGGAGAAAGGATATGAGGAATGACTTCCAGCCTAGTGTTGTTTAAAGCAACCAAAATTTGACACTTTCTTAAGTTTCTGAAAAACAACGTATTTTTTTTAGTTTGTTTGTCCAGTTTGGTCTTTCTTTGAATCCTTAAACTCTTATTGCACAATTTCCACTTGATAGTTTTCAATTAATTTGTGGGGAAGCCTATTTCTCTTTCAAAAAAAAAAAAAGACAACACACATTGTATATTAACTAATTGAACGCACATTCAGTGCTACCAATTCAACATCAGTTGGTATCAAGAAAATTCAGCATACACCACTAAATTCAACATCAATAAACTTTGCAAAACTAGTTCAACAACATTTTATAAACATTTCATTCAACATTGTATTATATACAAAGTCCAAGTAGTGTTACCAGCAGAGGTCAATACTTGAAATGCATTCACTTCATTTAACAAACATCAAAAAGTACTGATAATTTGTCAACCAAGATTATATAATATAAGCTTTATGATTTGAAGCCTAAGAACTATTGTGTGCTGAATCTTACACTCCAATACCACTCGACTAATACACAGGTGCAAGGATCGAGTTCTTATATGAGATTCCAAATTCATCGTGTGTTGTAAGTAGGGGTGTGCACTATTCGATTTTAACTGAACTGAACCGACCGACCGAAACTGAATAACCAATTCGGTTCGGTTTATTCGGTTCTCGGTTCGGTTTCGGTTTTGAAAAAAAAAAATTTAAATTTTGGTTCGGTTTCGGTTTCTGATTTTCGAAAACCGTAAAAACCGAACCGAACCGAATTATATATATATATATATATATATGCGATTTTGGTTTTGGTTTTGGTCTAATCGGCTCGAACAGACCGGACCGCCTATATAATCTCCGTTTTTTGGTTCGCCAGTCGCCACTTCGCCGAGCCGACGCCTGCTATTCTGCTAACCGTAACCCTAACCCTCTCGGCGCTCTCGCTCTCGCTCTCGCCGCTCTCGCCGCTCTGGCTCTCGCCGCTCTCGCTCTGGCTCTCGCCGCTCTCGCTCTGGCTCTCGCCGCTCTGGCTCTCGCCTCTCTCGCTCTCGCCGCTGCGGACCTGCGGTGTTGTGCCTTCATCCCTCCAGCTTTCGTCCACCCCCGGACGCCCCTGGCCCTCCTCCTCTGAGGACTAAGGCTCTGAGTCCCGACGCGGCGACGCCTCTCTCTGGTCGGTTTTGTGAAATTAAATTAGGGTTTTTTGATTTCATACGAGTTTATTGTTAATCCTTTCGTCCACGGTCCACCCCCGGACGGGCCGGACCACCCCCCTCCTCCTCTCCTCTGAGGCTCTGACTCTCAGTCCCAACCCCTCAATATCTCTCTGGTCGCGCTTTGAGCTTCAATCTCTCATTTTTCTACAACGGATTAAGCTGCAAGTTGAGAGTATTTCGGAAATTATGAAATTTAGGGTTGATTTTTTGTGAAATTAAATTAGGGTTTTATGAAATTAGGGTTCTACAACGGCATCATCGGGATCAAATTGCAAGGTTAGGGTTGAATTTTGTGAAATTAAATTAGGGTTTTTTGATTTCATACAATTTAATATGTAATTCTATATTTTTCTATTGACAGATGTTGAACCAGGATGATATCAGCAGCTTTCAAGCACAAATCCAGTTATTCCAAGTCCAATGCCAATTTCTGCCTCGCAGGAAAGTTCTGCGCCTATGGCTATCGAAGTTGCAAATGAGGGCAATGTATCTATATCGACGTGCAGTACAAAGCCTCCAATGCCGAGGAAAAGAATGGCAGCACGATCAGCTGTATGGGAGCATTACACAAAGTTCACAGACCCGGGCAAGTCAACCAAAGCCAAATGCGACTACTGTGGTAATGAATTCTTGTGTGATTCAAAGAAAAATGGTACTTCTTCTCTTAGACATCACATGAATAAGTGCAAGCGATATCCATATAATGTTGATACACATCAAACACAAATTGCTATGCAACCTATTCAGAAAGAAGTAGCAAATGAGCCTGTGCTAACAAGCTGAAAGTTTGATCAAGAAAAAAATTAGAAAAGCACTGGCACACATGATTGTTGTAGATGAACTGCCTTTTAGCTTTGTGCAACATGAAGGCTTTCAATACTTTATGTCTAAAGTTTGTCCTAGATTTCGAATGCCTTCACGTTGGACTATGACTAGAGACTGTTTTCAACTCTACCATGATGAAAAGGTAAAGTTGAAACAGTATTTCAGAGAGTCCAAACAGAGAGTTTGTTTGACCATTGATACTTGGACCTCAATTCAAAACATAAACTATATGTGTATCACAGCACATTATATTGATATTGATTGGAACTTGAAGAAAAAGCTTTTGAATTTTTGCAAGATTACAAGTCATAAGGTGAAGTTATAGGAAAACTAATTGAAAAATGCCTCTCTGAATGGGGAATTGATAGTGTTTTGACTGTTACTATTGATAATGCCTCTTCAAATGATACTGCTATTTCCTATTTGAAGAAAAAATTTTTGAATTGGGGCACTTGTTTGGCATAAGGAAAATATATTCATATGCGTTGCATAGCACATATCATTAATCTTGTGGTGAAAGATGGTTTGCAAGAGATGGCAGATTCCATTGCTCGGGTTAGATCTGCTGTTAAATATGTGAGATATTCTCCAGCAAGATGGCAGAGGTTCAAAGAAGGTGTGGAAATTGAAAAAATTGAAAGCAGGAAATGTCTTTGTTTGGATGTATCCACAAGGTGGAATTCCACCTATATGATGCTTGAAGCAGCTCAAACTTTTGAGCGGGCTTTTGAAAAATTTGAAGAGGAAGATAGCAATTTCTATCATGAGCTTAATAATGAAGATGGAACTCCTCTGTCTTTTGACTGGCAGAATGTTAGGCGACTTATTACATTCTTAGAGCATTTCTATGAGTTGACTCTTAGAGTTTCTGGCTCTATGTATGTTACAAGTAATTTATTTTTTGATGAAATTTGTCAAGTTAACCTTCTTTTGAATCTGTGGAAGGTCAGCGGTGATACAAAAATCTAAGAAATGGCTGCTGTGATGAAAGACAAATATGACAAGTATTGGCATGAGCCAGAGAAGATTAATATGCTTCTCTTTGTTCCTGTTGTCTTTGATCCAAGACGCAAGTTAGAATATGTTGAGTTTGGAGTTGAAAAAATGTATGAAGGTGAAAGAGGTGTTATGATGAGGAGAAGGTTGCGTGAAGTTGTATATGATTTGTTCAGAGAGTACAGAATGCGACTATAACCGGGAGGAATGCCATCTGGTGACGGATCAAGTATGCGAAAGCAATCAGGTAAGTACATCTTAAGCAGTCTATTTGCTGAGCATAGAAAAAGTTTCATGGGTGATGAAATGAAGTCTGAGATAGACAAGTATTTATCAGAGGATCTTGAAAAAAATGAGCCAAACTTTAATGTTTTGGGCTTCTGGAAAGTGAATAGCTGCAGATTTCCTATTTTGTCACACATGGCTCGTGATATGTTAGCTATACCTATCTCTACAGTGGCCTCTGAATCAGTTTTTAGTACAGGAGGGCGCGTACTTGATCGTTTTCGTAGCTCTTTGACTCCTACACTAGTACAAGCTCTCATTTGCACTCAAGATTGGATTAAAAATTCAAAAACAAAAATCAATGTTGAGAAAAGTTTGGAAGAACTTGAAAAGATTCAAGAGGGTAAGATTTGCATTGCTAATATTTTTATTATTGTATTGTATATTTCTTTATTATGATCAGATAATCATTGATTGATTTTTTTTATTTCAGAGTTGATAAAAATGAAATTGGATGTCGCAATCGTTGAATTTTGAAAAGTCATCTTAAGGTTTGAATATGTTTACTTATTTTTTATGCATTTCTGTTCATGTTCCTAACTTTCTATAGTCATCTCTTGCAGATTCATTCTTATATATCCTTATCATTCATGTGCATCGTAGCATCAGTGCATGTGTGAAGTTATAATCTTACTGTCCTTAGTTCCTTACCCAGTTACCTACTCACTCGATATTTTCTTAATTGCTTTTACTGTGATGATATTTTACTATGTTTTTTAGGTTCAACAGTATGATCCAAGTATCCAACTATCGAGGGATAGGTATGTATCCAACTATTATTTTGCAGGAGCAGCCAAGCAGGTTGATGCCTGAGGGGAGACATCTTCGTTTTTTATGATGCATTAAAGCCATCTGAGCCTCTTGAATTTTTGCTTTTATTTGAGGTTTTTTTTTATCTTTGGTGTTTTGATGCGGAGGTGTTCCAATGGTCCCCTACTCTGGTTCGGTTCGGTTCGGTTCGGTTTTAACCGAATGCACACCCCTACTTGGCTACTTGTAGCAATGGCATGGTTGTTTGGATGGCCTGTGAAGGCAACCACTACCTACCATTCGCTCACGGGGACAACCAGAGAGGGAATATGACAGTATGACCCTCTTGGAATTGTTTTATGGTTTTTTTAATGATATTTGTTGAATTTTTCATAAGCTGTTTGAGGCGATGAAGATGTTGAATCATTGGCTCATTGCCATATGCTATGCTCGCATATGGGCAAGTGACTGATTGGACGATTGTCTCATTCTTTGGCTTCACCCTAGTAATGTTATGCTGCTTGGAAGTTGGAACTTCTGGTTCTGGGCCTTCTGAGTTCTGGCTTCTGTTTTGTTACTTCTGTACACAGGACTACAGGAGATTTCTCAAGCTTTTTTCTTAATGGATCATTTGGCATGATATAATCCTTCAAAGTTAAAATGCTAACTGATTACTGAATTGATCATATTTATTTTGAACCACATAATTACTGTTATTTATCTGAACCACATAATTACAGTTGATCATATTTATTCTAAACCACATAACTGTTGAAGTGTTCTGCAGCAGTGCAGCTTGCCAGTTTCTGATACTATACAATATACATGCTCCTGCTGCTGTGCTGCTCCTGCTGCTTTGCTGACTGCTGCTCCTGTGACTTGAACTCTTGAACTGTCTTGTTACATGAATTTGAGCTGTTGAAGTGTTTTGCAGCTTGCCCGCTTCTGCTAGACTGCTAGTCTGCAACTATACATTGTCTTGCTGTTGCTGCTTAGCCTTCTCCTAGCCTCCTGCTGTGCTGCTCCTGGCTCCTGCTGTGTTGCTCCTGCTGTGTTGTTGTTGTTGCTGCTGCTCCTACTGTGTTGCTCACTTGCTCCTGCTGTGTTGCTCCTGCTGCTGCTGCTCCTAGCCTCTTGCTGTATTGCTCCTGCTCTTGCTGCTCCTGCTCCTGCTGCTCCTAGCCTCCTGCTGTGTTGCTCCTGCTCCTGCTGTGTTGCTCCTGCTGTGTTGCTCCTGTTGTGTTGTTGTTGTTGCTGCTGCTCCTAGCCTCCTGCTGCTCCAGCTGTGTTGCTCCCTTGCTCCTGCTGTGTTGCTCCTAGGGGTGCTGCTCCTAGCCTCCTGCTGCTCCTGCTGCTCCTGCTCCTAGCCTCCTGCTGTGTTGCTCCTGCTGTGTTGTTGTTGCTGCAGCTGCTCCTGCTGTGTTGCTCGCTTGCTCCTGCTGTATTGCTCCTGCTGGCTGCTGTTGCTGCTCCTAGCCTCCTGCTGTGTTGCTCCTGCTGTATTGCTCTTGCTGGCTGCTGCTGCTGCTCCTAGCCTCCTGCTGCTCCTGCTGTGTTGCTCACTTGCTCCTGCTGTGTTGCTCCTGCTCCTGCTGTGTTGCTCCTGCTACTGCTGCTCCTAGCCTCCTGCTGTGTGCCTGTGTTGCTCCTGCTATGTTGCTCCTAGCCTCCTGCTGCTCCTGCTGTGTTGCTCACTTGCTCCTGCTGTGCTGCTCCTAGCCTCCTGCTACTCCTGCTGTGTTGCTCCTGCTGTTGCCTGCTCTTGCAAATATGACAATTATGTACATTATACTTCAAGTGTTGCTGCTGCTTCTAGCCTCCTGCTGTGTTGCTCCTGCTGTGTTGTTGTTGTATATCTTGTACTAAATTTTTTCCCCCCTTAATCCCTTATGCAAATGACCAGATTCAAACACTGTCAATTTTGGTTTTGCAATTCGGTTATAACCGAGCCGAACCGAAATATTTCGGTTCGGTTTGGTTCGGTTTTGGTTTTCGAAAATTTCGGAAAATTCGGTTCGGCCGGTTCGGTTCGGTTCGATTCTGTTTTAACCGAATGCACACCCCTAGTTGTAAGAATACACAAAAAAGTTAATATTTTAGGTTAACATATATTTTAGCTATCTAATTCACTATCCACTTTATACATTTAATTCAACATCCAATTTATATGTATCAAGTATCAATACTTAATACTTTCAGATGTAAAATTATATATATATTTGAATTTGGATAAAAGATGAAGTCATAGTCATAGTTATATCCAAATTACCCTCAAATAAAAAATCACATAGGTGTCCAACAAGACTAAGATTTAAGACAATGTAGTGTCCACATTCCAAGAACTCTTGATATTTACATTCCCAATTGATTTTACCCTCCAATTTCACTTGGTTAAGAGGCTATTGATGTCCAAAACAAACTATCACGCATATTCTTTTCAATATACATCATGCCAAGATTATGGCGAATCATATTATAATTCCAATAGGGTTAAAAAATGTTAATTTTTTAACAATTGATCATTGGACCTTCCCCATCTTCCAACTTTTATTGCCACTATTTTTCTATGGTCATGTTTCCCAAATACAATATTGCTAGTGTAATGAACAATTAGACCAGAACCATAGAATTCCTATGGGATTGAGTTCATTTCTAAAAACTAGATCTTAACCAAGTTCTCCAAAGTGAAGGGGTCTTGGAATCTTCATCACTGAGTTATGGAAGAAATGGCCTTGAATTAAATGATAGAAATTTGGTGTGTGCTGTACTATATTGAGGTGAGGCTCGGTTGAGAAGTTCATTTTACAAAGGCCTACATTGAATTCAGTGGGAGCAGTTGAGGACAATCTGAATAGGAACTAGGGTAGAACCACCAAAGTAACCAAAGCGTATGATGGTCAGTGGATGCTGTTTAAGCATATTCAGTAAATCTGGATGAAATTAGTTTGGCGCTTAGTTATTGGAATGAAATATCCGAGGCAAGATTCAAACAAAGATCTCAACTTGGATCTTGGTTGAATCAAAAGGCCAAAATGGCCTAAAAGATATAAATAAAGGAAAAATACACTAAGATAATGACTACTATCTAATTCTTTCTCTTTTACTTTTGATTTATGGTTACTAATTTGGATGTCAGAGCAGTTGCTATTAGAAAAATCCCAATGGCCTGCTACATAGTTTTCTTCTCTCATAGATTGAAGAGATGGATCGGCCTAACAAATTAAGGTCTTAAGGAGTTTCTCAAACCAAAGCCAATAGTGAATCAAGCTTGATAGTATTAATGAAATCTATTTGCTCTAAAACATCAATCCTTGTTAATGGAGTAGCTACCTACAAGTCTCATTTCATAGTTTCCATCAAAGAACAATGGATCCTATCAAAATTTATGTTTAGGCTTAAGGAATTACCAATGATCCATATAACAAAACTTTCTCCTATGCTTTCGATAATACTACAATTGTTTGTGCTTTTCTCGACACTTTTTATGTGACGATCGGAAAAATGTTAGGAATTCTCAATGTTTACTTAGAAATACTGAGAATTCCTAGTATTTCTCAATAAACACTAGGAAATCCATGCGTTTATTAGAAAAATGTCAAGAAATCCTAGTGTCTATTAATAAACATTAAGAAAACTTAGGTGTTTATTGAGAAGTGCTAGGAGTTTTTGGTGTTTGTTGATAAATGTCAAAAAACTTAACTAAAAAAGCTAGGTTTTTTGCAATTTAAATCTGATCGAAACATTAACCCTAACCTATCCTCATCTCCATCTCTCACACTCTCACTCTCACACTCTCACTACCTCGACTCGGTGCCCGGCTACATAGCGTCACTCTTGACTGCTTGTGCTTGCCACCTGCGCTTGCATTTATTTGGATAGATTTTGTAACCCAACTCCAACTCTGAGTTTGACAAAGAATTAGAGTTACACTTTTGAGTCTAATTCATAATGGGTTAGATCTAACTTGAAGTAAATATGGGCTAAAACTTTAAGTCTAAATAACAAATTAGGTTACACTAGTTGATTGCCTTGTAAATTGGTCGATTGGTTCTAATGATTAGGATTGATATAATCTCTGTCGGTTGCTTGGTTCCTCAATGGATCAAGATTTGCTGAGAAGGAAATAAATCCTTGTCCGAATTCATATGAATCAGCATAATTTTTCCAGTGAAATGGATTGCAATCTCGGACCATATCAATTAACAATATGAGCATCCAAATTTGAAATTTGATTACAATCCAATGAAGTCTCAAATTTATATCAATTAATGACTTAATTTTAATCCTCTTGCTACTATAAAATACTTGCATAATCAGATCAACAGGATTGCAGAGAAGATCAAAGGGAGGAGTGAGAGTCTTGGAGAAGCTAGAGAATTTGGGATGAACAAGCCAAAGTTTGAGCACAAAGAAGTCAGTGTGACAGTTTTTTTTGGTCCTTCTTTGGTTCTTCCACTCTCCTTCTTTGGGCTTTCTTTTCCTTCTCTGCTGCTAGATACTAGCTGCCAGAACTCCGCACGGCCCTGCTCCCTTGTTCCATCCCTTCCAAAAGTTCCATCACCAACATGGCCACCTACGGCTCTATCTCCACCAGTGCTCCCTCGAGTTCCACCCACACCCACATCACTCCCCGTCACTGTCCGTTGTCACTTGTAGCCAGATTTGGGCAACATTTGGCTAGATTTGGCCCAGATTCGGAGAAGTGCTGCCCATCACCAATGGAAAGCAAAACAAACGAGAAAGAGAAGATGGCCTAGACATGATGAATATGGAGCTTGCCCTTTGCTTTGGTTAAGATGAAATAAAAGGGGAAGAAGAAGGAGGAATTAGGCTAGAAGAGGGAAAAGGAGAAAAATAGGAAAGAGAAAGGGAAAAGTAAAATAAATAATAAAAAAAGTTGTGGTTGCTAGCCCATGTGGGAGAAAAAAAAGTAGGAAAAGGAGAAAAAAAAGAAGAAAAAATGAAAAGAAAAACGTTTTCTCATTGCATGTTTCCTTCAACTAACCTAGAGTAAGCCCACGGGCTCTCCCAAAAGTTAACTCTGGTTTAGTGCCAGCTCGAAGCTCACCCAAAAGCCATTCTAACTGAGGGCTAATCTGTAGGCTCATTCAAAAGCCATTCTAATTGAGGGCTAGCCTGCAGGCTCACCCAAAAGTCATTCTAACTGATGGTCAACCTGGAGGCTCGTCCAAAAGTCATTTTGACTGAGGACTAGCTTGGAGGCTCGTCTAAAGTCAATTCGATCAAAGACTAGCCTGTGGACTCACCCAAAAGCTAATTCAAACTAAAGGACATCATGCAAGCTTACTTAAAAGTTTATTTTAGACCAAAGGCTAGCCTGCAAACTTGTCTAAGATTATAACTGTTTAGGGCCAACTCACATGCTCATCTAAAAACTAAATTTAGACTAAAGACTATTTTGCAGGCTTATCCAAAAGTCTAATTGACTAAAAACTAGCTTGCGAGAAGGCCTGAAAATCAAAGATGACTTAGGATTAGCCCACGGGCTCACCCAAAGTTATTATAATAGCTCGAGGGCTCTCAAGCTATGATTAATTAAATCAATTAAATGACTTAGTCATAATAAACTCAAGTTGATTCAGCTAAAATAAATAAATAAAATCAAATGGACTTGAACAAGGCACCAAATGAACTTGAATTGACAAAAGAAATGGGCTAAAACTAGTTATCAGTCATGTAAAAAATCTTCTGTTGGTCACCTAGTTTTCCAAACTAGTTGACTAATTCTCATCCTTCTATTGGAATCTCCTCTGCTAGATGACCAGCTCCGATCTTGGTACCCATTCAATCATCCATTTCAGTTAAAAAACTAAAGGCTTGGGTTCAGATTTAACTTCAATTGTGTCAAGCCTTGATTAGTCTAATCCTGGATAATTTGGATTCAAGTTGAGTCAACCCAAAATTAAAAGAAGTTTGAATTGAACTTTAATCAATTCGAATAACATTTAAACTAAATCAAAATAAATTCAAATTGAATTCTAATTGTGCCAAACTACAACAAAATCGAACTGAAATTTGATTAAATCAAAACCACAACAAGTTCACATGGAACTAGAAATTGAGTCAAACCATATTTGAACTAAAACAAAATAATTTTGAATAGAACTCTAAATTGAGTCAAACAACATTTCAAAGCTAAGTCAACTCAAAAGCCATTGGTAATACTTGGCTAAGCCAATCCCAAAATCTATTAGTAATGCCTCAAACTTGATTGACAACATACCAATGAGGCTATCAGTTATCAATCAAAAGAAGTCAATTGACAATATACCCAAAGCCATCAACTATACTTCAAAGCTAAGTCAACTCAAAAGCTATTGATGACACTTGGCTAAGCTAGTCCCAAAAGCTGTTGGTGATGCCTCAAACTTAATCGATAATATGCCAATAAAGCCATTGATTATTAAATCAAAAATTAAATGAAGTCAATTGATGAAATGTTCAAAGCCATTAGCCACACTTCAAAGCCAAGCCAATTCAAAAACCATTAGTGATGTTTGACTAAGCCAACCCTTGGCGATGCCTCAAACTTAATCAATAACACACTAATAAGGCTGCAATTATCAAATCAAAAATCAAATGAAATCAACTAACAATATGCTCAAAGCCATTGGCCACACTTCAAGGCTAAGACAACCTCAAATACTATTGATGACGCTTTGCTAAGCCAACCCCAAAAGCTATTGGTCACACCTCAAACTTAATCAACAACATGCCAATGAGGCAATCAATTATCATTCAAAAAAAGTCAACTGATAATATGCTCAAAGTTGTTGCTACACTTCAAGGCTATGCCAACTCAAAAGCCATTGGTAATGCTTGGACAAGCCAACCCCAAAAGTTAATGGCGATGCCTAAAATTTAATTGACAATATGTCAATAAGACTGTCAATTATCAAATCATAAATCAAAGTCAATTGATAATATAGCCGTTGGCCATACTTCAAAGCTAAGCCAAACCCAAAGGCCATTGGTGACACTTCAAACTTAATCGACAACACATTGATGAGGCCATTGATTATTAGATAAAAAAATTAAATAAAGTCAACCGATAATATGCTCAAAGTCATCAGCCACACTTCAAAGCTAAGCTAAATCAAAAGCTATTGATGATGCTTGAGTAAGCCAACCCTAAAAGTCATTAGTGAAGTCTCAAACTTAATCAACAACATGCTAATGAGGCCATTGATTATGAAATCAAAAATCAAATGAAGTCAATCAATAATAAGTTTAAAGCCATTGGCCATACTTCAAGGCTAAGTCAACTCCAAATGCCGTCAGTGATGCTTGGCTAAACCAACCCCAAAAGCCGCAAGGAATTCCTCAAACTTAATTGACAACATGCCAATGATTATCAATCAAAAGAAGTTAATAGAAAACATACTCAAAGTCATTGGCCACACTTTAAGGCTAAGCCAACCACAAATGTCGTTGGTAACACTTGGTTAAGCCAACCCCAAAAACCGTTGGAGATACCTCAAACTTAATCTACAATATACCAATGAGGCCATTGATTATCAATCAAAAGAAGTCAATCGACAACATGCTCAAAGCCATCTGTCATACTTCAAAGTTAAGCCAACTCAAAAGCCATTGACACATAACTAAGCCAACCCCAAAAGCCTGGTGATAATTAACAACACGCTAATAAGGTCATAAATTATCAAATAAAAAATTAAATGTAGTCAATTGACAATACAATCAAAGTTATTAGCCACACTTCAAAGCTAAGACACTCAAAAAGCCATCGGTGACACCTCAAACATAATCGACAACATGCCACTGAGGCCGTTAATTATCAAATCCAAAAATCAAATGAATTCAACTAACAACATGCTTAAAGTCATCAACCATACTTCAAATCTATGTCAACCCTAAAAGCCATTGGTCACACTTGGCTAAGCCAACCCCAAAAGCTATTGGCAATGCCTTAATTGACAATACACCAATAAAGTCATGAATTATCAGATAAAAAATCAAATAAAATTAATTAACAATACGCTCCAAATCATCGATCACACTTCAAAGCTAATCCAACTCAAAGTTGTTCACAACACTTAGCTAAACTAACCCAAAAAGCCATTGGGTGACACTTCAAACATAATCAATAACACATCAAGAGATTATTGATTATCATATTAGAAATGATTAGCATATGCTAAACTTGCTAATTATTTTCTCAAGTCAAAATATCAAAGAAAGTCAACTGACAATAAATAAAAAGCTATTGGTAAAACTTTAGATCTTAAATAGGCCAAACAATACAAGTCAAGATAGTTAGCCACATCCTGGAATCAAATCAAGTTATTAGAATCTGCTAGGGATAGAATGAAGCATCCATCCAAATAAAATTTCACTCAATCTAGCACATGGGAGTGGGGTAGTAACGCACATCAAGTTTTTTCCCATTTTCTTTCTCATTCCATGCTTTTTTATGTGAATTTAAATTTCTTAAATTATGAAGTGAGAATATGTTCTTACTCAAGACATATACCTTTTCTTCAAATTAGTCAAATTACACTTTTCTTTTTTATGTCTCTATTTTTTTGGGTAGATTTTTCTCTTTAGGAGGTTCTTGACAATCATCAGGATAATTAATAACAGAGGCTTTCACTTGTTGGAAGTCATGTTTCTATAACATCTGATTATACACTCAAATCACCCTCAAATTTTATTTATTATTTTAAGATTGCTCTTTGGGGCCTATAGCTACCTGAGATGGTCAATTTTGATCTCACAACGTTAACTTGGGCTCGCCCATGGCCTTGCCACTGCCCTGCTAGCCCACTCTTGCCTATGGTCTTGTCGCTGCCCTATACTAAGGTGGTTATAATCTAATTAGGAATTTGTTTCTTTCTCTTTTATTTTTGATAAAACTGATTAAAACCTTGCATGAGGGGATGTAGGTTACTTTCCCTAGTATATTACTCACAAACTAGCAAGGATTTATTTATGTTGTCATTTGCTTTTTTATATCATTCTAATTATCTTACTAAATGATGATTATATATGCTATGGCTACTCAGAAATGACACTTGACTATCACAAACTATTAACCTAGAGGTTGTTTCCATAAAAGGTGAATGTTTAATGCCATATCTTATTTCTCTTCTATATTTACATATGCAAACGTAATAATTATTGCATGTGCTTTGATATATGTGTATATTACTGCTCATCAAATTGGCTTTCTATTTATATTTGTATGGCCCATTTCCTCTGTTATTGATTCAAGTATCTTACCACTATGGCAACCATATGCATGGATGATGGACCTACCCTTTTTCTCGCAAGTTTCAAGCACACAAATTTCTCCATTGACCTGAATGATCAACATATATAGAACATGGTATTTAACAACTTGATGAGAGTATCAAAACATGAGGAGTAAGAAATGTGATTTTTGTTTGAAATTATTTTTTTTGTCCTCTTATGATACACTTAGAAGCATTGTGTTTATGATTCTGATGTTTGTTAAGTTTGACCACTTGAAGTGGATCTTTTTAAAAATTATTTTTATCAATTTCAATCTACATTTAGTACTCTTACTCCCCTTGATTTGTTGAAATTTGTGTGTAATATCATTTACTTAGCTAGCTTTATCCTTTCCTTCTACTATTCTCACCACATCAGTGGCATTATGTAAGCCAAAATTCCAATGGATAAGAGTTCAACCAAGATAAAGAACTTGTTGGACTAAAGATATATCAAAGAAGTTAGAGACTTTCTTGATTATGCCTATAGGAATAAGGAACCTGATTAGATGATAAGGTGTCTATGCATTAATTGTGTGAATATGCATAATCTGACACGGAAAGAAGTTTATGAACACCTAATAGTAAGGGGATGGATTTTCTCATATACTAATTAGACTTGTCATGGAGGAGCCATGATACCAGTAGAAAATGTAGCATAGTTAGGTTGTAGAGTCAGTTGCAATATATGATGAAGATGGGGGGTGAAATCGAATATTTTCTACACAATGCATTTGGTGTTGCAATTGGAGAAATGCCAATAGAAATTTTCATTAAAGATGATATGAAATTCTTCAAACTACTGAATGAAGCTAATAGATAACTACACCGTGGACATAAGAATTTTATATTCTTATCCTTCATAATGCGATTGTTGGTCTTGAAGGTCAAGTGTCGATGGAGTAACAAATCATTTAGTATCATATTAGAGACTTTAAAAGAGACATTCCATGAGTTAAGTTCATTCTTATGTTCTTATTGTTAGACTTGGAATATTGTAAAAAAACTGAGCCTTAGGTATATAGATTCATACATGTTCTAATCATTGTATGCTCTACAAGGAGAGTATATCAGATACATGTTGCAAGTATTATAAATCACCACGATACAAGAAAGTGAAAACTCAAGATAATATTGATAGTTAAGAAGTGCGAAATATACTAATAAAGGTGGTTAGATACTTTTCTCTGAAGTCAAAACCGCAATGATTTTTCATGTCAGAAAAAATCACTCTACATATGAGATAATATACAAAAGACTATTTCATAGATGGATTATTGTAACATACAACAAATAGCATGGGTTAGAAGAATTTTGATAATAAGTTTCCTGACTTTGCAATTGATTGTTGCAATGTATGAGCTAGTTAGCTTTAGATGGTTTCAACCTTTTTAAGACAACAAGCATATCACATAACACATGGCCTGTAGTTGTGGTTCTGTTCATACTTATCAAGATGCCAAGGGTCTAGGAAATAACATTAATGTATATTTATTATTGTTGATAGTAAAATTAAAACAACTATGAGAATCATATATGCCAACATATAATGCAAGTAGAAAAATAAATATTTTATATACATGTAACATTAATGTGGAGTATTAATGATTTCTCTACATATACATATCACTGCAAGAAAAAGACTTTTTCCCAACACTATGTTAGCACCGGTGTTGAAGAACTTTTTAATAACACTATTTAAATTGCCGGTGCTAACTAGTTAGCACCGATATTAAAAGAATCAGAATCGGTGCTAATAGATTTAGCGCCGTAGTATGTTATCACTAGCGGTGCTAACTCTGTTAGCACCGGTTTTTGTAGGTAGCGCGCTAATGAATTAGCGCTGCCTATAATTATATGGCAGGCGCTAACTATTAATGCCAGCATAGATGTTTTTTAAACAACTACCTTTCTTCCGAAGTGAGCCCCAAACTGAAAAAACCTAGCTCCCTCCATTTCCAACAACTTTGCTCGATTCTGTAGCCAAGTCTTTGCTTGCGCTGTTTGCCACATCAAACTTTTGCTGCGTTAGGTGGACCTCACAAGCACTCACCCTCGACTGCAAGCAGTCCTCTGCCATGCCTGTGACCTACCCTTGGCACTCCAACCACTGGTCGGGCGCTCCAACTCCATCCCTCTACTGGTGATCAGCTTCACCCTCTGCTCATAGGCAGTTCTCTCTCCCCAAGTACTGCCCTGCTTCTTGCTCATCTTTCAAAATCTTCCCTTCTATCCAGTAGCTACTCTTAACATGATGCCATGGTTAGAAGCCAATTCCAAAACCCCAGTTTCATTGAAAATTTTGGGTATTTCTTTTTGGAGCTTGGTTAAACCCAAATCATGGTGATTATTTGCTATTATTATTATCTTTTTGGTGATACTTTTTTGTGACCTAAGATTGAATGTTGGGCTGTCGTCTTCAATTTTCAATAAGATTGCTTATAGAAAATATTAGTATATAATCTGAATAAATGCAGTGTATGCTACAGTTAAGTGGGTTCTTATTGTCCTGAAATTACGATGTTGGTGTTAAGGCTACAAGTCTTCTTTCAGATTAGCGTAGGAATTTACAACATCATTGTGAACTCTTGGTCAAATCCTGCTTCTTGTTCATTTTGATTGACTCTTGATTTTTGTTGCAGTTACATCTTTATCCATGCAAATGAATGCCAAATGTTTTGTTTTAACAAATGAATACCAAATGGTACTAGCAATTATTATATAAACCCTAGATTTAGAGCAGCTCAAAAGGTAGATTGACCATATCAGCTTCTCATTAGGATAATATTTCCAAGAAGGTTCCCAAGCAGTTGCAGAAAGCTCGACATGTGGGGGGAGGTTAGGTGTGCATGATACCTGGGAAGTCAATACGATGTGCCTTAAATTATTAGGGCATATCAGCTGAAAATTGGATATTGGGATTCACTACAGTTATGCATATCTTGTTTGATGGAATACTAAATACTTGTGCCTCAACATGCATTCTAATATGGATTGGATTGACTCTCAATTATATTTGCCCCCATTGTACTGGTTGGTGTTAAAATAGTGTATTAATGGATGAACAAGTTGTATTGCAGGTTTGCATTGTATTGCATTCTGTTCTTTGGGATCTTGTTAAGGTTCTTGCTCCAATCCTCCAACGACATATAATCCAAAAACTATAATAATGCCTTCTAGATTGATTTGTCAAACATTATATGAAGGGTCTTCTTTCATTTAATATTTATTGTATTACTTGTAAGGCTTAACTACATCTATGTCCGTGAAATATAATCATTTTCTCACATATAAGGTCCATGTGAATTTATAAAAAAAATCATGGGTATATATCAAAAGAAATGATTGTTGATTCCTTTGAAAAAATCTTTTTGGTTGTGGAGCTAATATGCTTCCAGAACTGAATTACAACTTGGTTTGAGGGTTGAATTCTATTCGATATCACAAGACTTCATGAGAGAGTCTTTTAAGCTTGTGTCAATTAAATTTGAAGGGTCACCGACAACATTGTGCTTGTGTTGGTAAAGTTTGAACTATTGCTAATAGATTTATGCTTGTGTTGGCTAACTTTCTTCAAACATGAATTTAGCTGATTAACTAGTTGAGTGTAAACTTGTCTTAGTTTGATTTAATTTGAAAGAATGTTACTATGTTACTGGCCTTAGTTGTACTAATCATTTTTTATTTAATAATTGACATCTTTTTTTACTTGTGTCGATTGATTTGAAGTGTTATCGATGACTTCATGCTTGTGTTAGTTGAGTTTGATGTATGACCAATGGCTTTATGCTTGTGTCAATTAACTTCCTTTGAACATGGCATTTGATTAACTGACCGATCGGATGCAAATCTATCTAAGTTTGGTTTGATTTAAAAGAATAGTTAAAAGCCTTGGCTAATGCAAATCACTTTTGATTTGATAATTGACGGTATTTTTGGCTTATTGTTGATTAGGTTGGAAGCATTATTGACAATTTTATGCAAGAGATATTTGAGAGTGGTCTTAAATACACTGCAAATAGTTTTAGCTAAGAGGTGCTAGGTGCTTAAGGCTTAGCCCCGAATCAAATAGTCTCAAATGTCATGTGATTCATAACGATTTTCTGAACCCTAAAAAAGTTAAGAGATTTTCCTCAACCTTGCTTTCAAGGATGCCGATGGTCCATTATTAGAGGTTGGTGCTATTTTGCCCCAATAAGTGGTGTAGGTTGTTTGCCTTGAATCCCACCTCCATACATTCTTGAAAAGATTGGAGCAACCCATATACACACTAAATCAACCTTGAGATTTCTCTTGAGGTCCACCATTTGTTATTGTCCTAGGCCAATGAGTTAGAGTTGATTAGGTTTGCCCTCACATGGTCTAACAAGGATCATCTATAATAGTATGGCCTCTTTGTGGCCCGTCCAACTGGTATGATGCCTTATCCTTATGTGTCAATTTTCCTCACCAAAGTATTAGTTTAGTCTAATACTAGGTATGGTGATTTTGGGCCTTGACTATATCTCATTTATGAATGAATTCTTAAAGATGAAAGCAGGGGCTTCTTGAGTGGTCCCTATGCCAATCCCTGGGAAGAAGAAGTCCACCAACGCTGACATTCCCCATGTGCTCTCATCGGCTGCTCTAAACCTTAAAAAGAGGTCTCACATGGATAAGGATGAGAGGAAAAGGAATAAGAGAATGTTGTCTTGTGCTCTATTCCTCGTACCTTGAGCTATTGCAATAGAGGGTTCGACTCTAGCTTCTAGAGGTTCGAGGACTACAGATCATGTCTTGCCCCTCTGCTCCTTCTTCTGGCATATCAACCTAGCCCAGTGAGAGAGTGATCCCCCCATCACCGACTCTCTCACCTCCTACTCGTAGGAGGGCTCCGGCCCCAACCTCTTCTAGAGGATAAGCTAGCAAGGAACCTATAGATATCAAGATGGAAGAGTACTTTAGTTTAGATATCAGCACAAATCCAAACTATAAAATTACCCAGCTCCATGAAGGTGTCCTCTTAATGCTAAGGGTCAAAGCTTGTGCCGATGTAAGTCACTTCTATCTTTCTTAGTGGTTTTCTTGACTAGGGAAGTTTTCAACTTTTGAGTTAGTTATAGGCCATGGACTCCTACCATCTTATGAGAAGGGAAAGTTTTATGAGCAAAAAAAATCTAGGGGTGATCTAGAAGGCGAAGATTGACAACACCAAGCTAGTTCTATCTCTCCTTCAATCCTAACTTGAGTCCCTTCAACTCGACATCGAGGAGAAGAGGAAAATGGCGAAGGAGGATAAGAAGGTTCTTTAGAACAAGTGGGACTCTACCTTGGAGAGGCTGGATAAACTTCAGGTTCAGCAAGAAAGTGAGCTGAAGAAGGTGAGAGATGAGGTAGTAGCAACTTACCTCCAAAGCTTGAAGTTTGTTCAACTTCTGGAGCAAGCAAAGAATAAGGTGGTGGCTGACTTCAAAGTTAAAGATGAGAGCTTGCACTCTTGAGGTCAACTCTCTGCTGACTCCTTTGAGGAGGGTTATATATGCTATAAGAAGATTGTGAAACATATTTACCAAGCTCCAATATTTGACCCAAAAAATCTCCACATTAAGCTCTACAAGAAATAGAGGATCCTTTGTCTCAAGCACAAGTATGAGGAGCTGATTTGGAATGATCCATTCCTAGGAGAGGAGGAACTCGACTATGCCCTTAGTGAAGATGCTACTGAGGCTCAAAGACCACCGAGCTGAATTTTCTATCTCTTTTTGCAAGCATGCTCATGTTCTTCTTTTTTATTTTTGAACTATATGTAACTATTGAATCTAAATGACAAAGGTTTCTTTTTGCTAAAATGTTAATTTGGAGTTATAGTTTTCTTTTGTTTCCAATGTTAACAAAAGTTTTCTTTAGAGCTAAAGTGTTGGCTTGGATGAATTGTTTGGCTCAGATTTTCTTTGTAGTGATACTAATCTAACGAGCTTCAGCTCAGCTATCAACCAAATATCCCACTTTTAAAGAATTTAATTTGATATTATTATTAGAATCAAAATTGATTTCATCCAAAATCACATGTTAATTCAGACCCAAAAAATAATTTTAACCCAAGAACTTTTGAAAAGTTTTGGCTCAGATCAGTCATCTATATGACTTTAAAAACTTGACTTTATTATCTCAAGATTTTCTATAATCTTTGAAGTTTTACATTGAGGGTAATAGATAAGCCCTATATGTAATCAATCCTCAAGATGGATAAATCAGTAATCTTTGTGCCTTAGGGAGGTTCATGACCTAGAGTCGAGGTCTTTGTGCCTCAGGTAGGTTTCTAACATAAAGCCAAGGTCTTTGTGCTATGATTAAGCTCATAGCTTAAAGCCAAGGTCTTTGTGCCTCGGTTAGGTGCCTTGGTTAGGTGCATGACATAGAATTGAGGTCTTTTTGCTTTAAGTAAGCTTGTACCTTAGAGCCATGGTCTTTGTGTCTCAGTTAGATGCATGACCTAGAGCTGAGGTCTTTGTGCCTCAGTTAGGTGCATAACCTAGAGTCAAAGTCTTTGTCTCTTGGGTAAGCTCATAGCTTAGAGCCAAAGTCTTTGTGCCTTAGGTAAGCTCATAGCTTAGAGCCAAGGTCTTTGTGCCTTAGTTAGATTCACAATCTAGAGCCGATGCCTTATTCTCAATATCCTTCCTTCAATCTAATTCTTTAACCCTATCAATGATGAGCTTCTATATAATAAGGAAATCATAACTTTTATTCAGAAATAAAAGCTTTTAAGATTGTCAACATGTCAAGTCCTTGGAAGCATCTTGTCATCTAGATGTTCAAGCTTAAATGCTCTAGGTGTCACTACTTGATTTACCTTGTTTGGTCCTTCTCAGTTCAGAGAAACTTTCCTGAGACTCAATTGATGAGGTTAGCATAATGAAGTACCCAACACCTAGTTGGAGTTCTCGGTTGTGAAGCCAAGCATCATAGTATCGAGCTACCAATTACTAGCATTTGGCCACCCTTGTGCAAGCTTTTTCCCAAACTTCTAAGAGAAGATCATTCGTAAGTTGGACATTTCCTTCATTTACCTTGGGTCTTGGTTGTTGACTTGGGGTGAAGTGAGGCTGATTTCCATAGATATAATTGCTTTGACTTTGTAAACCAAGATGAAGGATGATTCTCTGGTTGTCATTAGTGAGGTGGTTAGGTAAGACCACAAGACATGAGATAGTTCTTCAACCCAAGCACCTTTTGCCTTCAAGAGGTGATTCTTTAACCTTGAAAGTTTGATTTGTTACCTCAACTAGGCCATTAGACTAGGGGTGTAGCACCAAGGAAAACCTCTGTTTGATGTGCAAGATGCTGTAATATTCCATAAACTTTGAGTTATGAAAAAAAATTTTGTTGTCTATGGTCAACACTTGTGGTTGCCCAAATCAACAGATAATGGTTTATCGAAGGAACTCTTGGATCATTTTCTTGGTGATTGCAATAAGAGGCTCGGTCTCTACCCACTTGGTGAAGTAGTCAATAGTGACCACTAACAACTTCCTTTCTCTTGAGCTCAATGAAAATGGACCTAAAATATCCATCCCCCTATGGTCAAAGAGCCAGATAGTTTGCGTTTGCCGAAGTTGAACTACTAAGCTATGATACACCAAGGCATGCATTTGGCATTATTTATATTTGCAGATGAACTTAGTTTCTTTGGTGGCCATGCTAAGCAAATAATATCTTTGCCTAAGGAGTTTGTGTGTCAAAGCTTGTCCACCCTCGTGTCTTTCACATATTCCTTTATGCATTTCCCCTAGTGCATATTCAGCTTCAACACCCTTAGGCAATGGATCAGTGGTTGAGTGAAAGACCTTTTATATAGGATCCCATCTAGCAAAAGGAAGTTTGGTGCTAGCTTCTTAATTATCCAAGCCTCTTTCGGATCTTTAGATAGCTGACCTTCTTTGACATAGTTCATGATGGGATCCATCCAACATGGTTCTTCATCTACTACATTCACCTTGACTATAGGAGCATAGCTCAATTGTTGGAGATTTTCCACAAAAAATTGCTCTCAGTTGCAAGTTTGAGGAAGCTGAGGTAAGTCTTATAAGGGCATCCGCCTTTGTGTGACTATCCCTTGGTACTTGGCACACCTCTACTCGATCCATTTTACCCATCAGTTTTTATACTTTGGCCAAGTACTGGATCATGGTTATTTTTTGTGCCTCATATTCCCCATTAACTTGCAAACATACGAGGTGGGAGTCATTGAACACCTTTAGTTTTTTACCTCTAGCTGCTAGTGCTAACCACAAGTTGAGAAGAAAAGCTTCGTATTCAATGACATTGTTGGATGAAGAGAATTCTAGTTGAACTGAGTATTCTACTATTCTTCTATTTGGGCTTAGTAGTACAACACTAACTTCACTACCCCAGTCACATGATGAGCCATTGTTCCAAAGTTCCCATGGTTCAAATTTTGGGCAATGATATATAAGTTGGTTTCAACCATGAAATCCATAAAGGCTTGGGATTTAATAATCCTTAGAGTTTCAAAAGTGATGTCAAATTGTCTCAACTCAATGTACCACTTAAGTAGTTTTTCGAAAGTCTTCAGCTTCTACAACACTTGCCAAAGTGGGAGGTTGGTGAGTACTACAACTAGGTGTACCTAAAAGTATGGCCAAAGTTTTCAAGTTGCTAGGATCACTACATAAGAAAATTTTTCTAGGGTGGATACCAAACCTCTGTGGCTATGAGCACATGGCTCATATAGTATATAGGGTGTTGCTTTCCACCTCAATTGCTTATTAACACGAACTGACCACTTATTCTAAAGCTACTATATAAAGAAAGAGTACCTCATTTGGTTTGGGCCAAACCAAGGGGAGTTTGGAGAGATACTGCTTGAGGGCTTGGAAAGCTTGGTGGCAATCATCTATCTATTCAAATCTAGTGCTTTGCTTGAGTGTTTTAAAGAAAGGAAAGCACTTCTCACTTGACCTTCATAGGAAATGTTTCAGAGCTGTAAGACGACCTATGAACCTTTGCATTTCTTTGGGGGGACTCCATGGTTTCATCTACAGAGGTGCTTCAATCTTGTTAGGGTTTGCTTCTATTCCCTATTCTGAGACCATATATCTAAGGAACTTTCTTGAGCCTAACCTAGAGGTGCACTTCCTTGGGTTTAGCTTCATTTTGAACTTCCGAAGTGTTTCAAAAGTCTCCTCTAAATCTCTAAGGTGTCTGTTACCTTGGACACTTTTCACTAACATATCGTCTACATATGACTCCATATTCGTGTCGAGCTAGTTTTTAAAGGCTTGGTTCACTATCATTTGGTACATTGTCCCCACATTTTTTTATCCCAAAGGCATTGCTACATAAGAAAATGTACCTTGGTCAGCAATGAATATTGTTTCCTCCTCATCCTTGGGGTGCATCTGAACCTGGTAATGGCTTGAGAATACATCCAAAAATTTGAGCAGTCGGTGCCTCAAGGTAGAGTCTACTAGCTATGTTATCTTTGGTAGTGGATAGCTATCCTTTGCACAAGATTTATTCAGGTCAGTGAAGTTGATGCATATTGTCCACTAAACATTACCATTCTATACCATCACTATATTGGCAAGCCACTTGGGATAATGAACTTCTTTGATGAAGCCTACATTGATAAGTTTGCTCACCTCTCCTTTGATAGCTTTGTGATGCTCAAGGCCTACATTGAGAAGCCTCTTCTTTTGTTTGACCAGTTCATGGTTCTCAACCATTGCTAACTCATGTTGCACTATTGAGGGATCTATGCTGAGCAGGTCTTTTGGAGAACAGGCAAAGATGTCTTCAATTCTTCATAAAAAATCTCAAAGCTTGGTGCATAGGGACTTTGATAGATTCATCTCAAGCTTGAGCATCCTTGCCAAACTTTTGCCGACAACTAGATTAACGAGCTGCTTCATTAGTTTGGCATGCATCATTTTTTGTTTGGTGGTAGTTTCATTGACTTCTACAACTATCGAACCTTTGCCTTTTTGTTTTAGATTATCCTACCAATAAACTGCTTCACACTTCTTGTCAAGGTTTTGGTTTCCCTATCCTTTACTTGTGCTATTTTTAGTCAAAAGTGTCATAACTAAATCAAAAGTTAAGATTATTGCTTGGAGTTGATTAATAGCTGAATGATCCAAAATGGCTTTGTAGGCTTAACGAGTTTAGACCATCATGAACCTAGACTTGATTGTGATGCTCTTAGGGCTCTCTCCCACTTTTAGGAGTAGGTTGATCACACCGAGTGAAGTGACTGACTCAGTCATAAATCCAATGAGTGGCCCAATGTATGGCTCTGTCTTTTGCTCCGTCTTTATTTGATCATAGGCTCAAGTAAATAGGATATTTGCCAAACTTTCCATATCTACCATGATACACTATGTGGTGTAGTCATCGAGGATCGTTGAGATCACCAGCAAATCATTATGGGCTGCAGAGACTCCCTCCAAGTCTTTTGAAAAAAAAATTATGTTCCCAATTTATAGTTTGCGATTCTATCTCTTCACTTCCTTTACCTCACCGGTGATGGTTCAATATTTACTTGTTGATACCAAAACCTCATTTTGACTTGGTGGGCTTGCAACTATCATATTGAGATGTCTTTTGACTGGAGTGTTATGGAACTCAAGGGTGGGATTTCTTTGAGGTGACTTTTGTTGGTTGGCTTCCTACATTCGAAGTTATTCAGCTCAAACACCCCATCTGACAAATTTTTTGAGGTAACTTTCTTTGATGGGTCTTTCAATTTAATCCTTGAGATGTCTACAATCCTTGGTGTCATGATCATAGTCCCTATGGAAATGGGAATACTTGGACTTGTCTTGCCTCTACTTGCTCAAGCAAAGAGGTGGGGGCCATCTTAGGTATTCTTTGTGTTCAATCTGAGCTAACACCTTGGTCTTTAAGTTATTGAAGGGTGTTGTAGAAGTCACCTCTATGCTCTCATCAATCAATTTTCTACTTCTTAGATTTAGGGAGTTTAGCTTCTCTGGGATCCTTTTTTGGTTTGCTACTTCCTTTTATTCCCACTTGGCTAACATTACCTCTTTAACATCTATGTGCTCCCAAGCTTATTAGATGAACTTGGCCAAGCTTCTAGGAGGTCAAAGTGTCATCTTGTATGTCACCCAAGCTTGCCGTATCTCGTTGTTTACCATGGCAAGCACTATCGAGCTATCTAGTACCTCTTATTTGGCTCTACTGAATTGAGTTAGATATTCCCTAAGGCTATCTCATTCCTCCTTCTTTAGTGTTAGAAGTGTGGATAGGTCCTTTTACTGAGACACTAGTGAGTTGAACTATTCTATGAACCTATTAGCCAAGTCATCAAAGCAAGTCACATAATACCTTGGGAGTCTAGAATACCAAGCTTGGGCTGCCCCTTGTAGTGTCATTGGAAACACTTAACACATGGTGGTGTCCCATGTTCCTTGTAGCATCATGGAGTTTTTGAAGGTATTAAAATGGTCTATTGTGATCCCTCATATATCTCATATGGAGGTTTCCAAAACTTTGGCTGCTCAGGAGAATAAGATATTTTAGAAATGGAGTGTTGTACCTCACTTTATTTGGTTGAACTCTTGCCTAGGATCTCTCCCAAGTTGCTTGTGGTACAGCTTCCTTTTGACTTCTGGGTTTGGATATGGCTGAAGTTAGGCTTGTGTAGGTATAATATGTGGATTTGCTAGCTGGGTTGTAAGTAGGATTACAACCTTCAAACTCACTTGACGGTTGATACCAGAGTCAAGAACCAATGGAGTGACCTTGGTGGCTCGGATGGTATTTCATTGAGATGTATTTGGCTCATTATATATGGTTGTGCCTTGTATTGTTGGTTTGGCACATGGCCTTAAGCCTAAGCTTGAGCTTGAGCATGAGCCTGTCATTGGGCATAGTGAGCTTCAAGGTTTTACATCATTTGAGCTTGGTTCTATAGCTGCTAGGCTTCATGGCATGTGTTTGAACATCCAACAATTGAGTCATCTACTAAACTGCAGTAGCTAAGGGATGAAACTTGTGCCTACTCAAATATAGAGAGGGCTAGGTGGTACCTTGGTGATAGCTGATAGTGGGACATCATAAGGTTGTTGTTGCATTGGTAGCTGAATCACCGAGTTGATTGTTGATTTGGTTCACTTGGTCCTATTGAAGAGTTGTGAGACTTTGCCAAGGCTGTAGCTACCTACTCCCTAGGTTTATTCTTAGACAATGATGTCCTCGCTACTCTTGGAGGCATGGTAAGAAGATCATCAAAGACTTTTGAATCAATAGAGAAGAGATGAAGTAGATCTCGATAAAAGCACTAACTATTGTCGGAGCCCAGTTCATTATTGGTTCAGTCCAAGAGGCTGCTTGAGATCACTATCCATTAAACTATTTCTATTGATCTACAAGAAGATAAAAAATCATGAAGAAGACCATTGCAAGCTCATTGGTACTGCTCGCTCTGATGCCCAAGTCAGCTGAGGGCACAATGAAACAGTGAATAAAAGAAATTGGGTATTAGTTGTCACCTTCATGAATGCTTCGCTATTTATAGTGAACAAAGTTGGTTCATCATATCCAAGACTCCATGATCTTAGTCAATATACTTGTTGGATCTCTTGTAATGAATTTACTATGAATCTCATATTTCTCGAAATTATAGTTTTAGGGATAAAATATCTACAAGAACTCAGATTGCTTAGCTCAGTAGCCGATACTCTGAGGTCACTGAGTTGCAACCACCAAGCCTACCAAGTTCCAAATACCTTGGTGATAGGTTCAAAATGTTGGCTCGATCACCCTTGTGGAGGCTTGGGCTATAAGTTGAGTTTTGGTTTTTTGACTTGGTTAGTTTAGTCCTTTGTATCATCAGAGAATAATTGAGTTTGTATGGTCATGAAAAAACAATGACAATGCTGACTTGAAGAATGAGAATGAACTTTAGCACTAATCAAGATGTATAAAAAATTCAGAGAAATTACAGAAAATCAGAAAAATCAGAAAAATTCAGAAAAAAAATCAAAAAATAAAAAAAATTAGGAAAAACTATCTCAAAAGTTTGAGTTGATAATTCGTGTTTCACTAGATAGAATGCTACACATCAACTTCTCAACTGCTAGCCAACACCTGTTGCACTAACTCCTCAATTCCACTAATAGCAATGGTGACATCAACCACACCTTTACCACAACAAAGAGTTAGAACCATAACAAGAGTGGCACCAACAACATTCCACAGATGACATGCTTTCCAACATCTCCAACCCAAAAGGGTCAAGGTTGTCTACAACCCCCTTCATCATAAGGACCCCTTGACCAAGTCAACGGTCGACAACCATGCATTTTTTTAGAGCCACCATCACATTGCATTTACCCCAACATGTGTGCATCTCTTTTATGATCTCTTGGCACTCAAATAGAAATAATGCTAGCACTCAACCACCTGATCTCAATTCTAAGTAGCATTTACCACCTGATCTCCCAACGGTTGGCATCCCTATATTTTTGAAAATCTTTTAGAGCCACCATCACATTGCATTTACTCAAAACATGCATGCATCTCTTTTATGATCTCTAGACTCTCTAATAAAAATAAAGCTAACACTCAACCACTTGATCTCAATAATGGCTGGTTTGGAAACTTCAAAACTTAATTACCTACTCATGAAAATAGTGGCAGGAAAGGCTCAACCAAAACCTTTCAAAGTTATCCCTAGACCATAAAAGAGCAAAGTGTCCTTGGCTTGTCTCCATCATCTTCCTTTTATCTCATCTAAACTACCCCTCTTAAAAGAAGAGTGGCAGGAAAGTCTCAACCAAAAGCTCTCAAAGCTCTCTTTGGAACATGAGAGAACATAGAATCCTTGATGTGTTTCCATAACATCTTGCATCTTGAAATGGTCATAGGCAACCTTACGAGCCCCTTGATTGATAGGCAGTCCCAATTTATTTGTTATGACTTCTTGACCTGTTTGAGGTGAAAAAGCTAATTAGGAGAAGGTGAACCAAATTAGTCCTCAAAGGCAGTTATAATTCTACCCTTGATTCTCACTTCATTTCTCTCAGCACCTAGCCAAGGGAGGGCAATTATAGGTACCCACCTTTTTGTGTCCTTTAAACTTCATCACATGACCACCAATGAACTAGTTGATTCATTTTATGATATGAAACTTTATGTCGTGTTTGTAGTTTATTGGTAAAATAAATCCCATTTGTGATTATAAAAACTTATGAAACTTTTTGTAAAATTCGGGCCATGATTTAAAGAGAATTTTGGACTGAAAATTCATGAACTTTTGGCTGAAAGTCAAGATGGGCAGTTCACAATTTTATAATGTTATAGTATTTTTTGAATTTAATATTTAATTGTATTTTATTTTGATTTTAATAAGTGATATTTTAATTTTTTAATCTTGACCTCTCATTTTCGGGGACACCAGCGAGATAGCTGTCAAATTCGTAGGCCTGTCATGTTCCATTTCAGCCCTTCTTTATTTTTTTATTTTATTTTTTCATCTAATAATCATGTACATTGTTTCATTTGGAGTATAACTTAGACCTAAGATCATTAGTTGTCCAAAACTCTAACTCTCAACCAAATATACATCATTGACCCAAATCAAATTAACCAATGGGTCCAACAATATTAAACCCACATCACTTGTCAGAACAATCTAAGACTCGTACGACCACTATATAATAGACCCTTCTAGGCCATCACTCAGTTAGCTATGAGACTCTTGGGCTATAAGTAATCAAGCTGTGAGAGTTCAAGCCAATATCAAAAATAAAGCTCTCATTAGAGTTTGATCAATATTTTTCCATGGCGTTCATCGATGGCATTTCATGGATAGTTTTAAGGGAGGTGATGGGGTTGTACAACATCATTAGGATCTTTCTTTTATTTTCTTTTCTCTATTTTCTTTTCTTTTACTTTTTCATCTAGGTTAGGTTCGTAGACTAGAATTCATTATTAGGTCTGCAGCTTATAATTTATTATTATTACTAGCATTTAGTTTCATCTCTTAGGAAATCTGAATGGTTTCGGGCTCTTCTTGCTGAGGTGGCTAGTAATCTTCTACCAATAGTTTTTGCTTTTTTTTGTTATTTATTTGGTGCTATAATCTACAATCCAAAAACTTATGACTTTTTTTTTATCTTTTCCTCATACGTATGCATGAAGGAAAGCCACAAGCAGCTAACATAGGTATATCTTGCACCTAGTGAGGAGACCCCCAATACCAGGTGATGAATTCTAAACAATACCAATTCAAAAATTCTTGGGAGTCCACCAATTGGTCAATCATTAGCAATGGATAGTTACTTTTGGATATGTCATATTAAGGTTAGTGAAGTCAGCACACATTCTCCACATCTCATTGCTCTTCTTGACCATGAAAATGTTAGACAACTATTCCAGTTATGGGACTTCTTCTACAAATTTTGATCTCTTCAGTGAAGGCCTTCTGATGTTTCGTGCAAAGTAATTCTTCTTTTGCTTCACAAGTTATGCTCCTTTCACCATTGAGAGCTTGTGTTCCACAACTCAAGGAGATCATGCAAAGGCATCTTGGCTACTTCTTAGGAGGCTTCAGAGCTCAGCTAGAATGAACTCTAGTAACTCAACTCCAATTTTAATAGAGCATTATGTTCATCAATTGCTCCATGGCCTCTAGTATTCTATGGGTCTCCACCTCGAGCTTCTCCTTCCCCTTGAGATGTTGTTCCTCCCGATAAGAAGCATAACAGTGTCAACCAAGGCCTTGATCTCAAGGAACTTCACCTGTCTTGAACTTCATTATGAATTGCATTGCCATATGATATGTAGAGATTGTGGCTTGGATGTATACTTGTATGCTCCCACACACATGACGTTGGTGGATGCTCTAGTGTCCACCCACAAGCACTGGGTCAGATAACCATCCAATAGGGTTGTGATTACCAAGGCACCATCATGCTAGGTCATGGCATTTCTCGAGTTTTGGACCAATATGATCTAGTTCTTATAGGTGCATTCCTTCTGTTTTTTACTATTGTCCTATTCCCAAGTGGGAGCTCGGTGCTTGTTCTTAGCTAAGTTCTCACTCTTCATCCCAAGGTTGCCCATAATCACACCATGTACCCTTTGATGGGTTGAACACATGCTCCAGACTTTCATCCATTCTAGGCGATTGTTGGCTATTTTTCTTGAGATTTCTAGTGGGGTGGTGGTGGAAGCTGATACTATTGGTTTTTCCTTTTTTCTTGCTTGATGAACTACTTTGAGTGCCATTCTTTGATCAATTTGTCAATCTCCATTTTTTGGTTTTTACACTACTCGATTTTGTGATCGCAGCCATGGTAGAATTTGCAGTACCTTGACTTATCGACTTTGATGCAGCCTTGGTGGATTCTTGAAGTTCTTTGGAGATAGCCATTGTTGATGTTGATTTAGTAGTGTGTACCATGAGAACTCACGACCACATTCCTATCAGTTCTAGGCTTCTTCTACTCAATTTTTTAGAATCTTTATGATCCCTTATTGTCTTGGACCCTTCAACTTCTCTACGTATTGTCATCATTTCCTCAATATCAATGTTTTCTCAAACCTATCTATGAATTGCGCCAAAGTTTAGGGCAGCTTTCTATCCATTTCATGAGTGACCCCTGCAGCATGAATCCCATCCATGGCCATAGCTAGGATGATTGAACTATTTAGGTCATTCACTTGGATTCTTGTTGTATTGAAGTGAGCAAGGTAGTTCTGCAAACATTCTCCTTCTTCTAGCTAGATCACCAAGAGTGTGATGAGTCTCCATGATGTGGCACAAGCGACACAAATTGATTGATGAATTTTTGTTCAAATATCCTGAAACCTAGTTATAGAACCCATGGTAGATTCAAGAACCATGTTTTGGCTAGACCATGTAGTGTGATTGGGAATACTTTACAAATGGTTACTTTTGTGGCTCTATGGAGAAGCATATTATTGTGACATTATGGAATTGAGGTATGGCCACGTCCTTTGTAGCTTCATGTTTTGGTAATTCATCTTGATCTTCAATCAATTCTTGATACCCACTAGTGCAGTCGGCTGATTGACGTGTTTGTGAAGATATCAAGAATATCTCCAGCAAGCGATCTTGATCCTTGAGATCTTGTTTCAAGGATACAATTCAACAAGTGGCTGGTTGAACTTGAATTTAGGAACTAAGTCTAGTTGGTCATCTCAAATTGCCACATGCCTGGTGAATGGTTTGGATTGATCTATTTGCTAAGCCACCACGTACGAAAGAGGTGCTCTAGTTGATAGAGCCTCAATGACATTGGTGGTCCCATGAGGACGACCCCTTGGTGTTGCTTCTTTGCCCCCTACTATGGATGAAAAGGTCTGCATTGGCATGGCTGCATGTTAGCTCTCACTGGAGTGATTGTTAAAGCCGATCTCAATAAAAACACCATTTTTTGTAACCTAGAACAATCTGAAGGACTCACTAAGGTAGAGCTTCAGTCAAATGAGTTCACTTTGAGCTTTGGGAATGCCATGATGCTTGAGAAACAAAGGAAAACTGCCAGCCAGTGGTTCTCCTATGGAAACCTCTTTGGCCCTTAAGTTAATAAGGAGATGAAGATCTCTCTCTATTAAACTTAGGAATGGAGGAGCATGTAGAACATGTTGAATTTGTAATATTAGGGGTTTATATACCCCTTGGTAATTCCATGATTCATTGAAAATATTGGGGTAGTTTGGTTTTTTTGCAAGGAAGACCATACGTTCTCTTTTGTTGTCATATAATGATAGGTGGAGCATGCATTGATTATAATGTGGTCTTCAGTCCTTCCCTAGGCAACACGAGTGGCTGAGGTGCAAACACCAGCCATGCTATGGGCATCAGTCGAGGTGTCAATACAAGACAAGGTGTAAGGGTTTGGTTTGTCTTGCTCTTGGACTCTACTGAGTGAGGTCTGAAGAATTAACAAGCGAGTCTAGGTACATGATCCCACTTGAATAGCTCAACCCCCTTTTTTGCATAGTTATTCTAGACACACGACTCTGTATTAACAAAAGTTTAATGATTTTCTAGTGCTTTTGTGCAATATAAAAAGACGACAAACTTAAAACCAATGTTCCACCAAATATAGTCCATTGTTAAAGGCAAGGAGTGTAATTGAATTAATAAAAGATGAGGTTTTTTCTGCAATTAGACCCTCAAGGGGTAATATGTAAAATCCCATTGCTAAGATTGCACTTTCCAGATATGTAGCTAAAAAACCAAATCTAATTAATGCTACAACATATTTCTACCAAAATAATATTACAACAACATCAAAAACCTAGATAAGTTGCAAACAGTAGGCAAATAAATCAAACAAAAAGAAATGTAAAATAATCACACTGCAACAAATTACTACATGAATGGAATATCTAGAAACCTATACATCTAGCCAAGCTAGCCTCATCTAACAAAACATATGACAAGGCTAGCAACTCCATAATCACAAAATATGGAACTCTGGATAGAAGACACTAATAATTTCTATTAATTTTCACAATTGAATGAAAATTATTCTCCAAATCATGTATCTTGTATGATCTAGATGCTTGATTCCTACAAACTAGTTCAGAATCAAGCACTTTAGCTTCAAAACCACTTACCGATCAAACTTAGAAACATTAATAAATGCAACTCACAATGAAATTACTTAATAAGGTTTGCATTATATTTAGCCTCAACTATAACAATCATATATTATCCTTTAGCTTAACCATAAAATGCATAGTATCCTCCAGTTTTGAGATATTAGTTTGAATCCCCTAAAATCCTAATTGGTGCAGTCAAAAAAGGCTTATTCTCGATGAAATCAATGGAGAGAAGAAACTAGAATCATGATCAATACCTCAGAGATCAAATCATTGCTAAAGGATCCTATTGCGGCGTGTTGGTACCGGATGGAGGTGAGCCTTGTCCCTTCTGCAATTGGTTTGTAGCTAGCATGAGCATAGCACCATTAGTTGCCCGCTTGGGTGAGGAAGATCTAATCATTAAGTCTATCATGATTCCTTATTGATGGAGAAATAGATGGTGTCTTTCAAGAAGAAGTATAGAGATGACCTAATTGGAGGGGTTAAGAAGGAGAAGGTGAGGAAGATGTGAAGAGGGGAAAGAGAGACTCTTCCTTTGGTTCTACATCCCCTTGTAGGGTGTGAAATTGACCCTAAGATTGAAGTTATTTGATCTAAGTTTCCTATTGGGTTAACCTAGAGGAATCATGAAACTATATCCTACTCTTTATATTGCTTCATAGTGATCCTTTATCGCCTAGTGATAGGTGGCATAGATGGTAGAACAAAAGATCATTGTCACAGTAGGGGCACCATCTTCTAAAATACCATGGTAGAATGTGGACCAGACCTTCGTAGTTCAATGTGAATGGTGCACCTTCTTTCCTTCTGATGAAGTGGGCCAAGCTATGATAGCTCAGGGAGTGTGGCAACTCTTTCAAAGCAGCATTATAGTTTAGTAGCCACTAGAGCCAACTCATGCTATTAGGGTGTGGTCCTCTAGGCTATACTTGGTTTCAATGAACCAAGACTAACACTATTTTGAGTAGTCTAGTTTAGATAGTTTGACCCTTGGATTAGTTTAGTAGTTCATCATGCATCATTACCTCCAAGCCCTTTTGCTAAGTTTCCAAGGCTTGACCAAATCTACCTCTGCCTTGGCTCATGAGGTCTACTCACTACAGTGTGGGCTTATGGATCATTCTTAGGCTTCTTACATGCAAAGCATGAAACATTAGTAGGAAAAATTTTTCAAAATAATTATGTTTTGTGGGATTCAAGGTGATCATTATTGCTTGAACCCCTTCAAATTTCACGTGGGGGTAGGGAGGCACCATATGACCTAGCACATTTGTTTTAGGGGCTAGCCATTTCACAAAATGCTAATTTAAGGAAGTTATAGGCCAATCCCAAGGCAAATGCGATTTGATTTGGGCCATAGCCCATAACTATATAAAGGCTCAAGGCTAGAGGGATTTCACTTTCCTTCAGCCCATATGCTCTCTGTTGACTCACATCGACCACCCAATAGAGCTAAAGTATCCCTAAAAGCAATACCAAAATAACAAATTAAATTAAACTTATTTTAATTCACTATCAAGTATTATAGGAATATGACTTCCAACAGGCACAAGTTCTAGTTGTTAATTACTCTAATAATTATTAGGAATCTCCTAAAATAAGAAACCTGACAAAAAAATAAAGACACAAAGAAAGAAAAGAATGACTTGGTTAATTTAAATAGAGATACATGGATTAATTAAGGGTGCACCCGCACTTTACAATTTAAATGATTTATAACATAAGTCACAAAATAGAAAATTTCATGCACACCCACTGCTCCATTCCCATGTGCTTAATCGAGTGCTATGCATTAGATGACCTGTTTGGAACTTGGCTTGGATGAATGCTTCACTTGTGTTGATTGAATTTGAAGCATCACAGATGGTTTTATTCTTGTGGCAGATAACATCTTTTGAATATGGTGCTTGGTTGATTGATTGATAGAGTTCAAATTGCCTTAGTTCGGTTTTATCTTGAGAGAATGATTAGCAGCCTTGGCTTATCTTGCTTATTCTTCATTTGATAACTAATGACCTTTTTGGCCTATTGTAGATTAGGTTTGAAGTATCATTGATCATTTTATTCATGTGTCGGTTGACCTTCCTTCAAATATAGCATTTGGCTGACTGAGTGAGTGAGTTTAAACCTACTTGAGTTCAATTTTATCTTGAGAGAATGATTAGTAGCCTGAGCTTATGTTGATCATTCTTGATTTGAAAATTGATAGCCATTTTTTGCTTATTATGGATTGTGTTTGAGGTGTTGTCAATGGCTTTGTACTTGTTATTGATTAACTTTTCTTGGTTTGAGTTTGATTTGATTTAGACTTGGTTTTCATTCAAGTCTGATTTGATTCAATTTGATGTCCAGATTTAGTTTTGGCGCAAGTTTGATTTGATTCGATTTGATGTTCAGACTTAATTTCGGTTCTTGTTTAGTTTGATTCAATTTAATGATCATATTTTGTTTTGGTTCAAGTTTGACTCGATTTGACTCGGGTTTGTTTTGACCTTATGTTGGATCCTTATTGGGTCATAGACTTAATCCTTGTTAGACCTTGATTTTATCCTTATTGCATCTTTGATTTAATCTTTATTGGATCTTGAATGAATCTTTAATGGATTTGTATCCAATCCTTATCAGATCTTTAGTTGATCCTTAATGGACTTTGGATTTGATCCTTATTTCATCTTTATTGGATTCCTAGTGGATTTTGAATTTGATCCTTATTAGATCTTGGATTTAACCATTATTGCATCTTGTATTCGATGTTTATTGGATCTTTGATTTGATCCTTATTGGATCTTGTACTTGATCCTTGTTGGATCCCTAATGGATCTTAGATCCAACCTTAGTTGGATTCCTATTGAATCCTTAATGGACTTTGGACCAAGCTTCATTAGGTTCTTATTGAATCCTTAATGGATCTTGGATCCAACCCTTGTTGGATTCTTATTGGATCCTTAATGGATTTTGCATGAAACCCTTTATGGATTCTTATTGGATCCTTAATGGATCTTGGATCCAGCCCTTATTGTGTTCTTATTGGATCCTTAAAGGATCTTGGATCTAACTCTTATCAGGTTCTTAGTGAATCCTTAAAGAACCTTGCAAGCAACCCATATTGTGTTCTTATTGGATTCTTAATGGACTTTGGATCCAACCTTCACTAGGTTCTTATTGAATCCTTAATGATTCTTGGATTTAACCCTTGTTGGGTCTTTATTGGATCCTTAATGGATCTTGCCTTGAACCCTTGATGGATTTTTGTTTGATCCTTAATGGATCTTGGATACAACCCTTGTTGTGTTCATATTGAATCCTTAATGGATCTTAGATCCAACCCTTATTGGGTTCTTATTGGATCCTTAATGGACCTTTGATCCAACCATTTTTTGATTCTTATTAGATCCTTAATGGACCTTAGATTCAACCTTCATTGAGTTCTTATTGAATTCTTAATGGATCTTGGATGCAACCCTTGTTGGTTTTTTTATTAGATCTTGCATCCAACCCTTGATGGATTCTTATTGGATTCTTAATGGATCTTGGATCCTACCCTTTTTTGTGTTCTTATTAGATCCTAAATAAATCTTGGATCCAATTCTTATTAGGTTCTTATTGGATCCTTAATGGAGCTTTAATCCAACTATTATTTAGTTCTTATTGGGTCCTTAATGGATCTTGGATCCAACCTTCATTGGGTTATTGAATCCTTAATGGATCTTCGATCCAATTCTTATTGTGTTCTTATTGGATCCTTAATGGATCTTAGATCCAACCCTTTTGTGTTCCTATTAGATCCTTAATGGATCTTGGATCCAACGCTTATTTGGTTCTTATTGGATCCTTAATGGATCTTGGATCCAACCTTCATTGGGTTCTTATTGGATCCTTAATGGACCTTTGATCCAACCTTCATTGGGTTCTTATTGAATCCTTAATGGATCTTGGATCCAACCGTTGTGGGGTTATTATTGGTACTTAATAGATCTTGCATATAACCCTTGATGGATTCTTATTGGATCCTAAATGAATTTTGGATCCAACCCTTATTTTTTTTCTTATTGGATCCTTAATGTATCTTGGATCCAACACTTATTTTTTTTTTCTTATTTGATCCTTAATGTATCTTGGATCTAACCCCTATCAGGTCCTTATTGGATCCTTAATTCATCCTTATTGGACTTTTAATGAATCTTGATTGAACCCTTGTTTTGTTCTTAATGGATCCTTGATGGATCTTGCTGCAAATTCAACCCTTTTTGGATTTTGGTTAGAACTATATTGGACCCTTATTGGGTTTGGGTTTGGCCTAAATTCTGCTTTATGTTCAACCCAGTTCTAGTTCAAGTTCAACCTGGTTCTAGTTCTAGTTTGACCTTATTTTGTTTTAGGTTTGACCTGGCTCTAATTCTAGTTTTGACCTCACTTGGTTTCGGTTCGACCTGATTTAGGTTGAACTTTGACTTGGCATAACTTGATTAGGGTTTGGGTTCGAATCGATTTGGTTTGCATTTAGTCTGATTAGGCTCAATTAGAATTTGAGTCTATGCTGATTTGGTTTGAGTTTGACATAACCTGGATTTGGGTCCACCATAATTTAAATTTAGTCCATCAATTTTACTTGATCGATTGAGGTCCATTTTACGGTTCATTCAAATCAAGTTGGTTTATCTTAATCAATTTACTTAATTTAACTAAATTGGCTTTATTTTAATCTAATTAAGTCAATTATTTTAATCGATTTACTTTTAGTTGATTTGATGTAATTGATTTGAGAGCCCTTGAGGTGTCCATTGACTAAGTGACTTTTGAGTAAGCTCATGGGCTAGCCTTGAGTTGATTTGATTTTCTGGCAAGCCCACAAGTTAGTATTGGGTTGATTTGACTTTCAGATGAGTCCATAGGGTTGCCTTAAGTCGATCTGAATTTCTAGTGAGTTTTTAAGCTAGCCTTAGAGTCAATTTAACCTTTTGGTGAGCCTCTAAGCTAGCTTAGAATCGATTTGACTTTCAAGTGAGTCTACACAATGGTCTTGAGTCAATTTGACTTTCAGGCGAGCCCATATGTTAGCCTTGATTTGATTTGACTTTTGGATGTGCCTACAAGCTGATCATCAGTCAATTTGACTTTCAAGCAAGCCTGCAATCTGGCCTTGAGTTGATTTGACTTTTGGGTGAGTGTATAGGTTGGTCTTGAGTTGATTTGACTTTTGGGCTAGCCGTAGACTTGCTCTTGGTCAAAATGACTTTCAGACAAGCCTGTAGGTTAGCTTTAAGTTAGTGGAGGCAAATCAAAGTGAATGAAAATAATTTCTTTCCTTCTTTTTTTTCATTTCTTTTTTCATTTTTTTCTTGTTTTCTTCTATTCTTCTATTCTCTTTTCCTTGGCAGCCATTACAGTATATTTTTTTTATATTTTTTTTTACCTCTTCCTCCTTTTTTTCTTGTCTTTTCTCCATAACTTTCCTCCTTTTCTTCATCGGGTGACCGAATTTGGTTATCTCTAGTTAGATCCAACCAATGGAAGTAGTGGACATAGACAGCTAGTGGAGCTAGGTGTAGTAGAGCTCAATTTGTAGGGTTGCACGATTGAACCTTAGGGTTTGGGCACCCAAACTTGGTTGGCTTTGGCTGCTCATTTTGGGAGCTCACAAGTTCAGATTCCTAAATTTTGGAGTTCAATTGACCAAACCTTATAAGCGTAGTGTGGGCAGAGAGCACAAGGAGGATGATGGAAGGTCATGGGATCATGAGAGGCCATGGGCACCTTGCGGCTATGAAGGGAAGATCGGAGGAGACCTGATCTAGTAGCATGTTAGCAAGAGGATGTGGTGGAGAAGGCATTATAGATCATGGGTGATGATTGCTATGAGATAGCAAAAGGGGGCCTCACTCTGGCTGAGAACGAGGCTAGTAGCCGACAAGCTCACAAGTTAGCCTTACTCCGAATAGATGTTCAACAAGCTTACAAGCTAGCCTTGCTCTAAATAAATATTCAACAAGATTATAAGTTGGTCTTAGTCTAAATAGATATTTGACAAGCTCGCAAGTTGGCCTAAGTTCAACATTGATTTCGAGCAAGCCTATGAGCTAGCCCTAGATTGGAGCTGACTTTTGGCCGAGCTTGTCGGCTGGTCCTAGGTTGATGGTGGAGGTCTGTTATTGTGTAGGGGGATCGCGGGTGGCCATGAGCGTGAAAATGACAATTGTGTAGGCATGGATGTGACAAAGATGAGTGAGAATGCGAGTGGCTATGAGCATGAAGTGAACTAGTTCCTCCTTTCTCTGAATCTTCTCCTCCCATGCACCTCTAATGCCTTCCTTCTGCCTCTTTTTTGAATTTCTTTTATTTTACTATTATTATTTAGCAAATCAATTTCTTCCTTATTATTGGCCAAAATTTTCCTCTTTCTTGGCCAACAAGTTTTATTATTTTTTTATTTATTTTCTTCTTTTCCTTCACCCATCTCATTCTTCTCTTGTGTATTCTTCACTTCTTCTTGAAACACCATGGGCCCTAGTGGCCTAGCCTTCTTCCTATCTGAATCTAGCATGTCTTACCAGTGGCAAAGTAGAGGAGCACCCCTCCTCCTCTTCTTGTGATCGGATCTAGTTAGATTCATCCTCAATTGAGGGTGAATTGTAGCTTGGGTGGTGAGGAGAGCGTAGAGCGGAGAGTGAAGCTTGGGGAGGTGGAACCCATGGTTGGAGGTTGCAAGTTGTGCCTCACCAGTGAGAGGCAGTGAGGAAAGTAGCGGGCACAACTTAGGGAGGCAAAACTCATGGTGGGAGGTTGCAGGCCAAGCCTCACCAGCAAGAGGCGATGGGGTAGGCAAGGTTGAGGTGTGGGAGGTGGCTGTGAGAAGCTGCAAGGGCATGGTATGATGGAGGATGGAAATAGGATGCCCTGTAGGTGGCTATAGGAGTGACTCAATAGCAACAAAGCCACCAGCAAGCAGCTAGGCTACAGCTTGACTGTAGGATCAACAAAGAGGAGATGGTTGTAGGCAGATCAATGAAGCTCCAGAGTAGGAGAGGGCAGCATGCAGATAGATCACGAAATGGGGATGATGGTGATAAGATCCTTGCAAACAAAAAGCCAGGCCAGGAAGGCAAAAAGTTAAAAAGAAAAGGAAAGAAGAAAGACAAGAACTCACATTTCTCTTCCTCTCTAATTTGGTTCTCATCTCCTGATCTAGTGCTCTACTCAATGATTTCTTGCTGCTCTAATCTCCTTCTTTGTTTTCTAGTATTAATAGGGTTTATGTAGAGTTCAAAGAGATGAAGTTGGGTTGAAGCTCAATCTCTTTGTTTTAAAATTTTGAGTGATGGATATGTGTAGGGCTGTGCATTATTCGGTCAAAACCAAATTAACCAACCGACCGAAACTGAATAACCAATTCGGTTCGGGTTATTCGGTTCTCGGTTCGATTTTGATTTTGAAAAAAAAAATTTTTAAATTCGGTTCAGTTTCGATTTTTGATTTTCGAAAACCGTAAAAACCGAACCGAACCGAATTATATATATACCTATATACTGCGGTTAGGTTTCAGTTTTGGGCTAATCGACTCAAACAGCTGGGCCGAACCCGGAACCCTAGATGGCCTATATAAGCTGCGTTTTCTCAGAGCGGTTCGCCGCTCTCGCTCTCGCCTCTTGCTTCAGCCCTAACCCTAATCCCTCTCGCTGTCGGCGACTCGCCGCTCTGGCTCTCGCCGCTCTCGCCGCTCTGGCTCTGGCTCTCGCCGCTCTGGCTCTCGCCGCTGTGGACCTGCGGTGCTGCGCCTTCATCCCTGTAGCTTTTGTCCACCCCCGAACCCCCCTCCTCCTCTGAGGCTCTGAGTCCCGACGCCTCTCTCTGGTCGACGCTCTGAGTTTCAATCTCTCATTTTTCTACGACGGATTAAGCTGCAAGGTGAGGGTATTTAGGGTTGATTTTTTGTGAAATTAAATTAGGATTTTTTGATTTCATACGATTTTATTGTTAACCCTTTCGTCCACGGTCCACCCCCGGACCACCCCCCACCATCCTCTCCTCTCCTCTGAGGCTTTGACTCTCAGTCCGACGCCTCAATATCTCTCTGGTTAACGCTCTGAGCTTCAATCTCTCATTTTTCTACAACGGATTAAGCTGCAAGTTGAGAGTATTTCGGAAATTATGAAATTTAGGGTTGATTTTTTGTGAAATTAAATTAGGGTTTTTTGATTTTATACAATTTTATTGTTAGATCAGTAAATCCTCAGTTCCGAACTCCCAATTTTTCTTCTCCTTCATCCCCGGTGGCATCGCTTTGATGTTAGTGTTCGATTTTGATTCCTTGCCTCCTGTTCAACAGTGCCTCCTACTAGAATGTCTGAAGGAGAGTCAAGTAGAATGTCCAACCAACAGAACAAATGAAGTTATTCTTTGAGATATAAAAGATGGTCAATCAAATGATGGTGACTTACTTCCCAATGAAGAGTAGCAGAATTGGATTGGAGGTTGCTACTGAACTATCCCAAGATGCGCACTCATGAGATGAAGTTACTTTTGCATACAAGTATTTATACAATTTTGGCTTAATTTGTTTCTCTATTATTTGGTGCATGATCTAGTTGACAGCATCAAAATCTAGGTGTGATGAGCCACCCTTTGGGTTAGGACAACCCTCAAAATTTTGTATCAGTGATCAGCTTTTGGATCTTTCTCAGGCACACTGCTAGAGGCTATTTCCCTGACATGATTGTGAGGTATGATTAACATCTTTTGTATCCAAAACCATGTGTTAGCCTTCTGAAGAACTATCTGCATTAGGAATCAGGTGAGTTGTTTGCATCAATTATTTTATTTTGTTTTAGATGATTTAGGTGAGCTAATTTTAGCTGCAAATCAATCAAGTTGAAGAATCTTTGAGATCACGAGTGTTTCTTTTTCTATTCATTTAGAAACTATACAACTTCATATCCAGCTTTTCTTGAAATGTTCGGCACTTCCTATGAATAGATGTCTACTTGATAAGCATGAAAGGAAAAGGATACATCAAGGAGAAGTGTTTAGATCATGATGTTGGTGGATGAACATCCTACATTTATTTTTTTTCTCCATAGACAAAAATACATATGCTTGCTTTCCTGATGTGTTGCTACCAAATTAGATCTCTGTATTTGAACTCCATTCAGTTGCAATGGAATTTATAACTTGATCATGTCTTCCTGTCATTGTTCTCATACCACTGCACTGCATCAGCCAAAGCATGACACTTAAATCAGCTGTTAACTGTATCCATTTACATGTTGCTCATCTGGTTTGTTTGATTTCTCATGGTATACATTTCTAATAAGAAGTCTTCATTAACGTTTTTCCTTTTCCATTTCATGCCATTTCTTCTCTGATGGCATTTTCTTCTTTTGATCAGACTGCACCTCCTCAAAGTTCAGCTGCAGTAGTGCACTTCTTTGTTGCAATGGCTCTGTACAAGTGTACAAGTGTCTCTCAAGGATAGTTCCTCTCTACTGAATGGAGAATATCTATGCCCAACTATATGGAACATCTCATACTCAAAACTACTACTGTAAGATCTCCTTAAAAACACTGAGCTTGTTGTATTCTCTCAAAGTGAGTTGAGGAAATGTAAGAGAAAATGATGCTTAGAAACTATTGCAGTTGCTTATTCATTGTTATCTTTTGTTCAGTAAACATATGTTTTCTGCAGAAATGCAAGATTGTATTTTTTTTTTCGTATCAAATGACCAGAACCGAACCGAACCGAACCGAACCGGTTATAACCAGTCCTGTAAATATTTCAGTTCGGTTCCGGTTTGATTTTTATACTATTTGGTTCGGTTCGGTTTTGGTTTTGAAAATTTCGAAAATTTTGGTTTGGTTGGTTCGGTTCGGTTCGGTTCGGATTTAACCAAATGCACAGCACTAGATATGTGTGCTGATAGATATGGATATGGATGATTGGAGATTGTATAAATGTATGAAAAGATATGGATGAGTGTTTGTTGTTGTAGATAATAGTGATTTGAAAGTTGTATCTATCTCAAACATTGACTTTATAGAGGGGGCTATTTGCAATTTTTTTGAAAAATTGGACTAAATTATAATTTTATGATTTTCAAGACCCTTTTTATAAAAAGAACTTGTTTATAAAGTTTCAAAACTTCCAAGGTCTTGTTTAAACAAAATTTGGACTTATCCATAAATAAAAATTTTTGAAGAACTTATTTATCAAAAGTTAAAATTCTAGGAGTTTATTTGCAAATAAAAAATTTTAGAGTAGTTTATTCATAAGGATGAAATTATAATTATTGATCTTTTGAGGTGTTTATTTACAAATTCTAATTTTTGTGGGACTAATTTATAATTTTAGGATTTTATTAAATTTTTCTATAAAATTCTTATTGCAGGAACTTATTTATAAGAAAAATATGGCCAATGACCCATTTATAATGATTTATTCAATCTGAGGGATTATTTGTAAAATTCTTACAATTTATCATTTTAGTCTAGATTATAGATGAATTTTGGGCCTAATTTTGGGTCTAAGTATCTCACCTACTCAATCCATTTTAGTTTGAGCCTGAATTTCTTAAGAATTTTGGTCCAAATTGAGCTTAATTTTCAGCCAAACTTAGACGCGATTTAAGTCTAACTAAGACTTTCATTTGAGCCATAATTTAGTGGCATATAAGTCTTAATTTCAATCATATTTTAATCAAATTTTATTATTGAAAAATCATCTCAAACACGCATCACTTTTGAAGGAGTTATCATACCTCAAGCGTACTAGCTTGGATTCCCCTATACTAACAATCAAGCAAAGTATGAAGCACTCACCACTAACATGAAGCTGGCACTCACCATGGGCATGACATACCTCTAGGTCAAAGGTGGTTAGAAGCTCATTATCCAGAAAGTCTTGGGTCAATGCCCCCATCGAGGATCCAAAACTCAAAATATTGGAATTTAGCTTTCATTTTGGTAAGTAGTTCAAGGACACCATCACACACATCCCAAGGAGTAGTAATTTGTAAAAAACTCTCTAGTTTCCTTTGGACTGGTGTTCCACAACCCCTCCAATATCAAGTTAGAAATGAACCTCCTCCAAAAGAACCCATGGTTGATGCTAAAATCCAATGAACTCTTTTCTACAAGTGGAGAAAAGCATGTGACTCTGAAAATGTAGCTCACATCCTCCTAGTTAATTTGGTAAATATTTACAATGATGGGAACCTGTGGTTTTACGACATAAAAAATTTCTTAGAGATAGGAGCCTTCCCTAATTATTCTACAATAAATGATCGTGAGATGGTTTGAAAGATAGCAGCTTGATATGCTATCCTAGGTGAAACTCTCTACTAGAAATCATTTGATGGCATCTTACTACACTGCATGGATGACCTCTTGGGAATTCCATCCTAGAGAAAAAAGATCACCTCTTAGAAAGTTACGAAAATAAAAGTCCCAAAGGGGAAAATCTCATCTAAAAAACTAAGCCAAGAGAGGATAGTTCAAAGAGTAAGAACCAGTTGGCATTTATGAGTTCATGAATCTTGAGTCCCTTAATAGGGGATGAAATTACATTGCAAATAAAAGAGGCGCAAAATGCCAAGAAAATAAAAAACAAATGGGATGGAGAAAATTGGATCACTAGCTAGAATTAGATACCCAACCTCATTTTGGTGTCTTACTAACCAAGAAAAACTACCCAAGTAGTAAGTATTAGGTGGCATCCACGAGTGTATAAAACTTGGAGATTGGGTCAAGGGGCATCTAGAAGTTCAAGCCAAATTGAAAGAGATTGATCAACTACAAGATTATGGTGAAAAGGGGAATCCATATGAAATGGGTTCTCAAGAAAAGCAATACACTAGAATGAGAGTTAGAAGATAAACTAGTTGGTTAACCACCTACAATCTAAGAAAAATATTCTGAAACCACATTCAAGTCTAATAGAGTAAGTGAACACAACCAAGGGGAATGACTAAGCCTACCTAGGGGATACAAAAAAAGAGTTTCTGAAACCATTAGAAACTGAATCTTTCTTGCATACACATACACCATAAAGTACTAATTAATTTGTTATTTTACAAGTATAGGATGTAGGTAGTCAAAGTACATTTATCACTATGACTTTGGGAGGCCCCAACCTCAAACTCAGCATGTGAACAATGACCAGTGGACCAAGAAGATGAATGAGAACCACCTTGACACACTCAAAGAGACTTGAACAATCTATGGCTTAGATCAAGACAAATATGATGATCATAGGTCACACTCAGAAGTAGTAAGGTAGAATCATAAATATGCAATCCCAACTTTAAGCTACAAGAAAGGTCAAAGGCAAGTTGCAAAGTTATGCAAATACATAGAGAAGCATAACAAACAAGAGCATATCGTTGAGATATGAGCAAATATATCCTGCACAAGTGTAGGATGGTGATCCTTGTAGGATGGTGACATCCAAATGTTGGAATAGCACAAGCAAAGAAAAAGAGATACATGACACCAAGAGAAAAGGGTGTTTTATTTAATTAGCCAAGAACTAGGTCGTACATGAGAAAGTTGTGACTTTCCTAACACAAAAGGGATTCCTAGTGATGACAACAACCATGTTTATTTGAAGAACTAGCCTTATCTTTGTTCAAGATGTGCTAGTGATGATCTTGATTGCACCCAATTAAGTTAAGCCACAATCCCTCATAAATTGGTGTGGACAAGTGAGGAGGAAGATAAGTTGTGTACTACACAAAATAGCCCTCAATGTTAGTTGAAAGATCAATGATTGCGGGATCAAGGAAGGAAGACTCCTCAGCTCTCAAACACCATATCACCTTCACCTTGATGATACAATAGTAATCATCTATAGAGCCATGACACTGAGCCTCCATTTATTTTACAAAGGAAAGGGGAGTAGGAGTCACAATTGAAGGGCCCACTATCCACACACACTTGTGGATACGATAGAGTATATGGTAATGGTTCCCTATAGGCACCAATTCATTCTTGGTACCTTTAAAGGTTAGTACAAGAGTGTCTAAGACTGGAGCAAAGTTGACTTGATTATCACAAAGATGGTTGAAGCAGGAACTTCACCACTCCTGACTTTGTGTATTGGGGACCTCCTGATGACATGCCACCTTAGTGTTAACATCATAAGCCAAAGCTAGAGGAATCAAGCACCCCATAAAAATCTCCACCATGTGCAATTGAGTCTAGACCCTCAATCAAGTAGGCCAAAAGAGGCACAATCAGGGAGCGGTTAAAACAGAGTAGGAAACCCACAATCATGCCAGCATCAAAACCAACAAGGGAATACATCCCATTTGAAAAGAAGAATAGTTTATGAAAAACAAGGGTGACTCTAAGCATGCCCCAGTGGTATTGATTCTCTACATGGATTAAGAGATAATTTGTTGTCCCTCCTATTTTTGATGATAAATAAACTATATTTAATATTTACTTGAGTTATGTTTTAGCCAAAATACTTGAAGCTCTCAACAAAATATTCAAAAATTTTAAAGAAAAGGAAGTATGATGGTGGACCGATGAATGTGATTTGAAGAGATCAAGAGATGGCTTAAGGTGGCTAGAAAGGTGTCTACTACAATTTGAAGCTTTGAGGATGACATGAACAAAGCCAAGACAACTCAAGAACTTAGCTTCAACTAGGTTTAGTTTTCTTTTTATTTCTAGTCGAATCAAAAAATTATTTGAGATAAATTATTTAGAGTTTTTTTGTCATATAGAGTTCTACAGGAAGCTCTTAATAGGACTTTTCAGACTGAACTAGATATCTGCCTCTGAACTACATGACTAGTTTGATTAGATGAAAGATTCAAACTTTAGTCCTATGCAAAACTAGATGTCCCCATTTGGGAACCGAACAACTAGCTAGGCTATTGGACCGATTCTGATAAAACAGAACTAGTTGACTGGTTATCTAAAGTGGTCATCCAGTTTACATTTTTTTTCATGAATAATGACTAGTTTTTAGACCATTAGAGTAAACTTTGCTATGGGATCTCACCCCTAATGGCTAGATTTGACCCCGATGATATAAATAGAGATGAAAGGGCATCTCTAAATAATTTTTGCAACTTTCAATCTTTGTGAAAAAGAGATTAAAGCCCTCCTAGCTCTCTAACCTTCAAATTTCTCTAAACTTTCCAATCTCAAGCAAACTTTCATTGCCCATTTCCTCTTTTTTGAAAGAACTTTGTGTGAGCTAAAATTGTAATATCTACTTTCTCACTTATAATCCACTCCAAGGTTGTTTGGAGTGGTTAAGGGACTTAAGTTCTAATTGGGAGTTCATTTTATCGGTTGATGCAAGAAGAGTTATAAGGGGTTAGCAAGAAGAGTTGGAAGGGGCTTCACCAACGAAGCAACATTCTAGTGGAGAATTGAAGTCCTCAAGATCAAGGGAAGAGCTATGGAGTAGGAGCAGTTGATTCCAAGCCACGTTACATCATGGTGCACTCTCTCTTTGCTTAATTTACTTATTTGCACTTTTAACTGATTGAGATTGCCCTTGAATCATTTTGGTGGATTGACTTGGTTTGGATTTATCAAAAAAGTTCTATTTGTTTTCAAAACCTAATTCACCCCCAACCCCCCTCTCTTAGATGGTTTGTGTGCTTTCATTTGGTATCAGAGCTTGGTGCTCTTGTTATTGGTATAACCACCTAGATTTTTTTGATCTATTTTTATGGAAAATTTTGGTGCTTTACCATCCCTTCAAAAGGAGCAATCTACCACTTTCTACCACTATTAATAGTATTTATTTCAATTATTGGAGAGTCCAAATTTGGATCTCCATAAAAGCCATTAATTATGATCTATGGTGTTTGGTAGAGGAAGAGTACACTCCATCAACAAAAAATAATTGATGGGGTGAAGGTTCCCAAACCCGAGGACAAGAAGAATGATATTGACAAAAAAATTGATTTTTTGAATGCTAAAATGATGACCATTTTGTATTGTGCTCTTGACTTGTCTGAATTTAACCATATTAGTATTTGTGAGATGGCTCATGAAATATGACATTGTCTTGAGGTTACCCATGATGGTACAAAACAAGTCAGAGAATCTAAAGTGAATATATTGGTTAACTAATATAAACTCTTTAAGATGAAGTCAAATGAGTATCATTGAAATGTTTACTTGCTTTATTGATATTATCAATACTCTTAAATCTCTTGGTGAAGCTTATACTAATGATGAGATAGTGAGAATGATTTTGAGATGTTTGCCTAAGATTTGAAATCCAAAAATGATGGAATTACAATATTGGCCCATATGGCAATCTTTGAGAAGGGGAAATAAAAGAGGTTTTGAAAGAAAAAAAATATGATTATGAAGAATCCAAAGCCCAATAATAATTCACCAAGATAGAATACAAATATCAAGGAACTACATTTAAATCTCCAATCAACCATATGTTCTATAAAATATAAAGCAAGATAAGTGAAAGAATGCACCATGGTTTTTACGTGGTTCAGAGACCCACCGCTCCTACACCACAGTCCCTGCCTCTCTCTTGAGGACTTTGATCACTCCACTAATAATGTTGCTTCTTAAAGCAAAGTGAAGCCTTTACATCTACTTGCTAACCACAAGTATCACTCTCTTTGGGTGAAGCTAAGCCCGTCGCTCTATTAGGTTGAAGCCACACCTACACAACTCCTTGCTCCCATCGAGCAAGTGTCACTCCATACTGGGGCCTATTATACACTCATACTCCTAACACCTCAGAGTGTTTACAAATGAAAAAGTGGAAAAGATAATATATTTGAATATCACTACAAAGTCTATCAAGATAAGTACAAGGGCAATTGAGGATTTGCTTAATATTAGAAGATTAAAAGCATTCTTGGGGTTAGAAGGCTCTTTGGGATTGGATACTTGCTCTAAGGATATTGAAAGTTCATTTCCTCATTGAACAAAGAAGTCCCAAGCCTTCATATATTTGTTGGAGTAGAAATCTAGCTATTTAGGAATCGCCCTTGGCTATTTATGTCGAGTTCAGTCATCTGAACATCAAGATTCGATCATCTGAATAGCTTCAATGATCGAAAGTTAAACTAGCTGCTATACTAATGTCAGGGATTTGGTCATTCGATGGTAAGGTTCAGATGTTCGAACATCACAAGTTCGGGAATCCGACCAAACTTTGGGTGTCCGATCATGTGGTTCAAATGTCCAAAGCTATCAGAAATTTCAGAGCTATTTCTACTACATTCAGGTATCTGAATCATGAAGTTTGGGTATCCAAAGTTAATAGAGAAACTACTATCTTACTGCAGCTTTAGTTTCATACTAGACATCATCTCAAACTAACTTTGGGTTAAATAATGAGCCGATAAAAATATTCCAATATTAGTTTAAATACTAACCAAAAACTCTAAAATTTAATCTCAAAACAAATCCTCGGTTTGACTAAAATAAATAAAAATCTAAACCTAATGAACCGACTTGATCTCTTGAGTCTTCTTCAAGCCACCTTTAATTCATCAAGTTCTATTATTTGATCCACTACACATCTCATCTTCAAGTCCATCTTTAAGTCCGTCTACCCTTGAGGCTTTTGAGCGGCCTTGATCTCCATTTTGACCTTGGCTTGGCTATTTGCTACACATACTAAAGATATCATCAAATGTATGATTTGATCATCATCAAAACTACAAAGGGCAACATATAAGAGGCTAAAGATCTCAATACAATACCTTTAGAGGAGCTCATAAGATCCCTAATCACTAATGAGATGACAATGAAGGACTAGATCCAAGAAGGCAATGAAAATAAGAAGAATAAGAACATTGCTTTCAAAGCCAAGGAATCAAGTGGCGAAGAAGAAGAGAAAAGTGATGAAGATTTGGGGCTTCTCACAAGGAAGCTCAAAAAATTTCTCAAGAAGAAGCACATGCCATGAAAACCAAGAAAGGGTGCGTGGAGCAACCCAATCTTAGAAGAATAAGAAGACATACCAACATGCTCCATGTGTAAGAAGCCGGGCCACATGGAAGCCAATTGCCCTCTCAATAACCAATCTAAGAAATTCAAGGCCCAAAAGAAGAAGGCAATGGTGGTAACATGGGATGACTCCAAAGAGGAGAGTAAGGATGCCATCTGACAATGAAATTGTGAACTTATGCCTCATGGAAAATGAGTATAAGGTTTGTGACTTATCCTTTGAGGAATTACAAGTAGCGTTTGAAGAATTATTTTCAAGGCATGAAAAATTTGAGTCTCAAGCATGCTTCATTGAAAAAGAAACTTTCTTTACGTGAGAATGATTTTGATGCTTTGAAATCATCCAAAAGCACTTGCAATTGCAAAGAGAATATTGATGCACTCCAAGTAGAATATGATATTTTAAAAACTTTTAAAACTACTTGTCAATGCTAAAATGATCTTGACATGCGTAGAAATAAGAATAGTAATTTGGGAATAGCTTTACAAAATTTCTTTCATGAAAATACTATCTTGAACATGATTGCCAAAAGTCAAAGGAATATTTTAAATAAATCTAGTTTAGGCTTTATTTCAATTTCTAAGTTTAAAGGTACTAAAACTACTTTTGTAAAGGTTTTAAAAGCAACTAATTCTTGATTCACTTTATTGTAAAAGGAGACATGTCTCCACTAGTTGCCCAATTAAGAGAAACCCTTCTCTTAAAATAATATGAGTACCTAAGGGGATAATCCTTAAAACTAAGGAATCTAAGCTAGTTTAGGTTCCTAAAACCTCCCTAGCATGATTATTGTTGGAGTAGCTAGGGATGACCCATGAGCTTTCACTAGCTATATCTTATAGTCATTCTCTAGCTAATATGGTAGAGTTGTGCCTTCACTCCAAGAAAAAGAATGAGAAATGGTTCCTTGATAGTGGATGTTCCAGACACATGACAAGGAATCCATCCATGTTCAAGGAGTTGGTAAGCAAATATGGAGGGTTTGACACCTTGGAGATAATGGTAAGGTGATATTTCTATTGGTTTCTCTCTTATTAAAGGTATACTTCTAGTTGAGGAACTTAAGCATAATTTGTTATCTATTAGTCAATTATGTAATGAGAGTTTTCATGTCTTGTTTAAATTTAATCATTGCATAGTTAGACATAATGATAGCATGATATTGCTTTTGTGGGTCATTGTGATGGAAATATTTATACTATTGATCAAGATGACCTTAACATTGAAAAGTGTTTTGTAGCCTATAAAAATCATGAATGGCTTTGGTATAGACACTTTGGACACACATGCATGGATACAATTGCCAAGGTCAACTAGAAGGAGCTTGTGAGAGGACTACCCAAAGGCAAGTTCAGCAAAAATCAAATATGTGACACATGCCAAATGAAAAAGCACGTGAAGTCTTCACACAAACCCAAGAAGGTGGTGTCAACTATAAGGCTGCTTCAACTTCTTCACCTAGACTTGTTTGGACCCATTGGGACTACAAATCTAGGAGGTAAAAACTATGCTTTTGTAATTGTTGATGACTTTTCTACATATACATGGGTTCTATTTTAAGCAAATAAAAGTGAGGGCTTTAATGCATTTATTGGTCTTGCAAAACGTGTTCAAAATGCAAAGGGTTATTTGATTTTCAAAATTAGAAGTGATCATGGAGGAGAATTTGAAAATAATCTATTTGAAGAGTTTTACATTGAAAATGGCATTGAGCATAGATTTTTGGCTCCTTGCACACCACAAAAATGGAGTTGTTCAAAAACCAAATGACTACCCAATATTCATACCAAATGGGTTTATAGGAACAAGCTAGATGAAAATGGTGTCATGGTTAGAAAAAAAGCTAGATTAGTGGCAAAGGATTACAATCAAATTGAAGGCATTGATTTTGAAGAAAATTTTGCACTAATTACTTCTTTGGAATATATTTGAATTTTACTTGCTTTTGCATGTTATAAAGGTTTCAAACTATTTCAAATGGATGTCAAAATTACTTCCTTAAATAGCCTTTTATCCAAAGAAGTTTATGTTGAATAATCTCTAGGAATTGAATATTTGAATTTTCCAAACTATGTTTTAAAATTGAAGGCACTATGTGGTCTTAAGCAAGCTCCAAGAGCTTAGTGTGTGAGACTAAGTTCCTTCTTGATTTCAAATAGTTTCAAAAGAGGTTGTATAGACACTACATTATTTCTCTTGAAAATACATAATGATATATTAGTAGTATAAATTTATGTTGATAATATTATATTTAGTGCTAGAAATGGAAATTCATCTAAGATATTTGCAAACATTACAAAGGAGGAGTTCAAGATGAGCATGATAGGAGAATTACACTTTTTCCTTGGACTCCAAGTATAACAATTGAAAAATGGGATTTGCATCAACCAAGCTAAGTACACTAAGGAGTTACTCAAAAAGTTCAACATGGATGAAGCCAAAGTAATAGAAACTCCAATGATCAGTTGGGTCAGACTTGCACACCCTCACATCGTCCAGTGCAAGCCCCCATGTCTAGCATGATCAGACTCGAGAACAAATCCAATTCCTTAAAAAACCAAGGTTAGTGCTCTCTCTCTCTCTCTCTCTCTCTCTCAATCTAAGCCCATTCTTCTTACTGATTTGTTGGTCACTTGATGGGTATTTTAGTTCTATTGAGTTATTTTTGTCAATTTTGGTGTATTTGATTTCATGCAATCTAGGTTGTATGTCATGGTTGTGAAACCATGGTTACGAAGAAAAAGATGTGGAAATTGATATATAATTTAGGTGTTTTTGTGCTAACTTCATTTTTCATAATTATACAATTTATGTGGCTTAGAGTTCTGCTGATATTTTATTGTTAGATCAACCATTCTTTTCTTTTTTTTTTCTTTTGCATTCTATCTAGATAAAGAAGATACCTACATGTAGTTGAGCTTTCTCATTTTGCTTTCCCCAAAACCCATTGCATGTACTTTGCATCAGCTTGCACTATGATGATCTTGGCACCATTACCTTGCAAATTTCGTATTCAAGTCTGCAAGAATATTCTAAAATAAGTATTACTGAAGAAATAGTTTTGAAATGGTCAAAGGAGTTAGCTTTTTGAATCAATGCTTTCTCATGGACCTTTGCATAGTTTAGAAAGATTTCTTGTCTTCCTATGTTCCTTTGCATGTAACCTGAGCAAAAAAATATAGAATTTGTGCAAGAGTGAACCAAGTGCTTTTATTGTTTTATAGACATCAAAGTAGAGGAATCTCAGAAGTCATTAAAGATCATAAATTTGAATTAAAGTGTGGATAAAATAACAAAAGGATGACTTGGAGCAATATAGTAAATGAGAAAAAAATTGCCTGGCTTCATACTGTAGAATAGCTTGCAACTTTGGATTCTAATTGTATTATTTTTGAAATTGTAATAGTGTTCATTAAACAAAAGGCATATCTTAATTTTATCATAACATAATACTTCAGCAAAATGATTTTCAGTAGTTTAAAGCAATAACGATTGCATAGAAATACCACATTTGCAACCTTTTACCAAACTAATAATCTTGCTGATCACAACTTGAAAACTCTTTCTTGTGTGAATATATATATATATAACTACCCCAACTAGGGCATCAACTTGATCAAGGGCATTAGTCCAAGTGGGGGCATCCTCTCAGCCACCACAGAAGAAGCAGAAGCAGAGAGTGTTGTGGGTCACTAAAGATTCTATGGAAAGATGTTCTTGCTATGTTTCATTAGGAACGAACCTATGCTCGATTGATGGGTCCAAACCCATATGTGTCCCTACCAAATAATCCACAAGAGATTGTTATGGTTACCTGCCTAATGGGGCAATGGCTAAAATAGGTTAGGAAGCCATCAAGTGGCTGTAGGAATGGGAAATGGAGGTGCCACTGCACCAATCCCCCACCAGTAGCCATCCAAGCAGGTGTGGATTATCCAATCATAGGTAAATTTGGCTCAAGATTCATGAATGGCGATCAACTAGAGGTAGCCTTCTACCAGATTGAAGTACTACAACAAACCCTAGATGCCTTTGGGGGAGTTTTGGGCGGTGAGGGTGCAGCCAAAAGAGTAAGTCTCTTTGATCGGTGCTACAGAGAAGAGGCAGACAGTGGTGATGCAGGGCTAGAGATGGAGGCATCCTAGGCTGAAGGTGAAGGAGTTATGGCTAGAGCAGTAGCAAAGCTTAAGGTTAATGCATAGTGAGGGCTAGTTGAGCTAGGGTTCCGGCAGGGAGATGCAACAAGTCGACTATGGGCAAAAGAGGAGAACAAAGCAAAGAAGAAGAAAAGGGAAAAGAAATGAAAGCAAATTTCACATCTCTACCTCTTCTATTATTTGATTTTCATCTTCCCATTGCTGCTCTCTTTTTCCCAAGTGATCTGTTGATCACATTCTCTTCCTCCTCTTTTGCAGGTCCCATGGGTTTTCATAGGGTCGTGAAGATCATATTGATCTGCTATCAAAATTTTAAATTTGTAAATATGGATGATGATTTATTGTTTGAAATGGCTATGGATGATGATTTATTGTTTTGAGTTGGTTATAGATGTGATTGGATTGGATGAGGATATTTTAGTTTGAAATTAGATAAGTCCTTAGATGAGTTTATCAACTATAAATTTGAGAGATGTACCCACCTTGGATATTGAATTTGCAAAGGGGCAATTTTAAAAAATTTTTAGAAAATTTGGACTAAATGGTAATTATATAAATTTTAGAAATTTTTTGCAACAAGGACTTATTTATAAAGTTTTAAAATTTCTAGGGTTATCATTTTTGAACAAAATTTGAACTTATTCATAAATAAAAATTTTTGAGTGATTTATTTGCAAAAAGTTGAAATTATAATGATTATTTATAAAAATATAATTTTCAAGGGGTTTATTCACAAATTCTAGATTTCATGAGGATCGAATTATAATTATCTATCTCTTGAGGGGTTTATTTACAAATCCTGAATTTCACAAGACTAATTTATAATTTTAAGATTTTATTGGACTTTTCTACAAAATTCTTATTCTAGGGACCTATTCGTAAGAAAAATCTAACCAAGGACCCATTTATGAAGATTTTTTTAGTTTAAGGACTTATTTATAAAATTTTTATATTTTATCATTTTGGTCCAAATTTTAGATGGATTTTGGGCCCAATTTTAGTCCAAGTATCTAGTCCACTCTGCCCACTTTAGTTTGAGCTCGAATTCCTTTAAATTCATATCCAAATTGAGCTCAATTTTTGATCAAATTCAGATGCAATTTAAATATGACCAAAACCCTCATTTGAGCCATAATTTAGTAACATACAAGTCTCAATTTTAATCATATTTCAATCAAATTTGATTGTGGTAAAAATCAACTCAAATAAATTGTCCCATTTGTAGTCTTTTCTCAAGTTTTGATGAGAACCGAGGGTGCAAACAATTTTTAAGTACTTGCCCTTGCAGCAACATTTCAAGAGTTGACTATATGGGTTTGAATTGCCATAGAAGAGTGGACTTGACTTTTCATGCAACGATGGATTCATTTTACCATAGGAGAGCAAATTTGGTCTACCATGCGATGATGGATTTATTTTATCACATGAGAGTGGACTTGGTTAGCCACATGGAGCGGGCTTGAGTTACCATAATGTGACTTGAGCTATATAATGACTGATTATGATTTGCCACAATGAATGGACTTGAGTTTCTACATTGAAGTGGACTTGATTTACCATGTAGATACAGGTTTAACCATCATATAATATGGACTTGATTTATCACATGAAAGTGAACTTGGTTTGCTATGTGGAAGTGGACTTGATTTATCATATAGATATAAACTTGATTTTTATGTAAAGTAGACTTTAATTTGCCACATAGAGGTAGGATTAGTTTGCCATGTAGATGTGGAATTGATTACACGTAAAGTGAACTCTAATTTGCTACATAGAGGTGAGCTTAATTTACCACAAGGAATGGACTTAAGTTGCCACAAGAAGTGGACTTGATTTACCACATAAAAGTGGATTTGATTTACTATCTGAAAGTGGACTTGATTCACTATGTGAATACAGATTTAATCACAATATAACATGGACTTACTTTATCACATGAAAGTGGACTTAGTTTACCACATGAAAGTAGACTTAATTTGCCACATGGAAGTGGACTTAATTTCCACATAGAAGTGGACTTGATTGCTACGCAACATGGATATAGTTTACCACATGAAAGTGGACTTTGTTGCAACATAAATGTGAGCTTGAGAGCCATGCAAGATGGATTTCAATTTGCCACATGAAAGTTGACTTAGTTTATCATGTAAAAGTAGATTTGATTTTCCACAATAAGTGGACTTGGTTCACCATGTGGAAGTGGACTTAATGTGCTATGGAGATATGGGCTTAATGGCCATGCAAGATGGATGGAGCTTTGTATCCATGTTTTACCTTGAGAAACATAGAGTGCATATTTGACTAAGCATTTCTTTTTGAGGAAGTCAGATGTCCCAGGGCTTAGGCATAGTATCTTTTAAGGAATCAACCGTTGATTGGTGGCATAGGCCTTTCCCTCTTATTATCGATCAATTGGTAGGATCCCCCTTCAAATATCCTTTCGATGATATAAGGGCCTTTTCAATTAGGCTTGAACTTGACTTACTTATTTTAGTTTGGGATTATAGGTCTCTCAGGACTAAAATCATTTCTCCCTTCTGGAATGATCTAAGTTGAGCCATCTTACTGTAGGCCCTAACCATTTGTTCTTGATACAATTTTAGGTTTTGCTAGACCATGAGCCTTGGCTCGTCCAAAGAGTCTAGCTTATCAAGATGAAGATGAACATTGTCTTCTCTTGTAATTTATTCTTGCAAGGAAATCCTTAGAGAGGGGATTTGCACTTCTAGTGGCAAGATTACCTCAGTCCCAAACACTAATGCATATGGCGTTGACTGGGTAGGGGTTCGATATATGGTGTGATAAGCTTATAGTTCCTCAACAAGGTTTTGGTGCCACTCTTTTTTTGTTTCTAGTAATAACTTTTTTTAAGATCTTGAAAAGGGTCTTGTTGAATACCTCAATGAGTCCATTGGCTCTCGTATTATAGATAGATGAAAATCTCCAATCTATCTTGTGATGATGATGTGCGAATCATCCTACCTTGAAGCTTCTAAAGGATGGTTTATTATTAGAAATGATCCTTCAAGAGATACCAAACTGATACACGATATTTTTTTAAAGCAGTAGATAATAATATTAGCGCTTACCTCTTTTAATCGAATCACTTTAGCCCACTGAGAAAAATAATTACTTGTTGCCAGTAAAAAGGCAGTAGTACCTAGAAGAAGATGGTTTGATTGGGCTAATGATGTTTGTACCCCATGCCTCAAATGGAGATAAGGACACTAATGGATGTAGAGGATTTGGGTTTTGACGGATGAGTCATCATGAATTTGGCATAGGTGACATCTTCTCACATATTTGATGCAATCTCCTACCATCGTCGGTCAATAGTATCTCATACACTTAATCTTCATCATTATTTTTGGGCCCAATTGATGAACCCCACAAACCCCAGAATGCACTTCATATGAAAATTTTTTGGCCTCTTTGTCTAAGAGATAGTGCAGAAGTAGTTGATTGAAGAACCTTCTATAAAGAGTGTTATTGATAAGCAGAAAGTACATGACCCTCTTTCTAAGTTGGATCCATGTGGATTTATCTTCTAGGAATTCTCTACTTTTAAGGTAATTGGTGAATGGTGTTCTCCAATCTATGGCTTCTTCTATTAGTTTAGATTCAATCCTCTCATGCTTAATGTTGAAGACTGAGCTCATCACTTGTCTACTATAAATTATGATTAGAATTTCTCCTTAATTAGGGTCAACCAATGTCTTGGCTAGTTTAGCTAAGGAGTTAGCTTCTGCATTAATGGACCAAGAAACCTTAGTTATTTGAATATGTGAAAGTTGCGTTATGAGCTCTTGAGCCTTTTCATGGTATCTCAAGAGCTCAAATCTATGGACTTTATATTTATCTTGGACTTACCTAATAACTAGTTGTAAATTTCCAAAAATATGTAAGCATGATATTTTTCATATTGAGAGCTATTTCCAGTCTTGCAATTAGGGCCTCATATTTAGCTTTATTGTCCATACATGATTTTGAGAGGGAATAGGAGTATCGTAAAATGCCCCCATTTAGAGTGGCATAAACAAGTCCAATGTCTACTTTGATTTGCTGAAGCTTTGGTCTGATCATTGGTTTAATGGATGATGTTTCATCAAAGTATAGCTTCCAGTAAGGTTCTCCTTCTTCAACCAAAGGATTTCTTCATTAGGGAGTTTGCAACTCAGAGGAGAATCGTCTAGTACTGGATGGGCTGCAAGAAAATTGGTGAGGGCTTGCCCTTTGACTTCCTTTTGAGGAGTGAATTTGATAACATATTCCATGAGGATTAAAGCCCATTTTTCTAGCCTCCTAGTCAGTATAGGTCTAGTTATTAGGTATTTTATAGGATCAATATTTGATAGTAAAATGACTTGATGAGAAATCAAATAATGTCTCAGTTTCTTGACCATGAATATGAGTGTTAGACAATGCTTTTCAATGGGGGAGTAGTTGCTTCTACCCCAACTAGCATTCTACTCAGATAGTAGAGTATATTTTCTTTATCCTTGTCATTATTCTCGGCAAGAAGTGCCCCCAGGGATCCTTTAATTGATACTATGTAGAGGATAAAGGGTTTATTGAGTAGAGGTGCTACCAGGACTGGTGGCTTTAGGAGATACTACTTAATCTCTTCAAAGACCTATTGGCAGTCTTGATCCCAAATGAATGAAGTATCCTTATTTATCAACTTGGTAAAATGTTTGCATTTTCCATAGAGGTTTGAAATGAATCTTCTTATGTATGCTAGTCAGCCTTGGAATGACCTCAATTGCCTTAAATTGCTGGGTGGTGGCATATCCAAGTTAGCTTTGATCTTATATGGATCAATTTCAATCCCTCAATATCTGATAACAAAGTCGAGGAATTTTCTCAATGATACCCCAAAAGCACACTTTACAATATTCATCTTTGAGTTATATTTTCTAACGCAGTTAAATACCACTCTTAAATCTTGGATGTGTCTATCTTTGGACTTAGTTTTAACCACCAAGTTATTCACATAACATTCCAATAACTAGTGTATGAGCTCATTAAAAATTTAAGTCATGGCCCTTTGATAAGTGGCGCATGCATTCTTGAGCCCGAAGGGTGTCACCTTGTAGCAGTAAATGCCAATTGATGTACTAAAGGTCATATGTTTCTCATCATCAAGATGCATCTTGATTTGGTTATATCTTGAAAAATCATCCATGAAAGAGAATATTTCAAAATTGGCCGTGTTATCAATCATGATTTTCAATACTGGCAATGAAAAATCATCTTTTGGGCATGCTTTATTCAAGTCCCTATAGTCCACATAGATACGGATTTGGCCATTCTTTTTCTTGATTGGCATGATGCTTGCCACCCAATCTAGGTTTTTTTTTTCTCTCCGATAAGGCTTGCTTTGATCAGTTTCTTCATTTCTTCTATCACCTTCTATTCTAGGTTGAGTCTCATCTTCCTATGTGCTTATTTGACAAGTAAAAGTTTGGGGTTGATGGCTAATTTATGGGCTGCAACTTCAGGATCCAGTCTAGGAATCTCTTTATAGCTCCATGTGAAGTAGTCAATGTACCCTTGGAGCACTGCTTTGAACTAGGTTTGGCTTGGGGTCCTCCTCTTAGCCTAGGTTGATCTCCATCAATTCATCTACTATGGCTTGTGCCAATCCTCAAGTTTTGGTGGAACTTCTTTTGGTTTGAGGATTATTTCTTCACAAAGTGGTTCATCATATCGAGTGAAATTTGGTGAAGGTTCATCTAAAGGCATTTCAACTGCATCATATACACTTTCTTTTGGTTCTATTGAAATCCCACCAAGGATGTCACCTTCTTGCGATGTCTGAAAAGTCACAGCCACTTTGATGCATATGTCAAGGGGTATTGATGTCATTTAGTCATCTTGAATATCAGAGAGAGGTTTAATAGTGACCATAAGACATGTGTTTGTGTTTGGAGTAATATAGCCTAATCCTTTGATGTTCTTGTTTTCTCTTTTGGAAATGTAAGCACATTCTTAGGGTGGATCCCATAGATTCTTAAAGAAATGACTCTCTCTTTTTATTTATGGATGACCATAACCAGATTTGTTGATTATTTAATGAAGCTGGTCTGGAAATATTTAGGCATGACTACCAATTGATGGTCACCATCATCTGCTAGATCTTTCGTCCCCAAAATTTCATGTATGTTTGGAGCACAAGGGATTGCCTTGTAAAATAGTATTTTCTTTTCTCCTTTGCACCATGGAGGAATGTAGAAAGTCATTAATTCTTCCATACATCGATGCTCAGCTAATCTAATAACTTAAATAAGCCCTTTGATACTTAAGTAACAAGAAGAGTATCTTTCATTTGATCTCTATTATCATCTTCATTAGAAATATAACCAACCAGGCAGTCTTGTGAGACTTCTTCATCTAAAGAGATTGGGTCAAAATTGCTCTTGGTGAGGAGGAGCAAAGGTAAGGGGAGCAATTTTTACTTTACTTGATTGATGGAAGCAGACCTTCTATCAATGTTAGATCGTTGATAGTAGTTTGGATTATCAAAATGGTGTACATCTTCATCGATTTGGTATTCTTCACCATCCTTAAAGTATTTGAAGCATTAATATAGGGTTGATGGCACTACTTTATTTTCATGTATCCGCGGCCTCCCTAGTAGTGCTTTGTATGATGCATTAATATCGATCACATAAAACTTGGTATCTGTCATCAACTCGCCTACTTTTAAAGGGCTAGTTATAGCTTTCAAAGCTCTTTGTCTATTTTGATTAAACCCTTATATTGTTATAATCTCGAACGATAGGTGATATACATCCAGAGTTAGAGCTCTTAGAGTTTGGAAAGTCATCAAATTGACTAAAGAACCTCGGTCAATTAGAAGGAGTAGGTCATCATTTTTGAAAGTGATGGCAGGAGTTTGGCGTGCACAAAAGGACTTCTTCATCTTCTCTTCAACAAAATATACTTGGTAGTTAGCCGGATTATGCAAGATGTGCACTAGTGTATCCCTGAGTTTTTATGACATTATCAAGGCATCAAACAGACTCAGCATAATAGGGATCTTCTGGAGGTGGGCTGCTATGTTGTATTCCACCTTTTTTAGTGTAGGTTCAACATGCGAAGGCTCAATTCCCTCATTTATTTGAAATTTCTTCTTATCCTTGGCAATATTCTTGTCTCTAGGCATTGAATCTTGTCTCAAAGGTAACACCTTTCCACCTCGGAGTTGTACCTGATTTGCTCTCCTTAATTGAAATTAGGTATTATGAGACTAATAAGGTTCATCTTCGAAATCAATTCTGAGAGTGGACAAGAGGTAGTGGATCCTTGCCCTTTGTAATTTTCTAAATATTCTTGGAGGATGTGACTGACTAGTAATTATCCCATTCAACATTAGAATTAGGCACATGGGGTTTTCTCATAGAGAGGCTTTCAGAGACTATCTGAATGAACCCTTCTACTTTGTCTACTGGCATGACCTTCTTCAAGACTTTGTATTTAGGATGTTTCTTCTATGGATATTCACATTGCTTGACTATGGATATTTAGATTAACTTGATGCAAGGATAGAATGAGCTTTAGCATTAGCTCTTTTGATCCTCTCCCGAAATGTCTTTTCTTCCTTTGGCACTTACTAGTGTAGGGCCTTCCGAAGTGAGCATATAGTTGCTCTGAGTCAATGGATTTATATTCATCATCAATGCATTGTGTGCATAACTCCTCTAAAGTTGGCAAAGCACATCCTTCCATAGGTTCTACGACTGGGACCTCACCAAACATAATTGGTTGAGCATTTTTTTTGTTGGATTACCTGATGGAGACTGGGATAGGAGCTCATTAGTGTTCATCTCAGATGTATGAGCCACCATGCAATAAGAGGTCATAGACTTAGATAACTCTCTTCAATAATGTCTGGCTTTCTTGACGTATCTCTAAACTAAGTGGCATGATGGTCGTTCTAATCCTAAGGAGGGTCAGTAAGTGGTTTCTCACCACCCCCATGAAGTCTTCTACTAGCACCTCCTTCATCCTCTCGCTTTCCTCATAGAGCATGATAGTCATATTTGTCATACTTTCCATGTGGGTAGTCATAGCCTATATGTGCTTCTTCAATATTTGCATTCTAATAAAGGTCATGTTAGTTGTAGCCAACTCTTTCACAATATCTAGTTGTAGTTGAGTATGCCATAGTCATACTCATGGATGAATCATTCTCTAAGATAATCATCATGGGGGCAACTATCAAGGAGACCTGTGGGATCTTTCATTTCATTAGTAACATCCCTAGTGAATCTATTCACTTCTTCTTGCCTCGGACCCTAAATTTTCTCATCATTGGAGTGACAATGTGGGGATTGGCTTGGTTGTAAACCACTAATGGTAAATATGGTAGAGCATGCTGCCACTAGAAGTTCACTTTCTTCATTTCCCACATCAGAGTCCTCTAGTAAAGCTTTGAGTTTGTCAAGAAAGAAATCTTCAAGAGTTACTTAGTTTCTTTCTCCCTGAATATATTCATCTAGAGCATCAATGTATTCTTGGATCGTTAATTTTTTGATATCATATTCATCTTGTTGAACCAGCTTCTTCTTGCTTGCTTTTGTTCTTTCTCTTCTTGATTCTTTAAGCAAGTAATGTGGTTCGCTTTGATGAGACTTTCTTCATCACCATCCGAGGCTCTTCAAAATTTTTAGTTATTTTCTTCATTAGTTTCTTAAGCCTTTTTGAAATACTGATGTTTCATAAATATCTTTGTTCGGGAGTACATTGTGCTTCTTCTCTAAAGAAAAATTCAATAAATGGTTCATGGTCCTTGAATATAGTAATATAATTGATGTGTTCGGTGGGTATTTCAAGTAGGGCTACCTTCAAGAGAGTTAGCTTGCTTTCTTGGTATTACTTCTCGACCCAATCCATGAACACATAGAAATCTTCAATGGTATGCCCCAAAACTTTGTGGTACGGATAATAGTTTGGGTGATCTATTTTGTTGGCCTTACCTGGACTTTTAGATTCTGAAAATTGGAGGCCTAACTTTAGGGCATCCTATAAAATTTTACCTACTCTTTCTCTTCTAAAAGAATATTTCTTTTTGAGCCTTTGTTAGAAATCTTTGGATTATTCTACTTTTTCATCTTCTCCAATAGTTGGTGGCTTCTAAGGGTTACCCTTGTTCATGGTCGGTTTGGAGATTTCTTTTTCTCAGTTATTGTAAATGTAGCCCTTACATATTTGAAAGGCTCTCTATGCTTTACTTATCTCTTTTTGGCTTGAAACTTTATGATCTAGATAAGGTCAGTGGGATAATCCTTTCCAACTTCTTAACTTGCATGATAAGGTCTTGGAAGGTATGGATAGAAAAGGCACTTAGATAAGGTGTGATCCATTCCCCTCTTATGTTGCTGAGTACTAAGTTTACTACTTCAAATTGGCTCATGGGTTGTTCATACTTAATACTGAGATTTCTCTACCATGTGATATAATCTAAAATTGACTCATTCTTACATTTTGGTATTGAGACAAGGTCTACAATGGTCACTTTATCACTGAGTCCTCTAAACTTGATCCAAAAAGCCTCCTTCATTTGTGCCCAAGTTTATATGGATTTCAATTGCAAACTAGCATACCACTCGAATGCTACTCCTATCAAGCTTGCTAAAAATTAGCAGAGTAACAATGAGGGGTTGTTGCTTGAATCTCCACATAGAGTCACAAAGTGAACTATGTGTTGTTCAGGATTGCCCAAGCCATTAAACTATTTAAAACTAGTCATTGGATAACCTTTGGGATATGGCACTCGGTTATAATGGCTAGGGTATGATTTTGTTATCATCATTTACCCTACCTGTCTCACTTCCTTGTCTCAACTATGCAACTACCATTCATGGTACCTAGTATTGTATGTATGCTTGGAGTTCCATGTTGTCAAATATCCCTAAAATTGGGGATTGGGTATCCTTACTAGAGGAGGTGCTTGTGAAGGGCCTACATTTTCATAGATCTCATCTATAGGAGATGCACCTTTTGCTACCTCTACAGCTTGAGATGACTGTTAAGATTGTTCTAACTTATTAAGCTTCTAAATCATTTGTAATATTATATCCATCAACTCCATGATCATTTTTTGAGCTTTATCTTTCTCTTTGCTTTGTTGTCTCAACTATTCTTGTAGTGCTTCTATGGTCACTTCTTGATTGAAGCTTTCAGTTATGACCAAGGCTTCCATCAAAACATGATGGTCTATGTCTTGAGAATCAAGTCTAGGCTCTGGGTTGATGCTAACTTCTCCCACTAGTCGAGTCATCTCATTTAAGAGTTTACTCATGGAGTGGATCGCCACACCTTCTCTTTTGCATGGTAGCAACGATTAGCTTACAAGGGCCCTCTCCTCTTAGATTTCTCCATCAGTAAACCTCACTCGGATAGCCTTCCTTTGGTGTTTGGCCAACTATGGTGCAGACTCACAATCCCTCCGGAGTCATAATGAGAAATGACTCTGACAGTGTGAGTGATCTTCTTTGGTGAACCCTCGTGCTGGATTATAGCTTTATGGTGACTCTTGTGGTTTTGTTTGGTGATTCTCCCCTTTGCCATAATTTTAAGACAAGACTAAGCCCCATGTGACTTGCTACTATGCTTCTCTAAATTGCTTAATGGAGCAAAGGAATTGGAGGTAGGGATGGTAATGATCGACTTTGTTTGAGGAGTAGGTTTCCCAAGTTGGCTAAAAAATTTTAGCAATTTTTTCTTTACTTGTGACAATTAGAATGAGCTCTTCTTCATCGATGCCTATGTTCAAATTTACTTTTGATTACCCCCTGTGAGGAGTTAGGTGAAGGTGACTAAAGACTAACCTTCACTTTAGTCCTAACCTCTAGAAGACTAATATCCTTTTTGATTGAGGTATGACTTCTAGCTCTAGTTTGTACAGTAGCAGGTGCCTTCTTGAACTGGATGACTTTAGAGATGGTCTCAAACTTGATCTGAACTTCAGCTACTTCTGTAGCAACTATTGACTAAGGTAAATGCATAGTTGATCTTACCCCCAGGATAATGGTGTATCTTGGGATAGAGATGTTCTTTATTATTGCCATTTAATTCTTTCTTCTACAAAAGAGAACACAATTAATTAGTGTTTAATCATAATTCTACCTTATCAGTGTCTTTATCATATTAGCTAGGTTTCTACACGATGAGGAGAAGTCATGTCCCACTGGGCATACTAAAATTTGGATCAACATTGATGATTCGAGATAACAGAGACCCTGAGGAGTAACTTCAAATCACAAATCAAAATTTATTTTAATTTAAAGTGCGCTATTAGGTATTGTGAGAATATTAACTTCCAATATATGTAAGCTCCTATTGTTAATTACCCTAATGACTGTGAGGAACCTCCTAAAATAAAAAACCTAACTAATATAATAGAGACACAAAAAAAAGAAGAAAGTATGTAATTGATTTTAAGAAAGGATACATGGCTTAAGTAAGGGTATGCCCTCACTTTACAATGAATTTCAACATGGAATTATAGAAAATGTGAAAGGAATAAAAAAAGAGAAAGAGTGGAGAAGAAGCTTTGATGTATGTTGTTGCCTCGCTCTCCCTGCACTAGACCACATGGCATCTAACCTGAATTGACTTGCTCTTTAGCAAGTATTGATGGTATTGTCCAATGGGACATGAAAGGGAATGGGAGAACTTCAACGTGTTTCCAATAGCTTTAAGAATTGGTGATAACTTGTTTGATTTAGTAGCGTCACCAATAGCTTATAGGGTTATAGCTTTGAAAATTACATTGTCAACTATTTTTAGGGTTAACAAGCTTGAGGAGCTTATTGTTAACTACTTTTAGGGTTGACTAGCTTGAAGAACATATCATCAACTACTTCTAGGATTAACTAGCTTGAAATGGTAATAGCTTATGGGGTTGACTATCTTGAAAGGGCACATTGTCAATAGTTTCTAGGTTGACTAGCTTAAGAGTATATCATCAACTACTTTTGGGGTTGACTAGCTTGAAGTGTAGCCAACGGCTTTGAGCATGTTAGTATTTAACTTCTTTGATTTGGTAACATCACCAACAGTTTAGGGGGTTGGGTATAGCTTTGAAGTGTGGCCGATAGCTTTAAGTATATTAGCAATTAACTTCTTTGATTTGATATTATCATCAATGGTTTATAAAGTAGGGTATAGCTTTGAACTATGGCCAACAACTTTGAGCATGTTGGCGATTAACTTCTTTAGTTTGGTAGCATCAAGTGTGGCTAACAAGTTTGAGCTTATTGGCAATAAACTTCTTTTGAATAAGGTGTTATGTCTAATTAATTAAGCGAGTTCAAGTCTGCCTTAGTTCAGTTTGATTTGAAGCATTGCCAATGCTTTTGGATTGGCTTAGCTTGGAAGATGCATCATCAATGGCTTTTTAGGTTAACTAGCTTCGAAGTGTGACCAACGGCTTTGAGCATATTGGCAATTAACTTCTTTAGTTTGATAGTGTCACCAACAACTTATGGAGTTGGATATAGCTTTGTAGTGTTGATAAAGACTTTTTTAGCACATCGAGTGAGACTCAGTTTGTCCTTATTTAATTCTATTAGAACAAATTTTGGTTTAGGTCAAGGTGGTAATATCACCCTTTGTTCATGACCTTAGAGTATTATCGAGGGTTCAGCACACCTAGTAGGGCTTGGTTGAACCCTATTTAGTTCCATTAGGACTAATATAATCCGGGTTCAAGTTTGATTTCATTTAGCTTAAGTCGAGTTTGACCTTTTGTTGGACCTTTATAAAGTTTGGATCTGCATCTTGATGGACTTTGTTTCAAGTTTAAATAAATTTAGTTCAGCTTAGTTTCAATTCAAGCTCAGCCTAGCTTGGGTTTGGTTTGAATTTGAGCTTAGTCCTTTAAGTTTGGACTTGATTTTACCCAATTTGGGTTTGAACTAAGCTAACTAAGCTTAGTTCAATCTTGATTTAGCTTGATTTTGAATTGACTCAACTTGGATCTAATCAGACTTAGGTCTGAATTTATTTGGTCTAGGTTAACTCAATTTGGATTTTTTTTGGAATCCATCTAGATTTAGGTTTTAATCCATTTGTTTGAACAATTTAAGTTCATTTGAGTCAACTCATCTTTTGTCCATTTATTGTGATTGAGTTACTTTACATTAATTAATTTCATTTGAGGGTCCTTAGTTGCTTATAATGATTTTAGGTGGACCCATAATTCAGTTTTAAACGTTTGAAGCCAAAGTTTGGCCTAGTTCACGAGCTCAAAAGCTGGCTCAATGTGAGCCCAAGTTCTGACTGAGTGTGAGTCTGAAGACTGGCTTAAATACAAACTTGAAGGCTGACTAAGTATAAGCCCAAAGGCTAGCTGGGTGTGAGCCTAAAGGCTAGCTATCCCAAAAGGTAGCTAGGTGTGAGCCTAAAGGCTGGTTGAGTGTGAGCTCGAAGGCTGGCTGAGTGTGAGTCCAAATGTTGGCAAAGATGCAAGCTCAAAGACTGATTAGATGTGAGCCCAAAGGCTAGCTAAGGTGTGAGCCCAAAGGCTGGCTAAGTGCTAGCCCAAAGACTAGCTAGGTGCGAGCCCAAAGGCAAGCTAGGTGTGAGCCCCAAGGCTAGCTGGGTGTGAGCCCCAAGGCTGACTTGAGTGTGGGCCTAAAGGCTAGCTGAATGCGAGCCCGAAGACTGGCTGGATGCAAGTCTTAAGGCTTGCTGATTGCGAGCTCAAAGGCTAGCTCAGTGTAACTAGGCTTTGCCATCTTTTGGGGGCCATGGGTTATCACAGTAGTATCGAGAGTTCACCATCTTCAAGGGACCACGAGTGGCCATGAGAAATGTCAAGGGTCTACCATCTTTGAGAGGCCACGGGTGGTTGTGGTATTGGTGGAGCTCCATCATCATGCCAAGGTGAGAAAATTCTTTTCTCGTTTTTTTAAGGAAGCTTTCTTTTTTTCATTTTTTGTATAATTTTTATTTTTTTTTGCACAATAACTTTTTTAAAAATTTTGTTCTCCTCTATTTCTTCTTCCTTCTCAAGCTTGAAACCCTTCTCCCCTTTTTTTTGGCTAAATTTTTCTCTCTTTTTTTATTGAACTACTTATATATATATATATATATATATATATATATGTATGTATGTATGTATGTATGCATGTATGTATGTATTTGTTTACTTCTTCTTATCTCTTCTTCCTCACTAAAGCCTATGCCCCACCTAGGTATCATGGTCGATGGGGGAGTGGAGCAAGAGATCGGTGTTGAGGAACACAACAAGGAGGTTCGTTATGATCAAGGAGCTAGTAAGCTTGAATTGCCAGGCACTGCTGACAAAGCAAAGAAGAAGAAAAGGGAAACGAAATGAAAGCAAAGTTCACATATCTACCTCTTCTATTGTTTGATTTTCATCTTCCCATTACTTCTCTCTTTTCCCTAGGCGATCTACTGATAACTTTCTCTTCCTCAGCTTTTGTAGGCCCATGGTTTCTTCTAGGGTCATGAAAATCGGATCGATGTTCTTTCAAAATTTTAAATTTGTAAATATGGATGATGATTTATTATTTTAAATGACTATGGATGATGATTTTTTACTTTGAATTGGTTATGGATATGATTGGACTTGATGAGGATGTTTTGTTGTGAATTTAGATAAGTCCCTGGAAGGCTCTAGATGAGTTTATCTACTATAAATTTGAAAGATGTACTCACCTTAGATATTGAATTTGCAAGGGGGCTATTTGAAAATTTTTTTGGAAAATTTGAACTAAATGGTAATTATATGAATTTCAAGGACTTGTTTATAAAGTTTTAAAACTTTCAGGCTCCTTTTTGAACGAAATTTGAACTCATTCGCAAATAAAAATTTTTGAGGGACTTATTTGTAAAAAGTTGAAATCTAAGGGTTTATTTATAAATACAAAATTTTGGAAGGGTTTATTCATAAATCCTAGATTTTGTAAACATTGAATTATAATTATTAATCTATCGAGAGGTTTATTTATAAATCCCAAGTTTCGCAGGACTGATCTATAATTTTTTAATTTTATTTAATTTTTCTACAAAATTCTTATTCTTGGGCCTATTTGTAAAAAAATCCTGCTAAGGACTCATTTAAAAAAAATTATTCAATATAGGGACTTATTTACAAAATTTTTATATTTGTCATTTTGATCCAAATTTTAGATGGATTTTAAGCCTAATTTTGGTCCAAATATCTAGCCTACTCAGTCCATTTTAATTCGAACTTGAATTCCTTAAGAATTTAGGTCCAAATTGAGCTTAATTTTGGATCAAACTCGGATGTAATTTAAATCTGACTGAAACTCACATTTGAGTCATAATTTAGATGCATACGAGTCTCAATTTTAATTATATTTTAATTAAATTTGATTGTGGGAAAAATCACCTCAAACACAAGCAGTTTAAGTGATTAAAACATGACCGAAAGTTCTATTACATGTTCTATAAATAATTTTTACTAGTTAATCATAGATTTCAATGTGATAAGGCTATATTTGACGAAACTTATGAGTAAGGCATCCCTAGTCCTTGACTATCTAGATTTGAGATACTGAGTGAACCGAATACCACTCTAAGTCATATAGAGGGGCATGGTTTTCAATCCATCTCCAAGAAAAGATGAAGACTTCACAAATGCAAATTGAAGGCAACTCCAATGTAAAGTCCAATTGGAAGAAAATAAATGTCTTCTTTGATTTGTCGTACTGGCGCTCATTATATATTTGACACAATCTCAATATTATGCACATAAAAAAAAATCCTTCAAAATTTGTTGTGGATATTGCTTGGTAATTCAAACAAGTCGAAGGACAATTTGAATGCACAGCTAGATTTGACGACCATTGGGATATGAAAGGCACTTCACCTAGAGGATAGAGATAATTGAACATTTTTGTCGTCAACTCCATTCACCATGAATAAACAAGAGAAGAAAATTTTCTTAAGTGTGTTAAAAAATATGAAGGTTGCTAATGGTTACACATCAAACATTTTCAGATATGTGAATATGAAATATTAGAGTATCACTAGTTTAAAGAGTAATGATTGTGACATATCGATACAACAATTGTTAATGATTGCAATGCGGAGATGTTTGCCTAAGCATATAACCAAACCACTGATTAAAATAAGTAGTATCTTCTAAAATTTGTATCTAAAATCCAGTCACCCATCTAAGTTTGAAGTTTTACAATCTAGAATCCCCCTTACTCTTTGTCCCCTTGAAAGGATTTTTTTGCCTTTATTTTTTGATATTATAGAGTACTTGCCTATTCACCTGGTGGAGGAAGTAGTATATGTGGGGGCTAGTCCAATACCACTGTATGCATCTAGTTAAGAGATAAACTATGCTTATTATTTTTTAGTTATGTATATTGCTTCCATTTATAATAACAAACAAATAACTTTTCATTTAAATATCTTTTCGAATTAAAGAACTATATGTGAAATCAAACTCATCCTGAAGGTTTTATTACAAAAGGCTATTTAACAAAGGAATGCATAACCTTTTGCATAATATACCTGAATGACAAACTCTTCTTAACCTTCTCAGAACCAGGATCATTATTCCCCTAATGGAGAGGGGCATTTGCTTGGGGCTCCGTAAGGACTTTATTATGTAGTGGAAACTTAGTAGGTACAAGCACACCATTGTGTACTATTTAATCTAGATATTGTAACAACCTTTCACGAGTACATACAATGGTTCAATCGACTCTAATAAACTCTAATATTAGTTACTTATTTTCTAAAATAATGGAAATTTATTTTGTAGGAAACACTCGAAGTCGATAAAAGTTGATACAAACATTGAGGTGGAGAGTTCGAACAAGAGAAATTTCAAAGTGATACATTTGCAAAGTGATTCAGGGAACATATAAGTGCGATTGAGATAGTCTACATATTATGCAAGCATTTATGTGTCTAATTTCCTAACACATAGCTTATTTTTATTTTAGATTGTTGGATTAAAAAGAAGTAGTATGGCATCTAAGATCCATAAAGAGATATTACTCTTAGCAACCAGTTATAACAAATGGGTGAGGACATACTCAGGATACATTGTAAATGATATCAAATTTCACATGAAGATGTGGGAAATGAGCCACTATACGCAAAATAGTGGCATGACTTTGAAGGCAACTATAAGAAGTTTCACAAGCACAAACAATAATCAAGAGCTATATAGTACTATGGTATTTAATGGATACTATTGAGATATAGTACAGCAATGAGCTTTAAGTTCATATTGTTCAAGTGTGATTGGATTGATAATAATAATGGGGTAACAACCAATGAGTTTGGATATACAATAGTGAACTTCAGTCATCTGATGTACAAACACAATTGACATGAAGATGAGCCTTATATTTTGTGCATAAACCACATCAAGCATTTTACATGGCAGATTCTTTAAATCCTGAGTGACACATGATTGTGGAGATAACTTTTGAGAGAGTACGTTAATGCCTTCGACCACATAACAGGCAATGAAAACTGTGGAGAGTCAATTATGGAGCCCTACATCACACAAGAACTTGATGATTTTGATTATGACTTCGAACATAGAAATGTTAAAGGAGTAATGATAGACGCACCATATGTCAATTCATGTCAGCCACATGCATAAGAAGATCATAAAGATGACATCATGACTGATGAATCTAATACTAGAGAGGAAATCCCTTTGGAAGAAGACAAATCTAATAGCGGCAATGATAATGACAATTTCATGCCCAAAGAAAATGATTGATAAATATAGTTAGCATGTTATTTTGATTAATTGCTATTTATTAGTATTTGTTTGTTATCTTATTTATTAATTATTATTTTGTGACATTGTTTATTTAATTGATGATTGATAACTTTCTTAATTTGTAGGTCAACATGGATTATAGAGGAAAGACATGATTTGTGAGAGATATTAAGAGGGATTGTAGGATGTCAAGACTGTGGATCCAAGGTACTAGACACGTAGAGATTTTGACAAGCACTGCACTAGCACTAGTGCGAACTCCTCCCCTCCAGAGCAGTTAGATCAAGATATAGATCCTGATGGCGATAAATGTATGCAACTCATTGCCAAATTTATATAGTTCATATTCAACTTGATTTAATAATTTTAATATGATAATTTAATCTTTCATTTTTTATGATTTACAGGTCCTTCTATAGCTTTCCCAAGTAGAACCCCTAATGGTCCCAACGGATTATAGGGACTTGGGGTACCAATGGCTTCAGATTATAGCTCAGTATTGATAGCCATAATCAAGTCATTGGCGAGAATTCGGCATGACTCTCAACCTAGTTGGCAATTTTTGCAAAGGACAACAGGATGTTACTAATGCCTATTTAGATTGGTGAGCTATGTCATAAGAAAAGAAGGAATGAATATAGGTACATATAAAGGTAATATCTACTTATGTTATATTTTTTTGATTTGGTCATATTCATTTCATTACATATGTTATTGACTTTTTCTAATGTCTTTGTCTCTAGGTCAATACTAATTTGAAGGACAATGCAAAGAAAGGCATCATGCAAACCCTTATCAAGTGTTGGCAAGAATAAAAGATGGACATAAACAAAAAACACTTCACACCATACAAGAATGATCTAGAGAGACTTACCACTTGCTCAAATCCAAGGATAGAAGAAAAACAGTGACATGTCTTGGTCAGACATTGGCAGATTAGAGAAACTCGGGTTTTGCTCTAACCCCTTGGTTGTTGAAATACAAATATGATTATTACTTACACTACATGCCCTAACAAATTTACATCCTTTTTTCAAGAATTGAGTCAAATAAATAGAAGCTATTGAAGGTATTAGACAATGGGCCACTCTCTTGAAAACAAGGGGTATGACAACTTGAGGGCTAAGGTAAAATTTTCAACTTATTATCAGAGGTCTAACCACTTTGTTCAATATATTGTTTTTTTTCTTATAATCATATTACTTGCAGCTTGAGGCATCCATCAGAGCTGGACATTCCAGCTGGATGTCTTCCTCACACCCCATACCAAGAAAGATGAATAACCTATTGATGCAGCGTCCGTAGCCACCATAGTGAGTATTTACTTTTTGACAATATTTGTTTTTATGAAATAATGTTAATATTTTTATTGATCGTGTTATTGGAGAAGATTACTTAGCTGAGGTAGCCTCAGTTGGAGGACTCCTTTTATATAGCTACCCAAAACATAATCCATAATTAGGTGTTCGAGCCTAACAGGTCATTTACAAATATTTGGTAGGGAGCCAACTCCCAGGACTATCTCCGAGTCCTTCTCCAAATCCTCGTAAAGTGAGTAACCTTAGTATATGCATAATGAAGTGTAGGCAATGATCCAAGCAGGTTGATTCAGTAATGGAGCAGTTTAAGAAGAAGAAATTTGACCAGCTCTCTCATATCGTGTCATGGTCTACTCCACAATCCAAGGTATGAATCAAATTTTGCTAATTTGTAGTATGCATGAAGGATTTATTTGTAATGTTAATACATGCTTTTCCTGAGAAATTAAGCAAGTGTTGGGTGCACCATCCCAAGAACAAGGCGATGTTGGTAGTAGGTAGGCCAAATTAAGGAAGACTCCTTCCACTTCCCAGGCTACTTGTGTAAATTTTATCTATTACAAGCAAATCTATTAATACAAATGTGTTTTAATATTATTACACATATTGAACATTCATAACTTATGAATATGGGTAGAGCAAGGGAAGGAGGTGAGGACTTAAGCACGAAGGTCGTGAGTTGGGCACGGGCATAGGCTAAAGGATAGGCATACAAATTATATAAGTTATATGGCTTATACAAATTTTAAATTTTTTATTATATTTATTTAGACCTATACAAGGAGACCATCTACAAGTCAGTAACCAGAAGCAGGATAGGTAGACATAGGCACAAAGTGATGTTCCTTTTTTTCTTTGGATGCTTTATATTGTATAACAACTTTATACTATATAATAACTTTTAGTTTGAGGTATATGAATCATATTTTTGATATTATATTTGTATTTATATTCACTACTAATATTTGTATTAAATGGGTTATGTTTTATGTATTGATTGTATCATTCATATTTAATGCAATTATATTTAGTAAAGTTGATATTATAAAAATAGGGTTCAGCTTTGGACAGCTATTAGCAATGCTATTGGACAACATTAGTGGTGCTCATGTTAGAGCCACTAATGACTCCATATTAGTGGTGCTAATTTAGCCCAATAATAGTGACAATATTAGCACCACGATTGGTTATTAGGGGTGCTAATTTAGTGCCATGAATAGTCATGATGCTACTTAAGGTGGCTCTTTTTTAGCACCACAAATTAGCACCAAAAAAATTTCTTGACACTAATTTGACTTCTAACAGTGCTATATTAGCATGGGGAATGATCAATAATGTTGTGGCAGGTCTACATTGATGGATTCTCCTATGAAGCTGGAAGTGATTTCGGGGTGGTATTGATTAACCCCAATTGAGAAGTGGTGGAGTACTCACCAAGGTTCGAGTTCAAAGCCTTAAACAACATGGTTGAATATGGGGCCATGTTGCTGGCACTTTAGATTGCTTGAGTTGTGAGCGCTCAGAATCTTCAACTTCTTTGAGACTCACAATTGTTAACTAGTCAAGTCAATGCTCTTTATGAGTCCTAAGATACCATAATGGAAAGGTATCTAGTTGAGGTTTGAGCAACTATGCAAATGTTTGAGTCAATTGAAGTTGACTATATCCCTCGTAAAAAGAATATGAAAGCAAACTCCCTAGCTCACTTGGCATCTGTGACTTATCCTAGATGAACTCACATAGTATATGTAGAAATCCTTAGCTCACTTAGCTTTGGCAAATCACTTCTAAGATCCATTCCATAACTTGGGAACCAAGCTAGATGGACTTATTTGTAGAATACCTCACCTGAGAAAAGCTACCTAATGGCCCATTCAAGTCCTGGAAGATCTAATGCCTCTTGATGGAAGACTATACAAGAGATCCCTCACCCACCCACTACTCGAGTATCTAGCTCCTTCCAAAGCAACATATGTGATACATGAAGTACATGCAGTCATATGTGGTAGCCATGCTAGAGGCCACACCTTAGACCACAAACTATTGTGCTAGGGATACTACTGGCCCTATATGACTAAGGAAGCTCTAATATACATGGCCCAATGTGAAAAGTGCCAAGTCCACACACCCTTGCACCAAGCCCAACAATGGAATAAACCCAATGTCCATAGCCCTTCAACTAGTGGAGAATGGATATCATGGGACCCTTCACTCCCACTTCAGGGCCAAGGTTGAAGCTCCCACCACCATCATCAAACATAAAATTAGAGAGTTCTTTTGATAAAGCATAATTTGTAGATCCAGGATCCCAAATCTGGTAGTAACTAACAATGGAAAGTACTTTGATGGCAAGAGATTTTGAGAACTCTACCAAGACCTGAATATAGAGAAAAATTTCATCATGGTAGCTCACCTAAAGCCAATGGACTTGTCGACATGACTAACCAAACCATCCAATGAGGGCTGAAAAACATATTAAAGGTGCCAAAGGAACATGGATTGAAGAGTTACTATGCCTCTTTTGGTTATATAGGACCATTCTAAGGTCCACCACAACAAAGTCTCCTCTCATGCTTACTTATGGGGTGGAAGCAATCATCCCTATGGAAGTTCACCTACTCATACCGTAGGTTTAGGAATGGGACCCACAAACTAAGGAAGATGAGCTATGGCTAATAAGGCCTTGTTTTAGAAGAACATGAATAGTCCCAAATCTAAGTTGTGATATACTGATAGTGTGTAACCTACTATTACAACTAAGTCTACCATTAACCTTTTCACATTACGGACTTGGTTTTGCATGACATTGATGTGACCAACCAAGTCACAAAAAAACTCTCATCGAACTGTGAATGATGTAACAAGATCATCTGTGGCCTGCGTAAGGGCACTTTCAAGCTAGAACAAAGAGACAACAATATTTTCTGTAGAACATGTCATGTATACAAACTGCATAAGTTCTATCAATGAAAAAAAAAAATCATTAGTTTGCTTTACTACTAACTTACATTGCTATCCAAGACAAGTTCTAGAAATTCTACTAAAGAACAAACCTAGTTACAAGCGCAATACTCAATAGAGGAATATGGTTACAACCTCTAAGGTTGATGCCTAAGAGGAATAGGGTAACAAGCTTTGCACTTGATGCTTAAGAAGATCAAAGTTACAAGATTCACACTTGATGCCTGAATAAAGACCCACTTATAAGTTCAGCACTTAACCAAGAAGCAACATGACAAGCTCCATTCTTGACACTTGAGAAGACCAAAGTTACAAGCTTTGCACTTGGCATCCGAATAAAGACATAATTACAAGTTCAACACTTAACTAAGGAATAGGGTTACAAGCATTGGGCTTGACACTCAAAAGACTACAGTTACAAGCTTCATGCTTGACATTTGGATAAAGACTTGGTTACAAGTTTATCACTTGCCTGAGGAATGATATCACAAGCTTCACACTTGATGCTTGAGAAGATCAGAATTATAAGCTTGACACTTGATGCTTAAATAAAGGCCTTATTACAAGTTCAACACTTGACTAAGGAACAAGGTTACAAGCTCCATGCTTGACATCTTAGAACATCTTAGAAGATCAAAGTTACAAGCTTCATGCTTAACACCAGGATAAAGACCCAGTTACAAGTGTAGCACTTGATCAAGGAGCAGGATTACAAAATCCATGCTTGATGCCCAAGAAAACTAGAGTTACAAGCTTCACACTTGATACCCAAGAGATGACCTAATTACAAGTTTAGCACTTAACCATGATATGTAGCTCGATTACAAGTTTAGCATTTGACCAAAGAACAAGTTTGGTTACAAGTTTTGCACTTGACCTAACAATATGGTTACAAATCTTGATTGAGAGAACCCTATTTCAAGTTTGCCATGATTGGTGTCAATCTACTAGGCATTCAATCATCCAAGTCACTAAAACTTAGTAAGTCAAAAGAAGAGTTTTAAAGTCTCTCTTGCCAAACACACACTTGGAGAGCACATTGGCTACAAGCTCAAGGTTGTTATTTCATAGATATAGGTTCCCCACAACTCAAAAAGGAGAAAAACCTAGATCCAAAAAGCTGGGAGATTCAATCTCTAAAAAGCACAAACTAGTTTCCAAGCAACTTGAAGCCAAAATTACTCTAGAATTCATTCCCTGACACATTACCTAGGTTGAGATTTAGGAGCATGGATCAAGACTCTGACAAAGTTGCTACTTGTGCAAATTCACAACAATCATCCAAAAAGCAAAACACAATAGTAAAAGGGAGAAGACTTGTGTATTGAAAGAATGGGTTTGTTTTTATTGATGACAAAATTTTCATTAGAGGAAATATATAGAGAGCTATTTCAACACTCGGGGCCAAACCCTAGGATCTCAGAGGTACAAAAGCAAACAAAATGAAAAACTACTATGAAGCCTAAATAGTAGGAGCACCTTCTGCAATATGACCCTCGATTCTCTCTGGGCCTTGAGTTGTGTCCTCAAAGTTTGGCCTAGTTTCAAATGCAGGGACTAGAATAGGGAGCTCAGTAGAAGTCTTTTCACCTAAGACTCAATACCTCCTCTCCTCAATGTAATGGGAAACCTAACTCTCCATTGGACCCTTATCTACTCAATTCTAACTAGCATTAAAGGAGGGGTCATTGCAATGGCCTAGCAAGTCATACCTATAGTATGCATATCCCTACAGGATGCCTATTGCCTTCTATTTGTCCAACACCTTATGGTAGGAACCAAAGACTTGAACATAGCCTCTCTTTCCTATTGAGCTTCCTCCAACAGACTCTGGAATTTGGCACTTTAACAAAATTTTAGCACATCCTATGTCACTCACCCCTTATTCATAGCCAACACCACCTAGGCCTTTGAAACACTCACCTTCTTGGTGGTGACTTTAGCTTTGAGGGCAGTCTCATGGGTGTGGGACCAAAGTTGATCACCTAGGATAATGGAGACCCCGGAGAATGACCTCAAATCACAAATGAATATTTATTCTAATTTAAAGTACACTATCAAGTGTTGTGGTAACATAACTTCCAACAAGCGCAAGTCCTTGTTGTTAATTACCCGACAATTGTTAGGTACCTCCTAAAGCAAGAAACCTAGTTAATAAAATAAAGACACAAAAAAGAAAAGAAGAAAGCATTTGATTGATTAATTTAAGAAATATGTTACATGGCTTAAGCAAGGGTATTCCCTCACTTTACAATAAATTTCAGCATAGAATTATAGAAAATATGAAAGAAATAAATAAAAATAAAGAGTAGAGAAGAAGTTTTAATGTGTGCTACCGCCATGCTCCTCCTGTGTTGGACTACATGACATTTGACTCAAATTGACTCAGTCTTAACAAGCTATTGATAGCATCATCTGATAAGACATGGAAGGGAACTGGAGAAGTTTAATGTGGATGTGTTTCAACATTGGTAATAACTTCATAATCCAAAGTGTTTCTGTTAGTCAATAAGGCATCGGTGATAACTTTATTTAGGGTTGGAGTGTTTCTATTAGTCAATAAGGTGTTGACTATAACTTCATTAATCTTGAAGTGTTTCCAAAGCTGATTAGCCATAGGCAATAACTTCTTTGGTTTTGAAGTATTTTTATAGCCAATAAGATGTAGGCAATAACTTCTTTGGTTTTGGTAGCATCATCAATAGTTTATAAGGTTGGGTATAACTTTGCGAGTCATACTATCAACTATTTTTGGGATTGATTAGCTTGAAAGGGCCCATCATCAACTATTTTTAGGGTTGACTAGCTTGAAGAGTGCATTACTAACTACTTCTGTGGTTAGCTGGCTTGAAGAGAGCATAGCCAACTACTTTCGGGATTGGCTAGCTTGAAAGGGTGCATCATCAACTCCTTTTGAGATTGACTAGCTTGAAAGGAACATTGTCAACTTCTTTTGAGATTGACTAACTTGAAGAATGTGTCACCAACTATTCTAAGGTTGACTAGCTTGAAGTGTGCCAATAACTTTGAGCATATTGTTGGTTGACTTCATTGATTTGGTAGTATCATTAATGGCTTAGGGGGTTGGGTATAGCTTTGAAGTGTAGCCAACAGTTTTAAGCATGTTGACAATTAACTTCTTTGGTTTAATAGTGTCACCAATGGCTTGGAGGGCTAGGTATAGCTTTGAAGTGTGACCAACAGCATTAAGTGTATTGGCAATTAACTTCTTTGGTTTAGCAGCATCACCAATGACTTATAGAGTTGGGTATAGCTTTGAAGTGTGGCTAAACACTTTTGTAGTATACCCAACATGACTCAGTTTGATCTTATTTAGTTCTATTCAAACTAATTCTGATTCAAGTCAAGATGGTAACATCATCCTTTGTTCATAACCTCATAGCACACCCAATGGGACTCGGTTTGACTATTTAGTTTCGTCAAAACTAACATGGTTTGGGTTTGAGTTTGATTTCATTTAGCTTGAGTCAAGTTTGACCTTGTGTTAAACTTTTATTGAGTCTAGGTTTGCTGGACTTTGGCTGAGTTCAAGTCAATTTAGTTCAACTTGATTTCAGGCCTGGCTTGGTTTTGGCTTGACGTTAAGTTTATCCTTTTAGTTTGGACTTGATTTAATCTAATTAGGGTTTAATTTGAGTTTAGTTCAATCCAAATTGAATTTGATTTGAACTCAACTTGATTTTAAATTAACCCATGATTAGGGTTGAGCCTGAGCTTAAAGGCTAGCTAGGATGCAAGATCGAAGGCTAGCTAGATGCGAGCCCAAATGCTGGCTGAGTGCAAGGAGGATTTACCATCTTCGAGGGGCCACGGGTGGCCACAGTAGGCTCATGGGTTTATCATCTTCATTACTATCTTTTAGAGGCCGCAGGTGGCTGTAGTGAGGTCATAGGTTTTTTGTCTTCATCATTGTCTTCATAGGGCTGTGAGTAGTATTGAGAGTCCACCGTCTTTGAGGGGTTGTGGGTGGTTGCCATCTTGGGGAAGGTTCGCTGAAAATCACAATGAAAAAAGTCTTTTCTCCATCTTTTTTATTTTTGCCAAAAATTCCCCTTTTTTCCACAATAATGTTTTTATATATTTTTTGTTTTTTTTCATTTCTTCTTCTTTCTTAAGCTTGAAACCCTTATCCCCTATTTTGGTCAGATTTTTCTTCTTTTTTTTCGTAATAAATTTTTTATATTTTTTTACCTCTTATCTTCTCCGTCAAGCTTATCCATGCCTTCCTCAATCTTGTTTCTTCCCTTCTTCAACGGAGAAGGGCCAACCCTTCTCCATTGAATGTAGGCTAGATTCAGTCAAATCTTGGTTGGATCTAGCTTGGCTTCCTAGCAACAAGGTAGGGGGCAGCTCTACCCCCTATCTCATGGTCAGATTCAGTGATTTGAGGCTGGATCTAACCTGTAGTGGCACAGGCCACCGCCTAGTGTAGGTGTGGGTGGCAGCCATGGTGGCTCAGTCAGGTGATGAGCACAATGGCTGTGTGGCGGTGAAGCTTTTATTTTGAGTAGGTGCCAAAGTTGAGTCCTAGCAATGATGGACTTGGGATTGGAGAAACCAAGAGGGAAACCACCCTGGTGGTGCTCTAGTATAATTAAGGCATCGGAGGCTCATTAACGGACAAGAAAAGTAGGAGGAAGGTGGTGTGAGACTTGGCTTCGAGCGAGGAGGCAACACTTGGTCTATGAGGCCCATTAAGGAGATGTGGTCAGTGCCAGGCCACAAATAATGGCTTATGGATAGAGGAGGCGGAGCTTGGCCGGTGGTTGGTGGGGTGAAGTCACCAGAGGGCAGCACAACATGTGGATACAAGTGGTAGCCAGAGGTTCTCCAAATGCAAGATGGGTGGGCTACTGGTGCTGGATGGAAGAAGGAAGCAAGGAGGGAATGAGGACACACATAGAGGGAAAAAGGAAGATAAGTTTCGAAACCTTACCAATTAGACTTCTTTCCATTTCTTCTTCTCTATTTCATGGTTTGTGTTTTATCAGTTTATGGACCCTAATCCCCACTCATTTTGTTTGCAAAAGATTATGGGCTTTATAAGTATCAAAGAGATAGAGATTAGGTTGAGTTAATTTGGATCAATTTATTTTGAATCATGGATGAAGTGTTTAAATTTTAAATGTAGATATAATTCTAATTGAGATTGGATAGGTCTCTAGAGAGATATAGAAGAACTTGTTTGTTGTAGATGATAAAAATTTGAAAGTCATACTCATCCTGGACAATAAAATTATAGAGGGTTATTTATAACTTTTTTCAAAAAATTAGACTAAATTATAATTTTATAATTTTCAGGGGACCGTTTTGTAAAAAAAATTATTTATAAAGTTATAAAACTTACAAGGTCATTTTTCAAACATAATTTATATTTATTAACAAAGAAAAATTCTTGAGAAACTTATTTGCAAAAGTTGAAATTCTAGGGTCTTATTTGTAAATACAAAATTTTTGAGGGGTTTATTCACAAACCCTAGATTTCATAAGGATTGAATTATAATTATTGATCTTTCGGGGGGGTTTATTTATAAATCCTAAATCTTGCGATTTTGATTTGTAATTTCAGGATTTTCTTAAACTTTTCTATAAAATTCTTATTTCAGGAACCTATTTATAAGAAAAATTCAACCAATGATCCATTTAGAAAGATTTATTTAATCCAGGAGCCTATTTGCAGTCATTTGGCCCTAGTTTTAGATACATTTTAGGCCCAATTATGGTCCAAAAATCTAGCTCACTTAGTCCATTTGGATTAGGTCTAGCTTGAACCCAAATTTTCCAATGATTCGAGTCCAAATTGAGCTCAATTTTTAATCAAACTTAGATGCGATTTAAGCCTGACTGAAACCCACGTTTGAGGCATAATTTAGTGGTATACAAGTCTCACTTTTAATCATATTTTAATTAAATTTGATTGTGAAAAAATCACCTCAAATAAATTACCCCCTTCGTATCCTCTTCTCAAGTTTTAGCGAGAAGAGAGGGTGTGAACAAACTTTGGGCGCTATGCCCCTACATCAATATTCTGAGAGTTGACTATATGGACTTGAATTTTCACACAAAAGTGAACTTAGGTTGTCACATTGAAGTAAATTTAAGTTGTCACATGAAAGTAAACTTAATTACTACATGAAAGCGGACTTACATTACCACGTGAAAGTGAATTTAATATTTCCATGTATAAGTGAACTTAAATTGTCACATGAAACTAGACATAAAGCTACCACATGAAAGTGGACTTAGGTTGCTACATGAAAGTCGACTTAGATTGTCACATGAAAGTGGACTTAAGTTACCATATGAAAGTAGACTTGGTTCGCCACATGAAAGTGGACTTAATTGTCACGTGAAAGTGGATTTAAGTTATCACGTGAAAGTGGACTTGGCTCACCATATAGAAGTAGATTTAATTTACCACAATATGTAAACTTTACTTAGCTAGTTTTCAAAGTTGCTACTTTGATTTTGCCATATTAGAGAACACATTTGACTTTGTAAACATCATAAATAAGGTATTTGATTTTACCATTTTGGAGGTAAATTTGATTTTATCATCTTGGAGGAGATGAGCTTGATTTTACTATATTGGAGGCGATATACTTGATTTCACCATATTGGAGGTGATAAACTTTGTTTTGCCACTTTAGGGTAGCATATTTGATTTTACCACTATATAAGTAGCCTATTTAAATTCTTTGTTAAAGATTTTATGACTTTTGACTTGATCTATTGATTATAAAAGTAATAGAAAACACCATATATGTTAGTTTTCCTTGAATGACATGATGATAGACATCTCCTAAACATTAGAGAGGAGAATTTTACTTGCCTCCAGTATTTTGAGGTGAGGAAAGAATCCCTGATCTCCTCTTTTTGTATTTTTGAAGCATTGGCTATATCTCCTCTTCATGAGTATTTGATATAAGAGTCTTGATTTTCTTATCCACAACCTCTTGATGGTAGAAAATGAAGATCTCACTTGGTATTAACCCAATAGATTGGTTGTCCACTTCAAATGCTTTAACAATATGCTTTCCTTAAGCATAAAAGGGCTTAACTTTACTTTTACTATCTTCTTCTATATGAGGATGAATTTAATATTTGACTAAACATTCACAATTTATGCTCAGACAATATGCCCCCTAACATCATAATGTATTTTTAGAGGAGAGTTGTTGCATATGCTTGTATGCTTTAGATATGAGCATTTCCCATTTTCATCCTTGCATAGACTAGCAAAGGAGTGTGGTTCTTATTTTTTGAGGAAAAAACATCCTGTTTTGATCAAAAAGGAGTTCCATTTTTCTTTTTTATGAATTAAAGCCCTTGCATCTACAATGTAAAGACTGTCACTTGACAATAGTTGGGAGAAGAGATCCCAACATATGTTAGAGTGTTCATTGAATCAAAGGGCCTAAGGAGAGATATGCTCCTAGTTTTGATCATTTTTAGGTAGCGGTTAATGGCTTGACTAGTTGGTTTAACCAATTTGACTTTGATTGCTTGGAGGGCTATCTTGAGTGTCATCTTGAAGCTTCTTGGTAGGGCAAAGAATAAAGCAAGAAACTGCTATTTTTATGAGACTTATCTCCTATAATGCCATATTGACATGCTAGAGTAGGACATGCTATAGCGATCAGCTAACTCAATGAGCAGACACTTTGATCGATGTTGGTAGAGTTTCTATATTTCAAGCTAATAGTTCATCTTCTAAATGCCAAATTGACATATGAGCTTTGATAGAAGTAATCTTATAAAGTGACATTTTCTCTCTTTCTTAATTTAATTATGATACTGGAAAAAGCAAATGATGCAAAGCATATGGTGATATATCCTTCTATCTTCAATTAAGTCCTCTTGCTTGGGTTAGGTCTATTAAAATTTAAGAATAATTTTGGTCTCAAAAGTTGGTAGTTCACTAATTGGCCTCCCCTTATACCTTTTTCCTAGTATAATATTTTCTTCAGGAACCTATTTTTTTGGTGACTTCATTACTTTCACCATGTTTCTATTAGTTAGTTGCTTCTTTGATTTTACCTTTCAAGGTTACATACTCACAAATATCAATTGATACTTACTCTTTAGGTGGTCTTTCTTGGTTAATAATACACCGAGATGAGGCTGGGTTAATCCTTCTAATTTTGACATGCAACCTAATTTTCTCCTCCTTTTTATTTATTTTATTTTATTTTTTCTTCTTTTTTAGTAATCTCACTTCTCTTTTGAGGATCCAAGGTTTATGGGCTCGTAGTTGTCAATCAGTATTTACTCTTTGACTTCCCCTTTCTTAGTTTGTTTTTATATGAGATTTGTCCAGTTGGAACTTTGTTGTATTTTTTCTTTCTTTTCCTTTTCTTTTTTACCAGGGAGATCTATTGCCTCTAAGAGGAAATTCCTGAGAGGTTGTCTTTTGACCTTAACACTTATGTCTTTAAAGCAACTTTCCTAATAAGCTTTAGTTTCTTGTAAATTAGTCATTATATTTCCAGGCTTGCATGCCTGAAGTTAACATAGGGTGTTGGTGGGTGGGGGAAGTGCTGGGATTTTAACTCCACCATATTTCATCATCAACCAACTTTGTCTTTAAACATTTTCCTTTCACTTTCAGAGACTTTATTTCTAAGACAAAAGGTATTTCACCTAAATACTAAAAAAGTTTTTTTTTGTTTTATATTTTTTTTCCTTTTTTTTATGTTTTGCCTCAAGAAGTATGGAATGCATACTTGACTAGTCAATTTTGATATGACTAGACATTCTATCATAGGCTAGATTTTTTTTTATTTTATGATTTTCAAACTCATTCAACCATTTAACTCTTCCATGTTATCAACTTGATGTGAGCATCCTTCTTTTCAGATTTAGTTGCTTGACCATTAATCAAACTGGTGAAGATGGCATTGCCCCTTCCTTAGCTAAAGAGGATTGAACACATGTTCTTCCATTATTCTCCTTTAGCTCTTATAGTGTTGGAGGCAAGGATTATAGAATCTAGCTTCAGCTTTAATTTGACATCCCAAGTCGATCGAACACCCTACTGATCCTTTCTTTCACAAATTGTAGGTGGTACAAAACTAATTTTTGCCTATTGCTTAGCCTTTAATGAATTAATATCCTATTTTGTGCCAATGAAGTCTCTATTTTATCATTGAGTTTTGACATAATAAAACTTGACCTCCGCCGCTGGGGTGAACTCGATCTTTGCCTCCTTGGTACCCCTTAGGTGAATTTGATCTTTTGCTCCCTAAGTGGAGTTGATCTTTTGCCCTCTAGATGGACTTAATCTTTTTCTCCCTAGGTGGACTTGACATTTGCTCATAGGGTGGAAGGCGAGGAGCTAATCCATACTGGATAAGTGGATCAATAACTGGATCAATGGTAGTATTAGCGATGCTAGAAGTAGTGATACTATTACTGAAAGCAGAAGCACCATGCATGAATTAGATGGACTTGAATATAGCCTAATGGTTGATATGAACTCTAGCTGCCCCATGGTGATTGCTATTTTGTCATTGAGGTTTGACATAATGGTATTTGGACTTAGCTCCTCTAAATGGGTTTGGCCCTTGCTCCCAAAATGGGAGGTCCTTACCCCTGGACAGGAGGTCTTTGCCCCCTGAGTGGACTTGTTCTTTACTCACTGGGTGGGAAGCAAGGGGTTAATCCATGCTTAGTAGACTCCAGTTTTCCCTGCTGATCATTAATTAATAAAGTGTGCCACAACTTTGCCATTGTAGTGATCGTTGGTTGATGAAATATATTGTAAATTTTTCACTAAGGATGACGGTGTGGATTGGGGCAAGAGGGCTACTTGACAATACCATTTCCCTTTCTCTTAATCAATCATAAGCTTTTAACTTTTCTTCTTTTGATATATACCCATTTCAACTAGGTTTCTCTACTGGGAGGAGAACTCAAGTCCTACTGGACTTGGCAAAATTTGTGGCAACAAAGTTGACCACTCGGGATAATGGAGACTCCGGAAAGTGACCTCGAATCACAAATTAAAACTTATTTTAATTTGAAGTGCACTATCTGGTATTGTGGGAATATAACTTTCAACAGGCATAAGCTTCTATTTTAACTACCCTAACAATTGTCAAAAAGCTCCTAAAGCGAGAAACCTAGTTAATAAAATAGAAATACAAAAAAGAAAAGAAGAAAGATGGTGTACATGGATTAAGTAAGGGTGTACCCTCACTTTATAATAAATTTCAATATAGAATTATAGAAAATATGAAAGAAATATAGAAAAAGAAAGAGTGAAGAAGAAGCTTTGATGTGTGTTGTTGCCCTAGTCCCCCTATACTGGACCACATGGAGACTAACTCAAATCGAATCAATCTTAAGTAGGTATTGATGGCATCATCTGATGGAACGTGAAAGGGAATAGAGAAGTTTGGCATGGACATGTTTCCAAAAGCTTTGAGCATTGATGATAACTTTATGATATGAAGTGTTTTCATTAACCAATAAGGCATTTGCGAACTTCATTTAGAGTTAGAGTGTTTCCATTAGCCAATAAAGCATTGATGATAACTCTATTAATCTTGAAGTATTTCCATAGCCGATAAGGCATAGGCGATAACTCCTTTCGTTTTGATGTGTTTTCATAATTAATAAGGCATAGGTGATAACTTCTTTTGTTTTGATAGCATCACCAATAGCTTATAAGGTTGGGTATAGCTTTGAGAGTCACATCGTCAACTGCTTTTGGGGTGACTAGCTTGGAAGGGCAAGTCATCAACTACTTTTGAGGTTGACTAGCTTGAAGAGCATATTGCCAACTGCTTATGAGATTAGCAAGCTTAAAGAGCGCATTGCCAACTACTTTTGGGGTTGGCTAGCTTGAAAGGACTTGTCGTCAACTCCTAGGATTGACTTGTTTGAAAGATCACATCATCAACTACTTCTGAAGTTAAGTAGCTTGAAGAGTGCATCGCTAATTACTTCTAGGGTTGACTAGCTTAAAGTGTGGCTAACAGCTTTGAGTATATTGTTGGTTAACTTCATTGATTTAGTAGTATCACCAATGGCTTAGGTGGTTTAATAGCATCACCAATGGCTTGGGGGTTAGGTATAGCTTTGAAGTATGACTGATAGCTTTGAGCATATTAACAATTAACTTCTTTGGTTTGGTAGTATTAGCAATGGCTTATAGAGTTAGGTATAGCTATGAAGTGTGTCTAAAGACTTTTATAGCAAACCCAACATGACTCAATTTGACCTTATTTAGTTTTATTTTAACTAATTCTAGGGTAGGTCAAGATGGTAATATTACCCTTTATTCATAACCTTAGAGCACACCCAGTGGGACTCAATTTGACCCTATTTCGTTTTGTTGTGGCTAATATAGTCTGAGTTCAAGTTTGATTTCATTTAACTTGAGTCAAGTTCGACCTTATATTTGACCTTTATCGAGTTTGGGTTTGTTAGACTTTGATTTAAATTCAAGTCAATTTAGTTCAACTTGGTTTTAGTTTAGGCTTGCTTGGCTTGGTTTTAGCTTAACTTTGAGTTTGCCCTTTTAGTTTGGACTTGATTTTACCCAATTAGGGTTTGATTTGAGTTTAGTTCATTGCAGATTAGATTTGATTTGAACTCAACTTGATTTTAAATTAACCCATGATTAGGGTTGAGTATGAGTTTATTAAGATTAGGTTAACTCAATTTGGGCTTTTGGACTCCAACTCGATTCATATTTTAGTCCATTTGTTTGACCAATTTAAGTCCATCTAAGTTAATTTGGCCTTTGTCCATTTGTTTCAGCTAAGTTCAATTTTAGTGTTATTGAGTTACTTCATGTTAATCAATTTAATTTAAAGGTCCTTAGTTGTTTATAATAATTTTGGATAGACCCATAGCATGGGTTTAAATGTGCAAACCCAAAGGTTGGCTTAATTCATGAGCTTGAAAGCTAACTGAGTGTGAGCTTGAGGGTTAACTGGATGCAAGTCTGAAGACTGGGTTAAATGTAAACCCAAAAGTTGGTTGAGTACAAGCCTAAAGGCTAAATAAGGTGTGAGCCCTAAGGTTAGTTTGGATGCAAGCCTAAGGCTGGCTGAGGGCGAGCCTGAAGGCTAGCTAAGTGTGAGCCCAAAAGCTAGTTGAGTACAAGCCCGAAGGCTGGCTTGGATGCAAGCCCAAAGGCTAGCTGAGTGCAAGCCGAAGGCTAGCTGAGTGCAAGTCGAAGGCTAGCTAAGTGCGAGCCTGAAGGTTGATTTAGATATGAGCCCGAAGGTTGGTTGGTGCTAGCCCGAAGGCTAGCTGAGTGCAAGCATAAATGTTAGTTGTGTGCAAACCCAAAGGCTGGCTAAGTGTAAGCCCAAAGGTTGGCTTAGATATGGGCCCGAAGGTTGGCTTGGATGTGAGTTCGAAGGCTGATTGAGTGCAAGTTTGAAGGCTAGCTTGAATGCGAGCCCAAAGATTGGCTAGGTACGACTCCAAAGGTTGGTTTGGATATGAGCCTAAAGACTGGCTAAGTATGAACTCGAAGGCTGACTTGGATGCAAGTCTGAAAGCTGGCTAGGATGGGAGCCTGAAGACTAACTAGATGTGAGCCCGAAGGCTAGCTGAGTGCTAGAAAGATTCACCATCTTCGAGAGGCCTCGAGTGGCCATAGCAGCATCATGGGTTCACTACCTTCTTCACTATCTTCGAGGGGCCACAAATGACCGCAGCAAAGTCATATGTTCGCAGTCTTTGAGGGACTGCGAGCAATGTCAAGAGTTTGTTTGCCATCTCCGAGGGATCATGGGTGGCTGCAATCTTGGTGAATTTCTGTCAAAAATCACGATGAGAAAAGTCTTTTCTCCCTTTTTTATATTTTTATCAAAATTTTCCTTTTTTTACAAACAACTTTTATATATATATATTTATTTATTTCTTCTTCTTCCTCAAGGTTAAAACCTTTCTTCCCTATTTTGACCAGATTTTTCTTTTTTTTTTGCACAATAATTTTTTTTTACCTCTTGTCTTCTCCCTCCAGCTTACCCATGCCTTCCTCAATCTTGTTTCTCCCCTTCTTCAATGAAGAAGGGCTTGGCCCTTCTCTACTGAATCTAGGCTGGATTCAGTTAGATCTTGGCCGGATTTGGCCTAGCTTCCCAGTGGCAAGGTGCCCGGAATCCCCCCCCCCCCCCCCGCGAAAAAAAAAAATCTCATGGCTAGATCTGACAATTTGAAGCCGAATTTGGCCCCTAGTGGTGATAGGCCACTACCCGATATAGGCACAAGCGATGGCCATGGTGGCTCCGCTGGGTGATGAGCACGGTGGTTGTGTGGCAGTAAAGTTTTGGTTTTGAGTGGGTGCTGGAGTTGAGGCCTAACAATGACAGACTCGGGATCAAAGAGACCAAGAGGGAAACGCCTTGGTGGTGCTCTAGTGAGACTGGGGCATTGAAGGCCCATCGACGAATGAGCAGAGCGGGAGCAAGGTGGTGCGGGACTTGGCTTCGAGCAAAGAGGCAACACGTGGTCTATAAGACGAGGTCTGTCGAGGAGATGAGGTCAGTGTTAGGTCGCGAATGACAGCTTATAGACAGAGGAGGCGGAGTGAAGTCATCAGAGGGCAGCACAAGATGCGGATGCAAGTGGTGGCTAGAGGTTCTCAAAATGCGAGATGGGTGGGCTACTAGTGCTAGATGGAAGAAGGAAGCAAGGACGGAATGAGGACACAATAAAGGGAAAAAGGAAGATAAGTTTTGAAACCTTACCAATTTGGCTTCTTTTTATTTGTTCTTCTCTATTCCATGGTTTGTGCTTTATCAATTTATGGACCCTAATCCCATCTCTTTTTGTTTGTTGGAGACCATTTATAGGTATTAGAGAGATAGAGATTAGGTTGAGTTAATCTCGATCAATTTGTTTTAAATCATGGATGAAATATTTAAATTTTAAATATAGATGTGATTCTAATTGAGATTGGATGGCCCTCTAGAGAGGTATAGAAGAATCTGTTTGTTGTAGATGACAAAAATTTGAAAGTTGTACTCATCTTGGACACTAAAATTATAGTGGATTATTTACAATTTTTTTGAAAAATTGGATTAAATTGTAATTTTATAATTTTTTTAAGGGGTAAAAAGACTTATTTACAAAATTTTAAAACTTATAGGATCCTTTTTTGAATAAAATTTGTACTTGTTCATAAATAAAAATTCTTGAAAAACTTATTTGCAAATCTTAGATTTCATAAGGATCAAATTATAATTCTCGATACTTTGAGGAATTTATTTACAAACCCTAAATCATACGGGATTGATTTATAATTTTAGGATTTTATTAGACTTTTCTGTAAAATTCTTATTCCAGGGACCTATTTGTAAAAAAAATTTAGCCCAAGACCCATTTATAATGATTTATTCAATTCAGGGGTCAATTTACAAAGTTTTTGTATTTTTTTATTTTGACCCAAGTTTTAGATGAATTTTGGGCCCAATTTTGGTCCAAAAATCCAATCCACTTAGCCTATTTAGATTAGGCCTAGCTTGAGTCCAAATTTTTCAATGATTTAGATTCAAATTGAGCTCAATTTTTAGTCAAACTTAGACGTAATTTAAGTCTAATTGAAACTCATATTTGAGCCATAATTTGGTAGCATACAAGTCTCAATTTTAATCATATTTTAATCAAATTTTGATTGTGGCAAACTTAAATAGTGGGTCTCCACCTCCAATACCTTTGCCCAAGTTGCAAGGTTTTCTTTTCAGCCAAGATCCCCACACCTCAATTTCTTTCAGCTTGGTCCATAGCTTAGTCTGAGCCTCAGTAGCTCAAGCCTACTTCTCTTTGGACTCTAAGAGATGGTTGAACACCTCCCTGAGAATGTTGCTTAGCTAAAAGAAAGATAAGAAATTGTCAATCTGAGTCAAACTTGAAAAAAAAAAGAGAAGTAAAGAAGAATGAGAGATAGAAGAGTTACCCTCTTGTGTTGTTGGGGTCCCACCATAGAAAGGTCATCATTAGAGAATAGTTAGACCTTGGGATAGATGACTTCTCCTTCTTCATTTTTCTTATCTTCTCCAGCTTATTTTTTAAAGGAAGATCTGACCCCTCGGTATCCCTAATCCCACTAGGGAAACCTTTCGTAGATTCTCCCTTAAAGACCTCAGCGAGTGGTGCGGGAGGTGGGATCTCATTGCCCTAGCATCAAGTAGATTAAGATGGATGAACTGTAAAGGACTTCCTCCATAGCTTGATCAGCCGAGCTTCAAGTGTTGGGCTCTCTCAAGCCTTCTTCACAACCATCAAGCCTCCATCATCATCAGCCCCCACTTTTTCCTCGAGCTTGTGTAGGGCTGGCTCTCTTGTGGTGGAGACCAGTGCTCCTAAGGTAGCATTGAAGAAGTCCAAGTCGTCAAGATTTGTCAAACAAAGAGAAAAAGAAAGTTTATTAAGGCAAGCATGCCAAAAAAGTACAATTACGTTCGAGGAACCCCTAAAGAATGAGAATAAATAAGCTACGACTTGTACTCATACCCACATTAGTCTCTACCTACCTAAGACCTCAGAGGTAGAAGTTCTCCTGCAAGGCCCAAAATGTACATTTCGGTGAGAAGTGCCACTTCCCTAGGCTACTACTTGACCTACATAATTTGTACACATTTTGGAACATCCCTATGGAAGGCTCAAGATCTTGTGACTGGCTGAATACCCAGAATGCAACCAAGCTACACATTGCACTGGGAACTAATTGGTTCGAAGACATGTTAAACCCTAGTAAGGCATCACTAATAAACTCTCGGAACAGGAACTGAAGGCTCAATACAACCATTATCCTCTATGTGGAATATCAGTAGCTAAATTCTACATATAGCTTCCTAAGGTTTTCTTCACTACCAAAATAATCAACTTGGGTGCCTACAGGAAAGCCAAACTCAGACACTAAAAACACTAAGAGTTCTATGTGTTTTTTCCTAAGGATGTAATTTGAAAACTAGATCCAAACTTTGGATGGAGCTTTGCACTAAGGGGGTCTTGAGAAGGGACCCATTCCTGAGCTCCCACACCTAGGCTAGCTCTACTCGATGAAGCTAAGCTTTTGCTTGTAGAGGAATCTATAAACCAAACTAAGAAAAAATCAAGTCCTTATTCTTCTAGTAAAGGTAGTAGGGAAACTGTAAGTTCCACCCTATAGTCAAGTTGCTAAAGCCTAGATCTCCTACAAGTCTTCCTAGTTACCAAAGCTTAAGGTTCTGTCCCAGGGCATATTGAGCTCTGGGAACTCAACCCCCTACTTGTCACTAAGCTATAATGGTGTAACTTTAAGACACCCACATGTATGCACATAACCCAGCACGTGCCAAGGGTCTTACAAGCAAACAGCCATGGTTGCCTAAGAAGGCACAAGGAAATTGAAAAACCATGGTAAAAATAGTATAAAAAAATATAGGGATTTAAAGTGAAGACTAACCAAACATGGTTTGTGAAGGTTTGAGGAAGAGAACATGATAGAAATTGGTCTAAAAACTTGTTGGAGTCCAACGGTTGCTGCTTGCATGCACCGTGAGAGTCAAAGAAGTGGATTACGATAAAATGAAGGACACCTTAGGACCCAAATTGTCCTTGTCCAACCTCAAGATCTGTACTTCGGCTAGCAAATCTCAACTAAACTTTTGATGTTTCAGATCTATTAGATCATGCCTTGGGATTCGGCTCCCACTAGGATGGGATATGGTGAATTTCATAATTCAAATTATTGAAACATGTGTCCAAATCTTGTCCATCCACAAACCACCAATCTCTAGTGGCATGTGGCAAGATCTAAACTTGTCGAGAAAATACTAAGTCCTATGAGGACAATGTTACCGCAACTCAGAGAAAGTTATGTAAAGTTCAAGCCTATCTTCCCTAGTAGCCGAAGCTTGGGCAAAATATGCACGAGGGTAGTAATATGTATGCAAGTACTCAGACAATGTGAACCAAGTTTTGAGAACCTAGATACATTTTGGCATAACCCCAAACCTACATGAACTACACATCATCAAATAGAGCACCAGATCACGATCAAAATCACTAGTCTATCCAAACTCCCGAAGCTTGACTAGGCCTCAAGACTTGTAATCTCACTCAAGCAAGCCGCCCCATGAGTGGAGAGACTTGACCGAATCTTTGGACCTCTATCTTGTTCCATAACTCAAATAGCCAAACATCAGCTTCTCCATAGCCACGCCACCATAACAAATTCCACAATCCTTGAAGCTTGGTAATCCTCTAAAGCTCAATTGAACCTCTAGAGTTGGGATCACACAATGCTTTAGGCATTTCATCGCACAGGGGTCCCAACTGAGTTTCTGCAACTCGGTCCCCATAATGAACTGCCATAGGTTTTTTCAAAAGATGATCCCTAGGAACGTCACTAAAGGCCTTTTGCTCCATTACCTACTCCATCTTCCTCTACATGACAAGCGAGAGATATATATGGTATGATCACTAGGATAAAATGATTGAATTACCCCAACATCTTTGCCAAATTATGGGCTCACCCATGGATATATGAACTCATCTTCATCGATTTGGTAGATTCTCTCTCATTCCCTCCATCTCACAAAGAAACTATTGCTTTATTTCATTCATCAAACTTATATTTAACTTGAGTGTCAGAGAGGCTTCCGTCGGACTACCACTTGTAAACAAGTTTGTTGGTTTTGCGGATTGCACAATGTTATCAAATTTTGGAGTGGACAAATTGTATTGTGTTACAACACTTGTGTTGCTTGCTAATAAGGTAATTCATAAATTTTGTTATGAATCACAGTTGGAGAGATGTCTTTGCATTTTATGATATTTCCATGCCAAATTCTTCTAGACACATAAGACCATATAATACCAACCACACCTTAATTCACACAAAAAAAACTCTTTAAGTTTCTTGGTTATTGTCTCAAGTGAGCTTGGATTTTCAGTAGTAGAGGATAAAGAAACCATCTCATAATGGAGGTCTAAATCAAAATGGGGATCAAAATTAGTATGCATGTGTTGTATGATATATTTAAAATAGTGAAATAATAATTTCACTAAGGATAAAATAATAATTTCCCCATATATTCCACTGGTGTGAGTTTTGTGAAAAAATATTTAAAATGTAAATATATATTTATCCATATACTAGCAATAAAAACATAAATTAGCCTGTAAAGTAGCTTTTTTTAATTAAAAAATAATTTACCAAGTTTGGGGACAATAAACGATTGTTTATGACACTATAATTGTTGTGTACTATTTTAAGAATATAAGGCACCGTTTGGTTCGAGATCAGTATCAGGATCAAAATTAAGATTAAGTTCAAGACTAATAAATCACTTTTATAAACTAATTTTTTTTATCAAAATTAATCATATAATAAATTAAAGTTCAAAAAATTATTTAATTTTTTTATAATAATTTAATTTAATAACGATGTAAAATAAGTAATATTAATTTTATAAAAAAAATAATTTTAAAAAATATTGATTCTGATCCTGATCCCAAATCAAAGGTGCGTAAGTGTTTTGGTCCAATCTAATTTTAAACTAATGGACAGACCTATAAAATATGATAATACAACTTTATTATTATTATGACTATAATTTCAAATCTAAAGATAATTAACGAATTATTTTAAAAATTCTGTCATGCAATGCATATGCTTGTTTAAAAATTACGTTTATTTTTCAATAAGTGAACTGGAGGTTATATTTGTTTCTGAAAAAAATTGAGCGAGTCATTACTAATAAATGAAACAAAAAATAAGAAAACAAATTTTAAATTAGGAAAAACGTCTCGGCTGCCTGACCCCTTCCTCACTTCGGATCTGTTCACCAACCCAAACAAAAATTCTCCACAATGACCAGCACCACTGGAGCCGCCGCCGGCAGCCACCGTCTCCTCCGCCACACCGTCTCCCCTCCAACACCGCTCCCTATCCCCATCTCCTCCCGCCTCTACCCTTCTTCTCTGCCCACCCCCTCCTCCCCCTTCCCCTCCACTCCGTCCAAGCGCAGGTCCTCCAGCTCCTCCTCCTCGTCCCTCTCCTCCGCCCTTCTCCCCGTCCTCTCCCTCTCCTCTCTTTCCTCCCTCTCCACCTCCCTCCCCCTCCTCCCCTTCTCCTTCCTCGTCCTCCTTCTCTCCCTCCCGCGCTCGCTCTCCCTCTCCCCCTTCCCGCTCCTCCGCTCACACTTCTTTCCCCTCTTCCTATCCGCCCTTCTCCTCTCCCTCAACTTCCTCCTCCGCCTCCTCTCCTTCCGCCTCTGCCCCGCACCGGCCGCCCTCCTCGCCGACTTCTCCGGCTCCCTTCTCGCCCTCTCCCTCTCCTCCCGCCGCCTGCGGCGCAGCGGAGTTGCTGTCCTGTTTGCATTTCTCGCTTTCCTCTCCTTCTCCTGGGATCGCATTGGCTGTTTCCCTCTCTCCTCGTCTCCTCCGCCGGCTGAGGGCTGCGGCCGAATTGTGCCTCTCCTCCTCCCCTTTCTTGCCGGATTACTCTCCTTTCAGGAGCGCAGCACCGCCAATTGGGCTCTGCTCCGTGGACTTGGCCGCAAGCGTGTCCGCGCCGCCTCTCTTGTCCTCGCTGCCGCCATTCTCTCCATTCCCGCCTTCCTCAGCTTGTTCTTCTCCGCGCAGGACTTCAGCGTTGGCAGCCTTGGGTGGGCTCTTCTCAATGGTGTGGTTTTAGGCTTCGTTCTTGCAGATGGCGGCAGCGTCGGCTATGACGGCAAGGATCTGCGGCGAGAGTTCTTGGTAACTTTCTTGGGGACTCTTGTTCTTGAGCTGATTCACTTTCCGAAGGTTTCTTTGCCAGGGTTTTTCTTCTGCTGTTCATTCTTGTGGTTTGCGGTTCGGGAGATAGCGCCACCTTCTCTTGGTTTTGTGGAGCTTGGTGGTGCTGATCCTTCAGAGACATTGAATACTCTAATAGGTAATCCTATTCGGCACATTGTGGGTGAAAGAAAATCACGAAAGATTGCCCTTTTTCTTCTGCTGAACACGGCCTACATGGTGGTGGAGTTTGTGGCGGGGTTCGTGAGTAATAGTCTTGGGTTGATTTCTGATGCCTGTCATATGTTGTTTGATTGTGCTGCACTAGCTATCGGGCTTTATGCTTCGTATATTTCGCGACTTCCTGCTAACCATCAGTTCAATTATGGGCGAGGAAGGTTTGAGGTGCTTTCAGGGTATGTGAATGCAGTGTTCTTGGTGCTTGTTGGAGCACTTATTGTGTTGGAATCATTTGAGAGGATTCTTGATCCTCAGGAGATATCAACAAACAGTTTGTTGACTGTTTCAATTGGGGGGCTTCTTGTGAATGTGGTTGGTCTTGTGTTCTTCCATGAGGAGCATCATCATGCCCATGGTGGTGGGGGAACGTGTTCTCATTCACATGGGCATTCTCACTCTCATGGTCATCAACACCATGACCACCACCAGAAAGACCACAATCACCACCACCAACATAGTCATCATGAGCATGGTGCGCATAGCATTATTTTGAATGATCAGAAATCAGACATTGAGAATAGCTGTTGCAATCATGATGATCATCATGGTGATGAAAATGGACACCATGATCATGAATGCAATCAGAGTCATCATGAACATGATCCACATAAGGTTATTTTAAATGATCAGAAACCAAGCATTGAGCATCACTTCTGTGATCTTGATGATCATCACAGTCATGAGCATAGACACCATGATCATCTTCATGGCAATTCTCAAATCCATCAGAAATCTTCTGAACTTAAGCATGAGCATGATAGTCGTATATCAGAAGATTGCAAATATACTGATTGTCATCATAGAAAGGAAAGATGTTCCCATGAAGAAAATTTGAACTCTTCTGGCCTCTTGAATCATGATATGAATCACTCTCATTCAGAAGACCTGTCTAAAGGGAAGATGCCTTCGGATTCTCAACAGCATCATCGGGTTGACCACAACATGGAAGGCATTTTCTTGCATGTTTTAGCAGATACTATGGGAAGTCTTGGAGTTGTGATCTCCACCCTTCTTATAAAGTACAAGGGTTGGCTTGCAGCTGATCCAGCATGCTCTATATTTATTTCGATCATGATTGTTGCTTCTGTGGTTCCATTACTAAAGAATTCAGCTGAAACTTTGCTACAAAGGATTCCCCGAGTTCATGAAAATGAACTGAAAGCATCTTTGCATGATCTTATGAAGGTTGAGGGCATATGTGGCATCCAAAAGTTGCATGTATGGAATTTCACAAACACAGATGTTGTGGGAACACTTCATCTTCATGTCTCAGCAGGTAGTGATAAGACCTACATCAAGAAGAGAGCTGCTGAGGTATTGCAGGTTGCGGGGATTAAGGATATCACAGTTCAGTTGGAACACATGAAAAGCTAATCAGATGAGGTACACATTGCATAAAGTTGGGACTGGTGACAACTTAATTTCCTGCAATGGTTGTAAGGTTTTTGGGAATAATATTCTGATTCCTTATACCACACTCAGGTCTCCACTCCTTCAGCCACATGTTTGTTACTGTCATAGCCAGATGATCATCTATTGATTGCTTTGTAGAAGATATTTAGCACCGGTTTAATGATTGATAGTTGACTGTGGAAGCTCCCTTCATTTTTGCTAGATATTGTGCACATTGTGGTCTTCAGATCAATGATATTCTGCATGTTACAATTATTTTTTCCATGTGCTACTTCTATTCGCTTAAAAACTATTTCTATTGGATATTAGAAGGTTAATCATGGAAATTACTGCTGGTATACTTATTAAATTCAATGATCCTCATAAACAGGTATTTGCCATAGCTTCTTCTTTTCTTTCTAGTCTAATTTAACTAGCAAGCACTGTAGTTTTTTACTTCACTTTACTAGAATAGAAAATGAAATTGTTGTTATCAATATCAGGAGAACAACATAGCCAATCATTGGTTTGGAGGTTGATGTTGTAGAATACCCATGTTGTCTTGATTATTTTACTTGTTCCACTTGTGACTATTTCTCTTCAAACTAATATTATGTTGCTCCTACTGTTTAGTTCTTTTGGTTTCTACTCTCACAGATTTCTTTGTGATGGTTGACATTGCACGTAGGCCTTCTCTTTTGATTATTGAGATTGAAAATTCTAGGATATATTTGCGTATTTTTTTCCAGCCCTTCTCTGTGATTGGTTTGTTTTTATGGTATCTGCTAACACTGATTAACAAGACAACCAGGAGAAAAATCTATTGTTTCTTCTAAGGACAATGACATATTTTAGCAAATGCTGAGCTGGTATAACTACAAATCTTATGGGGTTCTTTTTCTCTCAAACCCAAAGCAAAGAAGAAAGAGAGGCTGACTATCATGATTTTCTCGAAGATTTGTGACTTCAGGCTTCTAACCATCAGTGGAAGAAGGAAGAAGGAAGTAGGAAGAAGAAATCACAATAAAGGAGAATGCCTCAATGCCAGACCAGATATCACCCATAATGGATTTGGGGTTTGAATTTCTGCTTTCAATACATTCCTATTACAATTGACATCAGTTATTCTATTTTCCAGGAACAGTAGATGTAAGCATAGCTGAATTTACATATCTATCATAGTGCCACGAGCTTGTGATGTCAATAATCCAAGTACTGTGTATGCTGTGCTCCCAATTTGTTGCTTTGTTTTATCCTACAAACAAAACATATATTAACTTTTGAGATGCTTATATTTTGCAGTAACTATTTCGTTGATTTTTTACCACAAAAAGGTGAACACTGACAAATTCATGATCTGTTGCGACTTGATCTTTGACCCTTATGTACTGTGACTGCTGTATTAGGAATGCATTTCTCATTGATGGTCATAATTGGCTACCCATAATTTGGATAGCCTGCTTCACCTGCATCATGAATCTTCAATTCTCATGTTGCTCTGTTCCCCACATCCACAATCTTACAGAAGTTTACATTTAACACATCTGGCAAGGTCTTCATTATTAGTTTGGCATAATATTGGAAACGCATTGTAGTGTTGCAAATTGCTGCTGGATTTGTTTGGTCTTGAGAGTAACTAACACTAGCTATAATATTTTTGGCTATTTGCTAAATGTTTTAGTTATATTTTTTTCCTTTTTTAAATTACATAGTACTATTCTTTCCATTTACTGGAATTATTCCTGGATGTTGTACTTGTGAGTGGGATCTAAGCAATGATGGCTTAATTAGGTGGATGCCAACAGGTGATATATGCAAAAGAAAAAACAATAACTGGGAAAGGGGTCATTTCTATTGAATATCCATCGTGCTAGTTGATTTTGAGTAATGGGTAGTTTAGGACTCTCTAAATCTCACAGTTAAATTTGTTGGCATCAAATGTTTAATGTAACACATCCCAACGACAAAAAGTATGGAAAAGTTTCTCAATAAAGGTAATGAAGTATGCACAAAAAACAGAAAGAAAAACTGGTAAGGTTAAACTTTGGGAAAATTAACATATTGAAGATATATGGACAAACTTTTATACCTCCAGAATTTTTGGACATCTTTGTGTTTTATTTTAATCATCTTTACAATGACATGGAATTATATAAATCAGAAAAAAAAGGTTAGGATAAACAATTGTGAATCACTAGAAATTGGTATTGCCTTTACTAATTCATTTTTAGGTATTGATATAGTAAGGAAGTGTGAGGGGTAGGGAAAAAGATTATTGTCTTCTCGTTACGATAGATTATTGAATTCATAAAAAAGATAAAAAGAGAATAAATCCAAAATAAAAGAATATTATTAATAGAAAAAAATTTTCTTGGTTACAACCCTAGTGCTATATATATAGTCCTCAAACCAACTTAGAATTTTAGTTGGAATATATTATGAATATGACTTAAACTCTAATATTAATCCTACATAACTTATTCTAAATAAAAAGATGTAAATCTTATTTCATTTTGGGTTATGACTGTTACAAACTCAAACTGAAAAACAAATCCTAATTTTGATAGACTTAAAGACCAAATTAGTAAAAGGAATGAATAACAAAATTGTAGGATTTGATTTTTAGCTTTCTAGTGGATATTTACTTATTTGATATGGACAAAAATTCTGGAAGTTATGATTTCTAAAGTGCAGTTGTATCAATCTTGGCAAATTTAAGTTGGAGTTGAAATTTAAATTTGACTTGATCTTGAAATTACTTAAAATATATATATTTGTCGTACATTAGGTGTTAATAGGTTTTATCAATTCATTTGTAGATTTATACAAATGCTCCTTTGTTTATTATCGATTCTGCAAGTAGTTTTTACTGGTCATTATTTTATGGCAAGATGCTTAATTTTAATGTAGAATATCTGAAGCAGAAATCTTGCTGGCTTTGAGATTCAATTGTGCTCCCTTTAATGATGAAGTGCCATCCATTTAGACTTCTATACCTCTAATTTTTGTTTTGGAATTTGTTTAAATTCAATTGAATTATTTTTCCTACCTCGTTTCCAGTCAAGACTCAAGCATCTTGAGTTTGGCTCTAGCCTTGGGCATCATGCTTGATCTTGGTGTTGAAGTATAGGTTTATGTCCAAGTCTGTCTTGCCTTTTGTCATTTGTCTTATTTAGCTACTAGGCTTATTTAAAAGTGTCTAAGTCATGGTAGAAGTCAGGGTCTATTAACAGGCTTATTTCCTATTAGCCGTTAAAGATATAAGATCGAGTTAGAGTCCTAGCCCATCTAGGATTTGTATACCTGGGCCTATATATTTGTGCACTAAAGGCTCTACAAAAACAAGAAAAACTATTGTATTCTCCATACTTTTTTTTTCTCTTAAGTTTTGCCTAATAATAAAGCTCTAGTTCCTCCAAACTTTAGTTTTTTATCTGTAACCCTTGTCTTTTTCATGAAAAAACTTTCAGCATTGTATCAAAGCTTTAGAGAGCTAATTGGGCATGTAAGTTGATTTTCTTCATGATCTGGGGAGTGCCTTAAAAGGAGAAGAAGCCTTGTGGCAAATTCTGGAGAAAAAAGCAACCATGATCTTTAGGAGATGTGTTAGGGTTACCAATGATCTCAATAAGTCCCAATGGCTCGAAGAAATATTTTCAGTAGGCAAGGGCTGTCCAAATATACCTGAGAGCAAGGGGGAAAGGGACCTGTATTGAAGAAGACCCATCGTACAATCCAACAAAAGATTGGTACAACGAAGATGGCCAGTGATGACTATTGTGGAAAAGTATGGAATCGAGTATTAATATGATTTCTTGTGAGACTGTCAAGAGGGTTTGGGATAAAGTTCGGAATCTCTACTCTAGGAAGAATAATCTAAATATATGAGATCTTTGTAGAGATGATCAGGTCTAGACAAGCTAGAAGACCTTTGGAGGTGTATTACTCTAGACTAAAGTCCGTGTGGGATGAACTTATTGTCTACCAGCCCTCTACATCAGATGTGAAGTAGAACACCCAAAAGCATTCTGAGCATGTTTGTTCCTTTATAGTCTTAACAAGGAATATGATTTTGTCAAGAACCAATTTCTACTAGATAGAGATGAACCATCAGTGGGTAGTTTCTATTCAATGCTCTAGAGAGTGACTTATCAATATGCTAGTCAAGAACAGAACATTGAAGCTACTGCTATGGTTACAGACAATAAGTAATTTGGAAGAGGATATGGAGGTTGAGGAGCATGTGCAAGCTTTTCAAGTCATGGAAGAGGCAGAGAATGAGGACGACTAAAGTGTTTTCAATATGAAAAACTAATCACACAATGAACAAATGCTAGCTACTCAATAGGAAGTCAAGTTGGACCAACACCTCTCAATCCGCTGCATCAAATAATCCTATCTCAATAGTTTCTTCCTCTCAGAACTCAAAAACCTTTAGTTTGTCTTAAGTGAAGAGGAGTATGAAACGGTGAAGCAAGCAAAAGGGAAATCGATAGTAGCAAGTACTATAGCTTCTTATTCAACAAAAGCCATCACCACATCCACTACTCAATGGATAATTAACTCAAAAGTGTCACTGATTACATGACTGGTAATAAACACCTATTCTCCTCACACAATTCCATAATACTAATCATGTGATACTAGCCAATGGAACAGTCTCGAATTAGTAGAATATGGCACATCAAAATTGATCATTTGAACTTATCTTCAGCTCTATGTGTGCCTAACTTTTCCTACAATCTTTTCTCTGTTAGCCAACTCACCAAATTCCTAAATTGTAGTACATGTTTCTATCCTTATCATCGTATTTTTTTAGGACCTTTTTAAGATGAAGATGATTGGCTGAGGACTTGAAGATGGAGGCTTGTACTTGCTTGATCCTCAAGAACTACAAGATCGAGATAGAGTTTTTTCAAGCCAACAATGTGTTAAAGAAGAAGAAGAAAGAGTAAAAGAAGGAGAAAGAGGGCTTAGAATATTTTTGCTGACTCAAGACTTGAAGCATGGTTGCATTAGTGAATAATCCAAATACTTGAAATCTTAGATTTATCACAGCCTATAAATCTGAGATATAACAAGGCTTAAATAGAGTTAAAACTAATTTATACTATAATCAAGCTTAAGTAAAAGGGTCCGAGTAGAATTGTTGTGTTGTGGTATTGGCTTTTATATATAGGGTATAGATTAAGGGTTTTATGTATGGGAAAAAAATCTCAAAAGTTAATTCTAATGAAAGAAGTACTTCATCAGTAATTGCAAAATCTTATATTAGTCATTTGGAACCCTAGTTTTGTAACATTGTGTCAGAGCTTAGACATTAAGGAGACGAAAGCAACAAATGAAGCTAAAGATAATAGACAGAGATGACCGTAAGCCATACAAAGAAGGTGAAATCCTGTAGGTTACAATCACAAAATTGAAAGGCATCCAAAAATGTTTTTCACGAATAAGATTCAAGTAAATTTATCTCAAGTTTCAAAGAAGACAAAAGTATATGATTGAAGGCCCACCAAAAGATCTAGTAAAGATAGATTACTGGGAGCTTGAAGAATCAGACGTGATATCTATTCTTCTAAACAATATAGAAGTAGAAATAAGTTATGGATTACTCTATTGTGTAAGTTTAAAGGTCATTTGGAAGAAACTTTGCAGATGTATGAGAGTAAAAATAATTTATCTTGAGTACTTTTTATTTGAGAATAGATCTATAACTTGCGACAAGAAGGCAAAGAATTAAGTATATACTTTAATGTACTAATTGGTCTTTGCATCAAACTAGAATATTACAAGCCAAGTAGATCAGAAGATAGCCATAAAGATCAAGAAGAGCATAAAGTTATACAATTCCTTCTTGGCTTAGATCCTAAGTATGAATAATATAAAGCCAATTTTCTTGTTAGAGCTACTCCTATTAGAAGAGATATATGAAAGGCTTCAAAGGGTTGTTGCTATTTTTGCAAGTCAAAAGACATCAAGAGAAAGCTTTGCTATGATCTCAAGAGGGAAAATTGGATATAACAGAGGAGAAATCAATTTCATAGGAAGATGAAGAGGAGACTACATAGGCAGAAGAAGAGGAAAAAGTAATTTTATGTATACGAAGTGTGGCAAATTAGGACATACAATTGACAAATATTGACTAGTTGTTGGTAAGCCAACTCGAACAAGTAGTGTCCAAGCAGATCAGTCTGAAGAGACAAATTTGAATAGAAAATCTTCACTAGTAATCATCTCAAAGCAGTATGATCGATTGATCAATAAAACAATACTCCTCCCTTCTGAGGACAAAATCTATCACAATAATTATAGAGGTATTTGTATCATTGATTCAAGAGACTCTGATCATATAACAAATAATAAATTGTGGTTTAGTCATATGAGGAGTTTTACAGCAAAGTTAATAACATTAGTAGATGACACAATATCCCCAACAATAGAATAGGGTGATATTTGTCTATCATTATTGAGATTGTCTTCCTCTTTATACATTGTCAAATTTCGGATTAACTTAATGCTTTTCAGATTTTTTTTAAAAAGAAATTAAAAATCAGTTTAATACTAACTTAAGATAAGTAGAATATAGATTTTTCATAAAGAAATCATAAACCGGTTTAACACCAACTTAAGCGGAATATACGTCTCAAAATTTGTTAGAATACTTTAAAAAAAAGGAAATTTTGTCTTAAATTTCATGCGCCTATACAACTCAATAGAATGATGTTGCTAAAAAAAAAGCATTTGTTAGAGGTGGCTAGGGATTTTCTGTTCAAGAGACATATATCCTCAAGATTTTGGAGTGATGTAGTTCTCACTATATTATATCTAATTAGTAGGGTACCAACTCTAAACCTTAACAACAAAAGTCCTTTTAAGGTTTTATATGGTGAGGAAATCATTTCATATAGCCTTAAAAAATATTTGGATGTGTATGTTTTGTCAACAACAATGATCTATTAGAGACAAGTTAGAATATATATTAATAAAATATATATTCCTAAGGTATTCTAGAGCCAAAAAGGGTTATAAGTATTATGATTCCAAAATAAACAAGATTTATATACTTGCATATGTAAAATTTGGTGAAAACGTTGTTTACTATTATAATGAAGATCAAGGGCAATTTACTGATGTAATGAGTGGCCAAATCTAGAATAAAACACAATATGATCGGCTCTTTTAGATGTCATTTTGGGAAAAATTGAGTAAGTTGATAATCAATCAAAAGAGACTTTGATATACACCAGAAGGAAGAAATAAAATGAGTCATTAAATCAATACCCAAACTAAGCTCAACTTACTGGTGAAGGATCCACAGAAAGAGTGCAACACGAGTAGCAAATTACAGAATATCAAACAGTAATAGTTTCAAAAACTCAGTTTGAACAAAATAAAACCAACCAAGGAGATGATGACTAGCCCATTGCATTAAGAAAAGGTAAATGAGAATGCACAAGACATTCAATTAGGAAGTATATCTTTATTTGCGATGATTTTTGTGACAATTACAATTGATCAAAGTATTATCATAATTGAAATTTACATACCACTAAATTATGATTCAAATGTGAGTATCAATTAAATCCAAATTATTGTTAAATTTGACTAAAAATTGAATTTGATTTCAACATGAACATTGAAAAATTCAAATTCAAGTTAAGCTTAATTCAAATGAACTGAGTGGGCTAGATATTTGAACCAAAATTGAGTCCAAAATTTATTTAAAATCTAGACTAAATTAAAAAAATGAAGAGTTTTACAAATAAGTTTCTAAACTAAATAAATTCTTATAAATAGGTTCTTGGTTGAATTTCTTTTACAAATCGTTCTTTGCATAATTTAGAGATTACAAATAAACTCCTCAAATATTGATAATTACGATTTAATATCTATGAAATTTAGGATTCACAAATAAATCGTTCAAAAATTTAATATTTGTGAATAAACTCTTATAATTTCAATTTCTCACAAATAAATCTCTAGAAAATTTTTATTTTACAAATAAGACTAATTTTATTCAAAAAGGACTTTGAAAATTTTAAAATTTTGTAAGTCCTTTTTACAAAGAGATCTTTGAAACTTATAAAATTATAATTTAGTTTAATTTTTTGAAAAAATTGCGAGTAACCTCTTCATAAATTTAATATCTAAGATGAGTACTATGTTCAAATTATTGTTATTTACAATAAATAAATATTCATTGATATCCTTTTGTAGATCTATCTAATATCAAATAATCCCTATCTATATCTATCTACAATTATATCTAGTATTCAAAATTTCAAACATAGATTGAAATCTCATCTAAATTCATCTCTTCAACTTCTATATAAACTTTATTAACATCACAAAAGAAGAGAAGATTGAAAAGAATGAGTGAAGATTGAGGGACTGCACATCCGAAAAGAGTAGATTAATTTGAAGAATCTAAAAAAGGGGATGAATTCCTCGTTATTTATCTTTCTTTGTGCTTCTTTTTTTTTTCCAAACTCTTTGTTGTTATGCTCGAGTCCCTGCCACTTCCTGTCCTACCAAGGATTGGATCCAGCCATGGCCAGACCTAGTCATCCTCTCCCGCGATGGCTCTTGTGCTCCCTGAACTGCCAAAACCTCCAAAGTCCCGCTCCCTCCTCGTAGCAACTGTAGGCCACCAACGACCATTCGCTCTCTGACGTATCTTCGAAGCACCGCAATGCTCAGCTCCGCACCACCACTTATCAGTGATCAGCGACGCATGCCTGCATCCTACCGAGCCCTGTGCCACCTTCCTCTGCTCTCTGCACTTCATGTCGGCCCTATCCGCGCCTGCCTACCTGCAAGCCTCGCCGCCCTTCCGGAGCTCTGTCGGTCCCACCCTCCACCTCCGTGAGCTTGGCCCGACTCACTGGCCTGAGCAGCCCGTTCCGCTAGCCCACTCCTGCCTAGCCTCCTGCTCTGCCCTCTGCCAAGCCTCCATCTCTCCCTGCTAACTCGAGCTGCCCTTGTCGGTCAGCTCCTGCACCTCACCCGCTAACCGGAGCCTCCCGTCATCGCCTTCAACCGGCTTCTGCCCGCCTCCAACACCCCAGCCGCCGTCTTCCTGAGTTTGCAGTCAAATCCAACCAAGATTCAACCAAGATCCGACTGGGAAAAACCCCGGGCCACCATGGTCCGACTAAGTGAAGAAAGGCATGGGTTTGGGGCTGGTGAAACAGGAAAGAAAAAATAAATAAATAAATAAAAAGGCTTTTCTTTTGGGAAAAAATGAAAAAAAAAGACCACCAACAGCAAAAAAAATAAAGGAAGAACAAACCGAAAAATAAGAAAGAAAGTTGCCAAAAAAATTAATTTTGATCTCAATTTGCGTACTTAAGCCAATAGTATAGGGTCAGTTGGTGGACTCGTTCAAAAATCATATTTAGACTAAAACTAATCTATTAGCTCGTCAAATATTTATTCAAACTAATGCTAGTTTATAGATTTATCGAATATTTATTTGGAATAAAATCAATTCGCGGACTCGACAAATATCTAAATCGATTTAAAACTAGTCTACAGATTTGTCGAAAGTCTAAATTAACTCAAACTCAATCTACAGGCTTGCCGAAAGTTTAACATGATTTAGGATCATCTCGCAGTTTCACCCAAAATCATTATGATAGTCTGAAAACTCTTGAACTAAATTAATTAAAATTGATTAGTATAAATTGGTTAAATTAATTGATTTAATCATGTTGAAACTAAACCAATTCGACTAGATCAAATTAAACAAATTGATTTAAGTCAGTTTGACTTGAACAAACTACCAAAATGGATTTAAATTAATTAAATAAATGGACTAACTCAAATTAAACTAGACCCAAATTTAAATTGAGTTAATCCAAAATAAATCGGTTCAGACCCAATCCCAATTGGGTTTAAATCAGGTCAATTAGAAATCAAATTTAATTTGAACTAAACTCTAATTAGGTCAAACTAAATTTGAATCAAACTCTAATTGGTTAAATTAAGTTTGAACTTAACCTTAATTGGGTCAGATCTAACTCAAATTCAAAATAAAATCAGGTTGAGCTTGAACCTAAATCAGATTGAACTTGAACGCAAATCCATTAGGGTGAGTTTGGTTCAAGATCAAAATCATCTTGTCATGATCGACCTATCATCTAAACACCAAAAAGATATTCAGACTATTTTTATTTACTTTAAAAAATTAAATTACAATACTACCCTTACCTTTATTTATTCAAACCTCAATAAATAATATACCTAATGACAAAAATGTTCTAAAAAAAATTTAAATCATTCACCAGTCACGCTAGCATCCAAATACCAAAATTTTGATTAGACTATCTTTTTATATTTTAACATTGATCTTAAATTTGATCTTGACCTTAATACCGAATCAAACGGTGCATTAAGGTATAAATCCAAATCATATAAGGGTCTAACATGAGTCCAACCCAAACTCATTAGTGGGTTAAATTTGGATCTAATATGAACCTATCAAGGGTTAGATCTAAAATCCATTAAGGATCCATTAATAATCCATCGTAAGTCGGACGGACCCAAGGTCAGTAAAAATTTAATAAGGGTCCAACATAAGGTCGAAGCTAATCTGAATTGAAACAAATCAGACTTGAGAGTAAACCAAGTTCTAAACATTGAACTGAATCAAATCATATTCAAATTAAGATCAAGTTTTGAATACCGAATTGAATTAAATTAGGCTTGAGTTTAAATTGAGTTCTGAATACTTAACTAAATTGAAATCATTCCTAAACTTCAAAATTGAACTAAATCGAACGCAATTAGAATTAAGTGAGGGTTAATCAACAACAAGATCAAAATTGTCAATGACACCTCAAGTTTAATGATAGCAAGTTAGAAAAGATAATCGATTATCAAGTCAAAGATTATTAATAAAAGACAAGGTGGTTGGTCATCCCATCGATCAAATTGAATTAAAGGTAGACTTAAAATCGCCTAATCAATCAATTAGACTGCTTGTTCAAAAAAAACTATCATCATCTTATTGACTAATAAAAATATTTTAAAATTAATGAAATTATTGTCTACATCTCATTGGTTATGTAAAAAATTCAAACCATGAAATTATCACCAATGACTTATTGGGTAATGAAAATATTTCAAACTATGCAAATCGAGCTAAAGGTAGACTTGAACTCATTTAGTTAGTCAGTCGAATGCTTTATTTAAAGGAAGTTTATGTCAAAGCCTTATTGGTTAATGGAAATACTTCAAAACGTAAAGCTATTACCAATGTCTTATTGGCTAACGGAAACACTTCAAATTCATGAAGTTATCACCAATGTCTTATTGGTTAATAGAAATACTCCAATTCAAGAAACTTATCTCCAACACCTCATTGTTAATAGAAACACTTCGAAGTAAAAGAAGTTATCACCAAGCCTTATTGGCTAACAAAAATAGTTTAAACTATTAAGTTATCATTAACGCTTTATTGGTTCACGAAAATACTTTAAACTATGAAGTTATTACTGGCTCATTAGTTAATAGAAACATCTCAAATTAAAAAAATTTATCACTAACGCTTTAATGGCTAATGGAAATACTTTAAATTATGAATTTATCACCAATGAATTATGGCTAATGGAGATACTTCAAACCAAAAAAAATTATCACCAATGCCTTATTGTTTAACGAAAATACTTCAAATCATGAAGTTATCGCCAACGACCTATTAGCTAATGGAAACACTTCAAAGTAAAAGAAGTTATCACTAATATCTTATTTACTAATGAAAATACTTTAAAGTAAAAGAAATTATCACTAATACCTCATTGGTTAACGAAAATATTTCAAAATATGGAGTTATCGCTAATGTCGTTAGGCTAACGGAAACACTTCAAATTAAAAAAAGTTATTACCAATATTGACAGGCTAATAGAAACACTTCAAGCAGAACTGATTATCACCAATGCTCAAACTATTGGAAACACCTCAAACTCCCCGTTCTCTTTTTATGTTCCGCTAGACAATGCCATCAAATCGAATTACCAATATCCACCAAGGACTAAGTCAAGACTTGTCAAGTCAGGCTCCATACGGTCCAACGCACTGGAGAGGGGCAATAGCAAGCATCAAGCTTCTTTCCCACTTCCTCTACCCTTTTTTTATTTTTTTAAAATTCCATATTAGAATTCATTGTAAAGTGAGGGCATGTCTATTTAAGGCGTGTATCCCTTTTTTCAAATAAATCAAATGATCTCTTTTCTTGTTTTATTTTATTACTTAGGTTTCTTACTTTATTAGGTTTTTGAGATTTATTAGGGTAATTAACAATAGGAGTTTGTGTATATTGAAAATTATGTTTCTACAATATTTGATTGTACATTCAAACTACTACATAATTTGATTTGTCATTTTGAGTTACTTTTTGGGGTTAGCTATTCTGGGTGGTTAGTTATGATCTCATACTCTCATATTCCTTTTTTAACTCCATCATACAAAAGATTAGCCCAAGTACTAATAGAGAAAAAAATACCTAAAATAATGGAGGAAGCATTCTCAGATGAGAGATGGAGAGAAATCATGAAACAAGAAATAAAGACCTTACATAAGAATGACACTTGGAAATTGATTTCTAAATTAGAAGACAAACTAATAGTAGGATATAAATGGGTTTTTATCATAAAGTACACTTCTAATGATAGTGTAGAGATGTTTAAACATATGGAATAGATTTATTTTAAACATCCTCACCAATAGTCAAGATGAGTTCAATTAGAATAGTTCTCTCTCTAGTTATAAATAAAATGTGGAGTCTATAGCAGTTGGATGTCAAGAATGTATTTCTTTATAGTGATATTTAGGAAGAAGTGTAAATGGCTGAGTCACTAAGCTTTAACTCAAGAAAAAGAAGACAAGTCTACAAACTAAAGAGGTCTATATGGTTTAAAGCAATATCCAAGAGTATGGTTTGAAAAATTTAGTACAACACTTATAAAGTATGGCTTCAAAAGGAGTCAAACAAATCAGATTGTGTTTGCCAATAGAAACTCACATATTGCTCTGATATGAAATAATATTGACGAAATAAGACAACTCAAAGAATTTTTGCATATTAGGTTTGAAATAAAAGGTCTGGAAAAGCTACATTACTTCCTTAGAATAGAAGCAATATGTTAACAAAAGGCACTAGTCATGTCCAAAAAAAATATGTACTTGACATTTTAAAAGATACAGGATTGCTTGGTGAAAGACCAGCTAGAGTTCCCATAAATCCAAACTTGAAGTTATATTCAAATCAGGGAAAAATACTAGAAGATCCAGAAATATATAGAAGATTAGTAGGAAAATTTAGCAATCTGACTATTACCAGATCAGATATTAGATCTGTAGTTGGAGTGGTAAGTCAGTTTATGGAAAACTTAAAAAGTCTCACTTGGAAGCTATATATCAAATACTTAGGTATCTTAAAAGTGCTCTGAGACTTGAACTCTCCATTATAGTCGTCACTTCTTGATGCGAAGTCAAACCTTTATACCAACTCACAACCTGTGAGTGTTGCTTTCTTCGAACGAATCCATATTCGTACACTTGATCTTAGTCCAACCAATAAAAAACACTCCCCATCGGAGGTTTGATCTCTCAATTACTCAAAACATGATTAGAGCGAATTACAAGTGAAAGTAAATAAAAATGATACAATTTAGTCTCACAACAAAAGCCTCTCAAAATGAGTACAAGAAGTAGAAGATTTGATATGAAACTTAAGACTTAGAGCACTCAAATGCTAGAAGTCTTGAAGGGGCTTTAATCTCCTTGTTAAAATAAATTAAAAGATGTAAAAGTTATTTAGATAAGTCAATCCTAGACTATTTATACCTTATGGGTCAAAATTAACCATTGGAGGTGAAATCTCATAATTAGTTTCATTCCAATGGTTAAAAATCTAGTTATTAGTCATGTAGAAAACTTGAACCGATCGATCACTTGGCCAATCGATCAACTAGTTCTAGTCTGCTAGAACATATCAATTTTTTTAGATCTCCAGTTCACCAACCAGTCATTTGGTTCTAGTGAATGAGAATTCATAGATTCTACCAGTTGTCTGATTTTCTTAGGATCATAAGGTTGGATCTTCTATGTAATACAATTAGTCATTCATTAAGCTAAGGGGATGTCCGATTTTATAAAAAAAAACTCTATTAATAGAATCCTGCAAAACATAATGCGACAAAATGCTCTAAATAAATAATCTCAAAATAAATTTTTGACTTGATGAAAATAAATGAAAATTCTAAACCTAATGAGCCGAACTTGATCTTTTTAGTTTTCTTCAAACCATGTCCAATTTTTCAAGTTCCATCTGTTGAATCACTATTATGCTTCACCTTTTGTTATAATATCAGGTGTGATGAATTAGTCCCACATCGGATATTGGATGGATAGAATCTAATATATATAGTGAAAAAGACTCATATATCATGAGTTTAAGCTTTTGGGATGGTTTAGTGTCTGGCTCATTATATGGATCTGGTTTGACACTTTTGCAACTCCCCAACAAGTGGTATCAGAGCTTTAGGTTTGAAGCTATACAAACTCTTAAGACCAAAATTACCGTGATATAGTATTGAAATTCAACAAGTGGTATCAGAGCTTTAGGTTTGAAGCTATACAAACTCTTAAGACCAAAATTACCGTGATATAGTATTGAAATTGAACTAGAGAGAAATAGAGAAAGAGAAATAGGGAGAATAGAGAGAAAACAAAAAGAGAGAGTGTTGGCTCTTGTGCATGGATCTTTTTAGTGTTTCTCAATGGTCTCTCATGGTGGTTCCGCATAGTATTTTCTTGGAGATTCTCTTTAAGGTGGAGGCATTATCAAGACTTGGTGAAAGAGTTTAGTTGAAATAAGGTGATTCGTCAACCTTCCACTACAAATCCCAACAATTGGCATGTTAGTCTCTATCAGTTAGTATGGGTCAGATGATGAAACTGGTCGAGTAAAAAGAGTTCTTGATTAAGAGTGTTAAAATTGATGTGATTAAATCACACCTGAAGGGGGAGATTGTTATAATGTCATGTATGATGAATTAATCTCATTTCGAATATTGGATAGATAGAATCCAATATATATAGTGAAAAAGGTCAATATCCCATGAGTTTAAGCTTTTAGGATGATTTGATGTCCAGCTCACTATATGGTTTGGTTTGACACCTTGCGGCTCCCCAACAACCTTTAATATCATCTTCATGTCCATCCACACTTGAACCTTCTAAATGGATTTAATCTTCATTTCAAGCTTAATTTGGTTAGTTACTACACATGCTCAAAATATGATCAAATACAATATTTGTTTACCATCAAAATTACAAAAGAACAACAATCTCATTTTTTTTATGATGACAAACTCTTATAAAAATAAAATGAATACTATAGTTGATAAAAAAAATTTTGTAATTTAACACACATATCAACTAGAGCAGTATGCATAAAAGAAATCACTTTAACAAAAAAAATAACATACTTCCCCTTACTCTAACACATGTATCAATTAGAGCAATATGCATGAAAAAAATTACTTTAGTAAAAAATAGTATGCTCTCCCTTATTATACTAATTCTCCTTCTATTTAGAGTAATTTGGCCATGTCATTTGTCTTCCCTTTTGACATCAACAAAAAGGGTATATAATATGAACAATTACAAACATACATTAAAGTAAGTTCAAATAGAATATAAATGTACTAAAAAGAATTTTGAGAACCTAACAAGATAGTGACATAAATATCCAATTGAAGTCTATCTAAAATAACATCAAAATACAAATGAACACTCCCCCTTCATATCATACATCAAGTAATATGAAATTTTGAAGAATGGGTAAGATTTTTAGATAATTGCAATCAAACAGCTCCACAAAATTGGATTATCAAAATCCAAATAAATTAACAAAAGAAGAGACAATCGAGACTCTCCCTATCTATAATACATATAGTCTTGACCAAAATAATTCGAAGGGCTAAACTCCAAATAATGCATATTCTTTAAAAGATATTAGAATTTATTAATAAGATCATTATATTAATAGAAAATTAATAAAAAGTAGAAGACTTTAATATTACTATAAATAGTTATGTAACCTTTAAAGTATGTTGGGATTCCATCCATATGAATTTTTTTTTTATTTTCTACAAAATACAATATGATTATTTTTGCACAGCAGATTAGTAATATATGATCAAGTGTGAACATCAAAAGTTATTATAAGTAATATCAACACAAACAAATATGAAAACAATTGAAGACACAAATACCCTACTTAACTAATATATCTAAAGGATAACTAAAAAATATTTGTATAAAGAAAGTATCATCTCTAACTAATTAGATTAGTCTAAATTAGAGAGAATTTTAGAACCTAAGGTTGTTTGGATTGCATAAATTTTGGTATCATAATTTTAGGTACATAAATTTGTCTGAATTTGACATTTTTTTAAATTGGGAAACAAGTAAAGACGTGACCTTTATAAAAGTAATAACGGCAGGTTAAATTTTGTAAAAAAGAACATGCATGAAAAATATTTGAAATTTGCTTCTCCACATTACAAGTAAAGCTAGATATACTCTTATTTAAAAACTCATTCTCATTTTACAAAGTATGAAATTTACTTTCAAGAGATGAGTTTTTCAAAATTAATTTATCATTTGCTATTTTTAAGGAATCATAATTACAATAAAATTGATGATAACTCTTTTCTCAAATATACATATTTCAAAAATAATTTTTCAAACTTGGCATGCAATTCATGAAATGTTTCAAATAATTTATCAAATTTAATATCTTATACCTCATTTTTCATATTCTCATAATCTTGTATTATGAGACAAAGGTGGTTATCTTAATGTTTGAAGTTGTCATATATGTCATTCCTTATAAGTTTTCCCCTTTTTTTTCTTGTTTTTCTTCTTCTCTTGAGCTTGAGGGGGTGATTCCTTGGTTTCAAGTTTGTTCCTCTTTACTCTCTTCTTTACTCTTTATTATCTATAACATGCTTAATACTTTTATAAGTAGGTACTATACATTTTCAAATCTCATGAGTGATTGTAAAAGATGAAATCCAATTAATGTCATTTTCATTTATTACACAATGAAAGATATTCATAGTAATAAAATTAGTGGAATCCAACCTCTCTTTATTTTCATTCCACTCTTAAGGTGGTTTTAGAATTTTTACACCATCAATTAACTTGATGGGTGGAGACTATCCATTTTTCACTAAATTTCAAACCTCAAAATCAATGTCTTTCATAAAAACTTTAAAATCAATACGAATTTTCCATTGATTAAAATTATTTTTATTAAAATATGGTGGATAAAAAACAAATTGATCCTCTTTAAAAGAACAAGAAATATAAAAAAATTTGTCATTTAAATAATGGATCAAAAACTTGAGTTAAATAAAAAATTTGAGCACCGAATTATGATATATATTATTAGTCCAAAATTGTAACTTAAGAGCGAGGGTGAATTAGCTTTAATAATACAGATCACAATTTTATGAAAAATCAATATGCAATTCAATCCACGAAAGAAAATCATATAATTATTAAGCAAACCACGAGTGTTATAATATAAATAAAAAAAGAGAAGAATGCACTGTAATTTTACGTGGTTTGGTGATCAACCATACCTACTTCATGACTCTTGCCTTGATCATGAGAATTTTAACTCTTCACTAGAGTCATCATTTTTTGAAATGAAATTAAGTCTTTACATCAATTCACAACTCACGAGTATTACTTTCTATGGGTGAAGCCACACTCATACACTTGATTTTGCTCCAACCAACTTAATTTACATCTCATCAAAGTTTTAATCTCTCAATCACTCCAAACTCCTTTCGAATGAATTACAAGTGCAAGTGGATAAAAATGTTACAATTTAGACTCACAATAAAAGTGAACTAGAAGAATTAATATGAACTGTAAGGCTTAGAGCACTCAAAGGCTAGAAGGTTTGGAGGGGCTTTGATTTCCTCTTTAAAATATGTTAAAAAGTGTAAAAATTTCTTAGAGAAGCTCATCCTAATCTATTTATACCTTATGGGTCGAAATTAGCCGTTGGAGGTGAAATTTCACAATAAATTTCACTCCAATAGTCAAAAATCTAGTCGTTAATCAAATAGGAAATCCAAACTAGTCGATCATTTGGCCAACCAATTGACTGATTTTTGTTTGCCAAAATTGGTAGATCAGTCCTGTCAGATGTCTGGTTCTCCAATCGGTCATTTGGTTCTGGTAAGCAGGAACTCGTAGATTTTGTCAGTCATCTGATTTTTTTGGATCAAAAAGTTAAATTTTTTGTCTAACATAATCGATCGTCTTTTAAGCCAAAGGGCTGATTTTGTTAAATAAACTCTATTAAGAGCATTCTACAAAATCTAACGTGACAAAATGCTCTAAATAAATAATCTCAAAATAAATCTTCGACTAGACAAAAATAAATGAAAATTTTAAATCTAGTGAGCTGAACTTGATCTCTTGAGTTTTCTTCAAATCATGTTCAATTTTTCAAATTTCATCCATTAATCCACCATCTTACCTCATGTTCAGTATCATGTTCATATCTATTCACACTTGAGGCTACCAAACATGGTTGATCTTCATTTTGAGTTTGACTTGACTATTTACTATACATGCTCGAGATATAATTAAATACAAGATTTGTTCATTATTAAAACTATAAAGAAAAATAAGAGAGGGTTTAGAACATTCTCACTGGCTCAAGACTTGAAGTATGGTTACACTAGTGTATCATTCAAATATGCTTCAAGCATTGGATTCATCATAATTCATAAATCTGAGATCTAACAAGCCTCAAATAGAGTTTAAAAGGACTTATACTGTAATTGGACTTAAGTAAAAGGGCCCAAGTACAATTGTAGTGCTTCATGCATGCTCTTTGTATATAGGGGTATAGATCTAGGATATTCTGTATGAGAAAAATCTCATAAGTTAATTCTAATAAAAGAAGTACTTCATTACTAACTACAAAATGCTAGATCAGCCACTTGAAATCCTAGTTATGCATTATAAGGTTCTTTATCTATATGGCACTATGGTTTAGATCACCTATCTTATCCAAGGCTTAAGTTATTATTTTCCACTTTAAGTTCATAGTCAAAACCTCTTTGTTAAGCTTGTGAACTTACAAAGCATCATAGAGTTATGTTTCCTTTTAGAGTCAATAAAAGTTCACTTCCTTTTCCAAATTGTGCAACTGATATTTGGACAACTAGAAATCCTTCTCTAGATGGATTCAAATACTTCATTATATTTAATGATGACTATTTTAAATTGAAATTGATCTACATCATGAAATCTAAAAGTGAAGCTTTATACATGTTTAGGATCTTTCAAAAAGAAATTTTTAATCAAGTCATATCATTATTAAAATTGTAAGGGCTGATAATGGAGGACAATACACTTCAAAACAATTTCAGAATTGCCTTTAAGAACATGGCATAATATTCTAATCTTCTTGTCTAGCAATACCTCAATAAAATGGTGCAACTGAGAGCAAGAACCAACATCTCTTAGAACAAGCTAGAGCATTGATGTTTGAAATATGTTGTTCCTTATAGGTTTTGGGGTGATGCAATCCTCACAACTTATTATCTCATTAATATAATGCCCACTCCCTTGCTAAACAATAACAATTCATTGCAAACTTTATGTCCTAATGAACTTGCCTTCCATGTCCAACCTAGAATCTTTGGTTGTGTGTGTTTTGTACACAAAGTTGATCCTTCAAGGAATGAATTACCACCCAAAGCCATTAAATATGTCTTCCTACGTTACTCCAAGACTTAGAAAGGCTACAAATGCTTTCATGCTATAAGATTCAAAAGATATATAACTATAGACATTAGCTTCTTTGAAAAGGTTTCCTACTTTTCTAGATCAAGAAAGGACCTGAGTTACCCTATCAAAAATGACAATCTCTTTGCTTTTGTCCTTTCTACTATGGTTAATGATTTACATAGTGAAGTACCTAAACATAATGAAGGGCCCAAGTTTGGCATTGTATATTCCAAGAAGCAAAAATAAGTCTCTACTCAATTAGCTCTATCACAACGAACCCCAACAAAATGGTCCTCAAAACTAACTCAGATCCAAAATTTGCAGAACTTGTTCTATCAAAATTCAAAAACAACAACAACCCCTCTTGTTGAACATTGCCTACCTATTGCTTTGACGAGAAAAAGGTCTTGTACTAACTACCCTAAATTTGCATCCTAGATTCTTTGTCACCAATCTTCAAAAAATTTGCCTTGCCCATTTTATCTACATCTATTCCTAAAGTTGTCAAAGAAACCTTGGAGAACTCTCACCGAAGATGAGCAATGGAGGCATTGTGGAAGAATCAAACTTGGGAGTTGGTCACACTATCAAAAGGCAAGAAAGTTGTGAGCTGCAAATGAGTTTTCACTATCAAATATCATCCAAATGAAAGTTTTGAAATGCACAAAGCTAGATTAGTTGTAAAAGGATTTACTGAAAATTATAGAGTGGATTACTTTGAGATTTTTCTCACCAGTATCACAGCTCAACCCTATTATGATTATTTTACTACTTATTATTAATCTCAATTAGAAGCTTTCACAATTGGATGTCAAGAATGCTTTCGAAAGCTACAAAAAGTGTTTATGGCCACTCCACTAGGATTTGACTTTACCTTGAAGATAGGGACAGTTTGTAATTTGAAGAACACATTGTATGTGTCCAAACAATCTCCTAGTGTCTAGTTTGACATCTTCAGCACAACTTTATTATATTATTGCATTGTAAAGCACGACAAATTATTTTGTGTTCATCAAGGAGACAATTGAGAAGACTATTGTTCTATTGGTCTATGTAGATGACATTATACTTACAGAGGATGATCTTGAAGGAATGACAACTATTAAAATCTTTCTACAACAGCAATTTGAGATCAATGATTTGGAAAAAAATACATTATTTTTCGAGTATTGAAGTAACTTATTCTTTTAGAGAATTAGTACTATCATAAAGAAAATATACTCTAGATGGTTTAGAAGAAATAGGATTGCCTGGGAATAAGAAATATGATTATCCTATGGATACAAATCTGAAATTTTATCCAGACAAGGTACTAAAATAGCTGAGCCAAAATAATATAAAAGGCTAGTAGGTAGATTGATACATTTAACTATTAACAGGTTTGATATTGCATATGATGCAAGTGTGATTAGTCAGCTCATGCAGACACCAAGAAAACCACACTTAGAAATTGTCTACAAGATATTCAAATATCTCAAAAAGTCTCTAGGACTAAATTTGTCTTTTACTTGTGGAAACAACCATAATTTACAATGTTTTACTGATGCATATTGGGAAAGATCACCAGCAAATAGGAGATCTACATTAGGTTTTTGTACATTCTTTGAAGATAATTTGATTACATGGAAGAGTGAAAAGTAAAGAGTAGTGTCCAAGTCAAGTGCAAAATCTGAGTATAGGGTTGTAGCCTTAGGGACATGTGGAACTCTATGGCTACATTCTCTATTAGTTGAACTAGGGTCCTCAGTTACAGAACCTACAAGAATATTTTGTAATAGTCAATCAACTATCCACATATCAAACAACCCTGTCTTCTATAAAAGAACAAAATATATTAAAGTGGATCAACATTTTGTTAGAGAGAAATTGCTCAGCAAGCAAGTACAACTCTAGTATGTCTCTACTGAAGCACAAGTTGCAGACATTCTCAAGAAATCTTTGAGGAGAGAAGCTCTACAGTCTATTGTTGATAAGCTGAGCATAATTGACATCTATTCTCTAGTTTGAGGGGAGATGTTGAAATATAGATTTATGTCTAAGTCTGCCTTGCTTTTTTGTCTTTTGTCTTTATTTAGCTACTAGGCTTATTTGAAAGGGTCCAAGTCATGGTAGAATTCAAGGTCTATTATCGAGCTTGTTTCCTATTAGTTGTCAAAGAGCTAAAATTGAGTTAGAGTTCTAACCTAACAAAGATTCGTATACCTAGGCCTATACGTCTGTGTTTCGAGGGCTCTATGAAAATAGGAAAAACTTTTGTATTCTATCTATTTTTTCTCTCAAGTTTTGCCTAAAAATAAAGCTCTAATTTCTCCTCAAACTCTAGTTTTCTATCTGAAACTGTAATCTTCTTGAGAAAACTTTCAGCACTTGGTTCATTTAAACTACAACAGAGCATGATCATGGGTTGGCTTGCTCAAGCTTAGCGATGTCGATGACCATACATATATCTTGTAGTCGGCCACCTAAATATTTATCAAATGTTAAGCATTCATTGAGTATAGGCATGCAAATTAGAATTTCATTGTTCCATAAAAATGTCAAATTACATATCTTATTTCTAAGTGTAATAAGTAGTTGTAGCACCCTAGGAGCCCCAACATTTCAAGGAGCTATATAGGTAAAGGTTGTGAAAGAGATTGACCATGCCTTTCTGATTCTATGCTATGCTTCACTTTCTGGAGTCTCTTTCAATCTTAGGAGTCCTTGAAACAATTGATGTGTTGGATGTCATTTTAATATAGCACTTATTAGTTACAATATACTGTTGCTAATTTAGATTTTGACTTTGTATTTATGGAGATTATTGAACAAACCTGCCTTATGTATAACTGCTCAAAATTCTTGTATATTTGCATTATGTTCCAAAATTCTTGTATATTTGCATTTGGAGAAGAAAACCATGCTATTTCTCAATTCTTTTCGATTATGTAACACTGTTAAATTTCATGTTCTTAGCATAGCATACTTGGAATATGAAATATTTGGTTGACTCATTTGTTGGCTTTTGCTTTAGGATGCAGGTCACTGATTCTTGATGATTTTCCCACTGTTCCTAATTCTTGTTATTTCAATCTACTGCTGATGGTATGATCAAAATGAGTTCTCACTTTTATACAAATTTCGAAGATGTCACATTTTTTCGAATAATAAACATGTGATTACAAGGGGTTGAATATGATTAGTGCTTAATTATTATTTAACAATTATGTATTTCATCATTATGCATGCACAAATATAGGCTGTCAAGGTTAAGGCTAGCCTTAACAAACCCGAAAACTTGCCTTGAAAATTTCAGGTTTGGACTCTTTGGCTTTGGGCACCTATTGTGGGTGGTAGAAATGAGTAAAAAAAATTGAAAAATCGGTATGTCATATCGTATTACTTGAGAACCATATTGCAAAATTGGTTCTCAAAGTAAGATGGTATGGTTTGGATTTTCAATTTTTGCAAAATTACAAAACCAATTTCAGTTTTGACATTACACTTTATAAAAAATCGATAAATCAAAATCACACATGTTTTTAATAAGTATATAAATATAGAGTTTTTAGCAAAAAAATTATATGTATTATTACAAATTTGTGAAAAACCACCTACTTTATCACTATTAGTAAAAATCATTTGACTTATATTATAAATTTATAAAAAACTATCTCGATTAAATTATTAAAAAATATTTTATTTTAATTTGATTTTATTAATTAAATTAATATAAAAAATTAAATTATTTTCATTTGGTTTTATTTCGAACAATTGGTTTACAATTATTGATAACTGATTTGACAAAATTGGATCTTAAATTTTTAGTTTCATAAATCAAAAAATCTTTCATAAAAACTAAATTAATATGTTCTTTTTTATATTAAATTTAATAGTTGTCCAAATAAAAATCAAATGAAAATAATTTGATGTTTTATATTACTTTTAATTAGTAAAATTGAATTAAAATAAAATATTTTTTGAATATTTAATCAAGGTGGTTTTTTATAAATTTATATTATAAGGCAAGTGATTTTTTGCTAATAGTGATGAAATGGATGGTTTTTCGCAAATTCGTAATAAGACAGCTAGTTCATTATTAAAAACTCATAAATATATTATACATATGTGTATAATGTATATATTGCATATATATTAGGATTTAATTCCATATTTATATTTTTTAAATATCTTTGTATTCTCCACTAAAATTATAGTTTAAAAGATACGATAAAAGTATTATTTTATAAATTATATTCAATTTTAAAGTATTATAATATAAAATGGAAACTTTAAAATTAATAGTTTGAGAAATTATTATACCGGTTTTCGAACCGTTTTAAAATTGGTTTAAAACAAAAACCGTAAATTTGGTCCTCAACCAAAACTAATATGGTTCTGATTTTAAGATTTTCAATAATTAAAATCCGATTCTGATTCTAAAAATTGTAAAACTGATATGGTTTACTAGTTTTGCTCACCTCTAATGAGTGGGTTTGTGAACCTCAAAATTTTGAATCGGCTCAATTTGAAACCTGGAATGGTCTGAAAGTTTTGTATTGGTATTTTGGGCTCAGGTTTAGCTACAAAAGCCGGCCATGGGCTTAGGTTAGGGTTAGGACTAGGGCTAGGGCAGGCTCATGCCTGGGTTGGCCTATTGACACCCATTATCAAGGTATATAGAAAATATTAGATGTAATATTTATCTACAGTCTTATTATAATTAGCGAGCAATGCCTGCTGGTAGGTTACTAGTTTAATTTGCTCATTTAGAAGTTAGAATGATTTCCTTGTCTCCAATGTTCTCAAAGCCACTTGACTCACAAGTTCCTACTAGTTTTATTGAAATTTGTTTCTCAAAAAGTGAATTTGTTCGTTCTTGTGTTGGCAGATACTCGACAAGACGAACATCAAGAAGGGAGCGACTGAGTTGTTGCCAGAACCTGGGATTAGGGATATAAGAATCAGCTGGAATGCATGAATAACTGATTTTGAGGTAATACACAATTCACAACACTAGGATTGATTAGGGGACTGATTGCGTTCAATGATTTTAAGTTTTTTTTTTTTGAAGAATATATGTTTTCTGATTCCTTGTATCACACACGAGTCTCTACACATGTTACCAAAAGTTTTAACTGATGTCATCTGATGATAATCAATTGATGGCTTGATAAGAAATACTAAGCACCCATTCTAATAATTCATAGCGAGCTTGGCAGCTTCCATAATTTTTTGCAAGATCTTGTGTATATTATGCTCCTACTGATGAATGATATTCTGGATGCCATTAATTACTATTCATATGATTGTTGATCTTGTTAAAGAGAAACTTTTATATTGGATATTAGTAGCTTGCTATGGAATTCTGCTGGTGTAGAAATTTAGTTTGATGTTGGACATAAACAGGTATATGTCAAATCTTATTCTTTCTTTTCTGTTATCTGCGAGTAGCGAACACTTTAGCTCTTCACCTCACCGAGCAGCTTCTTAGTAAATGAAATTGTTGTTATGAGAATAAACTAAAACTAAACTTTGTTTAGTAGGATGAAACAGTAGAGTAACCCTGATTTTTAACTAATCCTCTCGGATTTGTACTTCGCGTTGTTATGCTCCTACCTGGTAGTGCTTGATGTGCGGGGCGGAGGGGGTGGGTGGGGGGAAAGGGGGTGGTGTGGGGGGCGTGGAGCGACCAATCGACGACATGTGAATTGACATCACCACACCCAGGTCAACAATGCCAATGTAACTCTGGAGTGTCGCGTGGTGCTCTTCACCTAGGTCGACATCCCCTTGCCTATGCCAGGCAGATCGGCCCAAGCCGACGCCTCCTAGATCGGTATCCTCCCTGCAATTTAGGCTTAATTACTTTGACTACTACATCCTGACTACGATGAGTTCCCCGTTAACTGCTAAGAAAACGTAAGATCAAGAAAAGGATAAAGACAGATGGATTAATCAATGTGACATACAGGCCACCGTATGATCCTGACTCGACTTGTTTTATTACTTCAGGAGTTTCAAATCAGTTTCCCAAACGTCAATGCCAGATGTAGGCTGGGGACAAGGAGCAAAACCATTGTCCATCAGAAGCAAAGAGGGTTCTAATTTAAAATCTGGGACAGATTAACAGAGTATATGTGATACCCAAAAAGCTACAAATCAATAGTTGTTTTATGCTGTGAAGAAATTTCCATTAGTGCTACAAGAGCAAACTCTTTTTCGAGAGTTTCCTTCTCATTGAGAGGGATGCTTCTCGACATTATTTCTGCAAACTTCATAAACTGCACGGATCAAAGAAAAGTGAAGCATAAGCTACCACGAATGCATGAGATGCTCACATATATGTTAGGAAATAAAAAACCTAAAAATTATCAAAAAAAAAAAGGAATGTATTGATGTGTATGCAGAGATTCGGCTCCTATAGACCAAACCCTAAGATACAGACCACTCAAGCCGTGTTTTAAGTAATAATATTAGCACCGGACCTAAGAGAAATCCCTTGCCAGCCTTTGAGTCATGATATCCAATTTCAATCTTGAAAAGGCACATGGGGAAGACTAAAGTCATTGTTCAATGCTACAAGAGTTCATCAGAGCTCTTGAAGCTTGGCTAAGTCTTCAAGACTCAGACTTCTAGGTATGCTAACTATCTCATGAACTCAAGAACTTGATCGAGATCTTAGAACTTGGTCAAGTCTTTGGATCTCACATTACAAAATTGTACAAGCTGCCTCATGGTTCCCATTGTTAAGTGACCACCATAGTTGCCAAGCTAAGCTCTCGGGGCTTATCCAAGCCTTCGGAGCTTGACCAAGCCATCGAAGCTCGAATCATGGAGCACCTCAACTAGTCCTACAACTTCGAGATATTGGCCATGGGCCTATGGCAAGACCCCTCGAGGAAATCAACTTGATCCTTTTAGAAGGTGGTCTGGATCTCAAGAATCTAGATAACGGTCTCTTGCTCCTTGTCCCACTAAATGACAATCGTATCTCAAGTACAAAAGCTAAGGCAAAAGGTCAAATCTACCCTTGCATCTCTTCATAATTGCCAATTAGACCCAAGTATAAAAGCTATGAGGTGAGAACATCTCAAGGACACTCCTTTCACTTCCCTCTCGTTGATTCTCTCTTCAGGGAACTACATCTTCCTCACCAAATCTCATCTCTAAAGACCCCTTGTTTATATAGGCATTGAAGCAACCTTCACCAAAGCTTTTCTAGTAGGCAGCTCATGATGGTTGTTTTGCAAGTCTAGCCTATTCTCAAAGCTCAAAGAGATCTCATCTGGTTGGAACCGACTCCATCAAGGCATACTTGGATATTCTATTCACATCATGGGTGCTTTCATTGAGATCTCCTTTTATTTTCCTATGGTGAGATTCAAGTTGAACCAATGCCCACACAAATATGCTCAGACAAGCACATTGTTTAGGGGCAATGGGTTGTAGTTGGTGTCACCCTCTAAGAATCTTCCATCAAGGCCGTTAGAGCCTCTTCTTAAGCTACAACTACAAGGCCCTCCTAGAAGCAACCCAAGGAGGATGCACCTTGGATGAGGCAGCAACAAGAGTAGGCCAAGCCCTCTTCCAAGATGGAGGCAATTTGAGAGAACCTAGTGGATGACCTAGTGGCTTGTTTCGAGTTCAACCAGTTGTTAACTGAGGTCCACACCATTGGTCGGTTGTCAAAGACCAACAATGCTTGCTAGAGCTGTGTTTGACTCCTTAGCAATCACGTAGACTAGCTGAATATGTAGGCAACCCCCATAACTTGGTAGCAGGACATGAGTTTTTGGATCCCCAAGCTATGGATAATGCAACTAAATTTTGTGGAAGAGATGCAGAAGCTCAGAATGAAGAGTCCTTTTGACACTGAGAATCACAGAGCATGGACCACAATATGTAGGGGTATGATAAGCAAAAGCAATGAGCAATGTCATTTGCCTTTGCGAGCCATCTCACCCAAGTGAGTGTTCCTTGAAGAGCTATGAACCAAGTAAACCCTCATCATCAACTAAAGTGGTTACTTTGAATGTTGAGGAGATTAGAAAGAGGATCATGGACATCAAGTGAGTGTTCCTTGAAGAGCTATGAACCAAGTAAACCCTCATCATCAACTAAAGTGGTTACTTTGAATGTTGAGGAGATTAGAAAGAGGATCATGGACATGGTAGATCAGTAGATTTGCGGTGCAACAAGTCTTCAAGTTGCCTCAGATGGTAGGATGAGAGCTCTAACACCAAAAATCCTAGCTAAGCCTCCATAGTTGAAGTTTCGGACCACCATGGAAGACTTGCAACGGAACTTGAGATCTGGTGGACCACATAAGCTCCTTCAAAAATATCATGATCCTACATGAAGCCATGGAGGCCACTATATGTAAATTGCTCCTAGCCATTGTACATAGCCCTGATAGAGCATGGTTCTTGAGGCTTCCATGATGATCCATAACCTAGTTCTAGGATCTCAAATACAAATTCATCAACTAGTTCAAACTATAGGTACCGTGTCATTGAGACATCCATGTTTGGCAATTTCCACAAAATGAAGGGGAGAGTCTTCAAGACTACTTGCCTCGATTCAACATTGCCAGAATACAAGTTGATGAATCAGATTATTCTATTCTCCTCACTACAACAATGAATGCACTACGTGCTGTGACTTTCAACATATGCAAACCCCTATTATTAATTACCCTGACAATTATTGGAAACCTCCTAAAATAAGAAACTTAACTACTACAATAGAGATACAAAAAAATTCATAATTTATAGTGTTACATGGCTTAAGTAAGGGAATGCCCTTACTTTATAATTTAAGAAATTTAAATTCATAACATTAAACGAAATGAGAAAGGGATTAGAAAAGGCTTAATGCTTGTCGCTGCCTGCTCCCTTGTACTTGGGCAAATGTGTTGTGGTAGATAGACTTGCTGAAACTTGTTTGGCTTAGTTGGATACTTGGTTTGATCCTTAAAGATGTTGCAAATTTTACTTAATTTTTGGATGTGGCTGATTGTTTTAGCTTATGTCAATTAACCCCATTAGGACTTGGGTCTTAAAATCATCGGTGACTTTCTACTTATACCAATTGACTTCTTTTGATATTGAGCCTGACTGGCTGGAGGAAAGCAAGCCTACCTTAGCTTAGTTTGATTTGAGAGAATAATTAGCAACTTTGTCTTATACTAATGATTCTTGATTTAATAATCGATGATCTTATAGCTTGTTATGGATTAGACTTGAAACATTACCAATGACTTTATACTTATTTTGCTTGTGTTAATTAAGTTTGAAGTATTACTAATGCCTTTATATGTGTTGATTAAGTTTAAAGTTTTACCAATGGTTTTATGCTTGTGTTGGTTAAGTTAAAAATGTTACTAATGGATTTATGCTTGTGTTGGTTAAGTTTGAAGTGTTACTAATGACTTTATGCTTAAATCATTTAACTTCCTTCAAATACAATAATTGGCTTATTGATTAACCAAATGCAAGCATGCCTTAGTTCGCTTTTGATTTGAGAGAATGATTAGCGGCTTTAGCTTATCCAAATTGTTCTTGGTTTGATAATCGATGACTTTTTTGGCTTGTGTCGATTGAATTTGAAGCATCACTAATGGATTTATGCTTGTCTTAATAAATTCCTTCAAACACAGAGTTTGGTTGATTGACTAACTAAGTACAAGTCTACCTTAGTTCAATTTGAAATTATTAGTGGCCTTTGCTTATACTAACCATCTCTGATTCAATAATCGACTACTTTTTTTGTTTGTTGTCAATTAGATTTGAGGTATTGTCTACTAACTCCACTTGATTTGAGTTTGATTCAATTAAGACTTGATTTTTGTTCAAATCTAGTTCGATTTGATTCGATTCAATATTCAGAATTGGCTTTAGTTCAAGTGGAATTTGATTCATTTTAGATCAAGTTCAACCCTATGTTGGATCCTTATCGATTTGAATTCGATCTTTAATAGGTTTGAATTTGACCCTTAATGGGTTTAGCTAAAATTTATGGGTAGTTGGTGCTAGAAAGTGTAAAGATTCACCATATATAGGTTTGCCAGAATCATTGGATCCTTAATGGTTCCTTGATGGATTTGAATTTGACTATTAATAGATCCTTGGTTCAACCTTTATTTTATTCTTATTGGATCTTTGATAGATTTTTAACTTGATTCTTATTGAATCTTAATTTGACATTTATTGGGTTCTTATTAGATCCTTAACAGATCCTAATTTGGCCCTTATTGGGTTTTTATTAGATCCTCAATGGATCTTTAATTTGATTTGTATTGGATCTTAGATTTGATCTTTGTTTGATTTTGGACTTAATCCTCATTGGTTTTGGACTTGATCCTTATTGGATCTTGGATATGATCCTTATTGGATCCTTATTGAATACTTAATGGATCTTGATTCAACCCTTATTGGGCTCTTAATGGATCCCTAATGGATCTTGAATTCAACCCTTAATAGATCCTTATTAGATCTTTAATGATTCTTGATTTAGCACTTGTTGGGTTCTTAATGGATGCTTAATGGATCTTGGATCCAACTCTTAATGGATCCTTAATAGATCTTGATCCAACTCTTATTAGGTTCTTAATGGATTCTTAAGAGATCTTAGATCTAACTCTTAATGAAACCTTATTAGATCCTTAATGGATCTTGATTCAACACTTGTTGGGTTCTTAATAGATCCTTAATGGATCTTGAACCAACTCTTGTTGGGATCTTAATGGATCCTGGATTTGATTGGATCCTTATGGATCTTTGTTGGATCCTTAATGGATCTTTGTCTATTATTAGATCCTAGATTTGATCCAATTCTCAATGGATCCTTGTTGGCTCCTTAATGGATCTTTATTGAACCTTTATTGGGTTTTTAATGAGTCCTTAATGGATCTTGGATCTAACACTTAATAAATCCTTATCAGATTTGAGTTCAACCCTGATTGCATTTGGGTTTGACCCATGTTGGACCCTTATTGGGTTTGGGTTCAATTTGTTAATGGATTTGAGTCTGGGTTCAATATCATTAGGTTTGGGTTTGACCTATGTTGGACTCTTATTGAGTTTGGGTTTGACCCTTGTAGGACACTCATTGAGTTTTGGTTTGATCCCTTAATGGGTTTGGGTTCAACCCATGATGGACTCTCATTGAGTTTGGGTTCAATCCTTTAATGGGTTCGAGTTTGACCCATGTTAGGCTCTTGTTGGATTCTGGTTTAGGTTCAAGTTTGACTTGGTACAGGTTCAGATTTAACTTGATTTAGATTTGATGTTGGTTCATGCTTAATTTGATTTAGATTTGGTTTTGGTTTATGATGGGGGCCTGATTCGGTTTAGGTTTGGATCTGATCTAGTTTTGATTCAAGTTCAAACCTAATTTGATGTTGGTTTAAACCTAGTTTAATTCCAATTTGATTAAGTCAATTATTTTGATCAATTTACTTTAATTAATTTGATTTGACTAATTTGAGAGCCCTCGGTTGTCAATTGATCAAGTAAAATTTGGGTGAACTTGTGAGCTGGCCTAAGTTGATTTGACTTTTGGACAAGCTTGCTAGCTGACCCTAAGTTAATTTGTCCCTCAGGTGAGCCCACAAGCTAACTTTGAGTTGAATAATGTTGGAGCGAGCTAGTTTGTAGATTGGCCATAAGTCGAGTGACATTCGAGCAAGTCTACAAATTGACCCTAGATCAAGTGACATCCGAACAAGCTTGTAGATTGGCTCAAAGTCAAGTGATGTTTGAACGAGCCTATAGGCTAGCCCTAGGTCAAGTGATGTTTGGACAAGCCTGCAAGTTGGCCCTAAGTCAACTAACATTTGGGTGAACTTGTAGACTAGCCCTTGGTCAAGTGATGTTTAGATGAGTCTGTAGGCTAACATTAAGTTGATTGACATTCAGGTGAGCTAGTAAGGTGGCCTAGGACATTATAGGCCAATTGAAGTGAAAGGAAAAAGTAGTTTTTCTCTTTTCTTTCTTTTTTTTCTTTTTTTTCCTTCCCCTCTATAGTGAGCAGCAAGTTCTTTTTTTGTATTTTTTTAAATTATTTTTACTTATCTTCTTTACCTCCATTCTTAACCACTCCTTCTTCTTCTCCTTTGGCACCTCACCAAGGCCCCTTCCTTTCTTCTCCATTTGTGACCAAATCTGGCCCTCCCTTGGTGGCAACAATGATAGATAAGCAACAGAAGAGCTAAAGTTGAGTGGGTGATCTATTGTGATGACAATAGAGTGACTAAAGCTTTAGGTTTGAAAGTCCAAACCTTGGGTCTGGACATCTGAGCTCAACCAAGCTGTAGTTTTACTGAGGTAGCCTAATGGTGGAGTAGATTAGGCAATGAATAGCAATGAGGGAGGCAACTATTAGTGGTTGAGACAATTTTTGGGTAGGGCCACAACAAAGTGGGGTGGCTTGTAGCATTGTGTAGGTGGTGGTGGCCACTTGGAGGGTGGTCTGACAATGATCAAGTGATGCGAGATTACCTACTAATGGTGTGGTTCCAGTGAGTAGGTAGCTTGGACACAAATGATGGCCAGCCGGTGGTCTTGGACTTTGGAAAGTGGTAGGAGGCAGAATGCAGAGGGCGTCAGCTTGTAGGTTTGGGCAGTTTCGCAGGTTTGATTACCTGAACTTCAGGGTTTGGATAACCTAACCATGGTGTTCGGTCACTTGAACTCGAGTAGCAGGTTGTGCAAAGAGTAGAGACAACGACGTGCAGGGCGCTTAGCAATAGACAGCAAAGCACTGACAAGAGGGAGAAGAGAGAGCAGAGGACTTCAAAGTAAACCAAATGAAGATAAGATAAGTTTGGCTTTTTACCAATTTATACAACTCTTGATCCAATCTTCGATTCATTCTTCTAGTTCGGTGTCTCTTTCTGATCTCTTTTTCTCTCTATCTTTGATTTTTTATTCCTCACATTTTCTTTTTCTGTAGGAATTTTAGGCTTTTATAGCCCACAAATGTATTAGATCATCTCCATTTAAAATTTAAAATTGTGAATATGGATTATGATCTTTTATTAAAAATTTGAATACTGATAAACAAATGTAGATGAGATTTATTTTTGTTTGAATGTGGATAAAGATTTGTATCATTTGTTTGTATTTAGATAAGGATATGATGATATTTAGGATAAAATAATTTAAAATTTGAAATTCGTATTTATTTGAGAATTTTCAAATGATAAGGGAATATTTGCAAAAAGTGAAAAATCCTTAGGGTTTATTTATAAATATGAACTTTTGAAGGCTTTTTTTGCTAACATTAAATTTTATGAGGACTAATTTATAATTATTCACCTTTGATGGTGCTCTTTGTGAAATATAAGGACCAATTCACAATCATCCACCTTTAAGGACATTTTTTTGCAAAATATGAAGATCAATTTGTAATGTGAATACTTAAGTAGATTTTGAAACTCCTCCTAATATGAGTTGGATTCATGATGAGCTAAATTTAGATATTAGATCTGAGCTTAAATTTGAATCAGATGCTAAAGTAAAACTTGTGCTAAATTAAAATTTGCAAATAAATTGCTCAAGATTTTTATTTATAAATAAATCCAAATTTTATTCAAAAAGATCCAAAATTTTCAGAATTTTTACAAATGTATTTTTTACAAAAAGACCCTTGAGACTCACAAGATTACATTTTGGTCTAATTTTTTCAAAAAATTTGTGAATAAACCTCTCAAAATTTTTATTTACAAATAAGTCCAAATTTTATTCAAAAAGGACCTCAAAAATTTTATAGTTTTTACAAATATATTCTTTTTGTAAAGAAGCCCCTGAAATTTATAAAATTATATTTTAGTCCAGAGTTTTCTGAAATTTTATAAATAACTCCTAAAAATTCATCATCCAAAAAATGGTACAAGATCCAAATTTCTTCACCAGAAAAACAAATTCTAATCAATCAATTACATCTAATCACAAAATTTTTAATCAAATATAATCTCATTACAAATCGGGATTCAATCAAATTCCAAAACTGAGTCAATCAAAAATTTGATTTCGATTCTTTGAGAGGCCTATAAATTGATGAGGAAATCTATAAAAAAACCAACAAAGAAAGAAATCAAAAAACAAAAGCAGAGAGAGAAGGGATATTAGAATCGAAGGTCATCAATTGGAGATTGGAAGCCAAAAAAGAGGTGATTATCTATCCTTTCCTTTTTCTATCGATCTTCTTCCTATTTTCCTTCTCCATTCTCTGAAGGAACAGCCCCACTCCGCCCTCTGTCACTTGGATGCACAATCGGTCACTGCCTCGCTGGAGCTCATGGTCCCCATTCGCAACCACCCCCCATGGCCATGGATTGGCCAATCCACAAACCTCTAGCCCCTCTCTGATGAACTCCCGAATCTTGCTCCTCACATGCATCGTTCGTCTCACTAGTGAGCCACCTAAATCTCTCAAACTAGTAGGCTACTGCCTATCCCGTTGGTAAGCCGCCATTCCATTGTGATTTGCTAGAGCCTTGCTCCTTCACCCGTGAGTAGCTTGCCTTTGCCTTGGAGCTGCTGAAGCAGCCTTAAGCTGGACCATGGCCATCTTGCCACTAAGACTACCCTCTAGCAGTCTCCTCCACTGCTTGTCGTTGGTGGTTGTCGAACTCGACTTGAGAGGAGAGAATGGGGCACCTCCCACCCAACTATAGCAAGTAGCGGTTGGATCCGACTGGGAGATGGTCGAATTTGACCAGAGAGAAGAGGGCGGGGCACCTCCCACCCTCCCGAAGCAAAGGATGGCCGAATATGACTGTCTCTAGTTGGATCTGGCGAGAGAAGAGACTGGGCTGCTCCCAGCCTAGCCATGGGAAGACAAAAAAAAAAACAAGAGAAGAAGAAGGCATGAGTCTTGGTGAGGGAGGAAAGAAGATGTAAAAAGAAAAGAAAAGAAAATAAAAAAGTTATTGGGCAAAGAAAAGAAAACTTTCTCGTCTCAATTTTTGGCACCATCATCTCGCCATGGCCACTTTCGGCTCTTCAAAAATGACAATAAAGACGATGGTGCTTTGATCTCACCATGACCATTTGTGATCCCTCAAAGATGGCAAATCCATAATCTCACCATGGCTACTCGTAGTTTTTCAAAGATTGTGACGGTGATGGTGAACCCATGACCCCACTATGATCACTGGCAACCCGTTGAAGATGATGAACCCATGATCTTATCGCAATCACCAATGATCCCTCAAAAATGGTGAACTCATGACCTACACCATGGCTATCTGCAATCCCTCTCTCAAAAATGGCAAATCCTTATCGCACCTTAGCTAGCCTTTGGTCTCATACTTAGCCAACCTTCAGACTCATATCCAAACAAACTTTTAGGTATGCACTTAGCCAGCCTTTAGGTTCACATTCATTCAACCTTCAAGATCGCATCCAAACTAACCTTTGGGCTTGTACTTAGTCAGCCTTTGGACTTGCATCCAAGCTAGCCTTCGAGCTCATATCTAAGCTAGCCTTCAGGCTTGCACCTTAGCCAACCTTCAAGCTCTCACTCAACCAACCTTCGGCTTAGCATTTAGGCCAATCTTTAGACTCGCACTCAATTAGCCCTCGGGCTTAAGCCTCTAAGCCAACTTTTGAGCTCACAAACTAAGTCAACCCTTAGGTTTCCAAATTTAAAATTGAGCCACAGATCTACCTAAAATTATTATAAATAATCAATGACCCTTAAATCAAACTGTTTAACATAAAGTAACTCAATCACATTGAAATTGAACTCAATCAAAATAAATAGATAAGGGTCAAGTTGACTCAAATAGACCTAAATTAATCAAACAAATGGACTAAAAGCTTGAATTGAGCTGGACTTCAAAAGTTTAATTTTAAAATCAAGTTGAATCTGGATTGGATTAAATCAAGTCCAAACTCAAAGTCAAATCAGGGCCAAGCCAGGCTAAACTTGAAATGAATCCAAGATGAATTAAATTGACTTGAACTTAAGCCAAAACCTAGCAGACCCGAAATTTATGAAAGTCCAACACAATGTCAAAATTCACTTAAGCTAAATGAAATCGAACTCAAACTCAAACCATATTAGTCCTGATGGAACTAATTAGGGTCAAATTGAGTCCCACTGGGTGTGCTGAACCTTCAACAATACTAAAAAACTATAAACAAAAGGTGATGTCACCACCCTATCCTAAACCAGAATTAGTTCAAATAAAATAAAATAAAGTCAAATTGAATCTCTCTGGGTGTGCTACAATAGCTTTTAGTAATACTTCAAAGCTATATCTAACTCTATAAGCTAATATGCTATTAAACCAAAGAAGTTAATTGCCAACACACTTAAAACTATTAGTCACACTTCAACACTAGCCAACCCCAGAAGCCATTAATGATGCATCTTCCAAGCTAAGTCAATCCAAAAGCATTGGCAATACTTTAAATCTAACTGAACTAAGGTAGGTTTGAACTAGCTTAGTTAGTTAATCACAATGGCTTGTTCAAACAAAGTCAACTAATAATATATTTCAAGTTGTCGGCCACACTTCAAAGCTATAGCCAACCCCCTAAGCCATTGGCGATGTTATCAAATTAATAAAGTCAACCAACAATACGCTCAAAGGCATTGGCCATATTTCAACCTAGTTAACCTCAAAAGCAATTGATGATGCATTCTTCAAGCTAGCCAACCCCACAAACAATTGGCAATGCATCCTTCAAGTTAGTCAACCCCACAAGTAGTTGATGATACACTCTTCAAGCTAGTCAACCTTAGAAGCAATTGATGGCATACTGATGCAGCAGGAGAGAGCACGAGAGATAGGGAGAAGATCACCATCTTTTCACCATGATAGATCCTTGAATCCACAAGGAAGATAGAAAAGGAACAAACCCAAAACAAGAGAATATTATTGATAGAAAAGCTTTTCTTTTGTTACAACCTTGGACTATATATATAGCCCTCTAATAAACTTAGAGTCCTATTTGGTGTAGACTAACAATAGGACTTAGACTCCATTAAGAATTCTACTTAACATATCTTATATAAAGATATATAAATCCTATTTCTTTTATTGGGCTAGGACCATTATTGACTTAGACTAATAAATAAATCCTAATTTTGACTAATACAAAGTCTGAATTATCCAAAATAGTAAATAAGAGACTTATAGAAATCGATCTCAATTTTTCAACAGATAGTTATTTGCTAGATTTGAATCGATATCTTAGGAGAGATATGGCTTTTAGACTGTAGCTAAATGAATCTTGATGGATCCTAATTGAAGTTGGAATTCAACTTGAACTGAATCTCTAATTTTACTGTAAAATGAATGTAGTTGTTCTACATCAGACCCCTTCACTTGTAAAAGACTTGTTATCGAGTCAAAGATTAGAGTCTTCGTTATTGCAATTGTGCTCCTCTTGAACTCTTTTCAACATAAAACTTGATGATGTAAACCAATAAGATTTCTTCGATTAACAACTTCGGTACTTTGATTTCCTATTTTCCTTTGGCACAACCACTTGAACTTTTGTAGGGTTTCCCTTGACCTTATTTGAAATAAATTTTTTGTATACACAAACTTATGATTTGTTGTTATGGAATAAAAGTATTCTTCACAAGTTTGCTAACAATTACTATAATAATCTGAATATATCATTACAAATTTTGAATCTTGCATAGTGATAACTATTGTAGAAATTTCCTCTAGTTATTCAAGAGAGTTGGCTTTTGATGAATTCAAAAAATAATCTTGAGTAGCATAGTCAATATTTTTACAAGTAGAAAACTCTTCCTTACAGCCTTCAAGATTATCAATTGATTCATATGATTTCTCATCGATAGTCTCTTGAAAATTTTTTATAACATCCAAAGCCACTTTTGTATGACTTTCTAACTCATCAAAGAAAGAATCTTTGGGGACCTCAATAAAATCTTCATTAGTTTATTTGTCTTCCACGTGATCCACAACCTTTTCTTCGATTTGATAATTCAATACCAGAGGAAAGTTACGAAGATGTGGAATTAATACTTCATGGTTGTCTCCATTGATTTCAATTCTAGAAGCCCTTAGATCAGAGATCTGTTTTCCTTGATTTTGATCCCCTTTTGCAAATTTTATGTTGAATAGTTTAAGCATTTTTGGCCATGAGCAGATTTTTGGTTTGCCTTCACGTGTTCTTTGGAGTTGAATTTGCTCCCACCAAGATGAAGCATAATTATCAAGCTTGTATTCAACAATTTTCACCTTCTTCTCTTCAGGAATCTCCATAAGCTTAAAAAATTTCTCAACTTTATCGATCCAAATAAATAAATTCTCATAACCATAAAAGTATGGAATATTCACCTGACCAAGGTTTTGGTTTTCTTGAGTAGCTTCGTATATCGATCTCCAACACATCGGACCGTGAGCCTCTTCGACGATCAATTGATGAACTTGGTTCTTAGTTTCAATCTATTTCAAAACTTCATACTTTCTAATGATAGAAGAAAGAAAAATTTGTTTGATCGAATCTTGAATTTGATAATCTCTTAGATCACCGTCCATGGAGTTATCACTACCAACTACAATCAATGGACTTGAGCTTAGGAACAACGTCGCTCTGATACCACATGATGTAGCAGGAGAGAGCATGAGAGATAGGGAGAAAATCACCATCTTCTCACTATGATAGATCCTTGAATCCACAAGGAAGATAGAAAGGGAACAAACCCAAAACAAGAGAATATTATTGATAGAAAAACTTTTTTTTTGTTATAATCTTGGGCTGTATATAGCCCTCTAATAAACTTAGAGTCCTATTTAGTGTAGACTAAAAATAGGACTTAGAATCCACTAAGAATTCTACTTAACATATCTTAAATAAAGATATATAAATCTTATTCCTTTTATTGGGCTAGGACCGTTATTAACTTGGATTGATAAATAAATCCTAATTTTGACTAATACAAAGTTCGAATTATCCAAAATAGTAAACAAGAGACTTATAGGAATCGATCTCAGCTTTTCAACGGATAGTTATTTGCTAAATTTGAATCAATATCTTAGGAGATATGGCCTTCAGACTGTTGTTGTACAAATCTTGACGGATTCTAATTGGAGTTGGAATTCAACTTGAACTGGATCTCTAATTTTACTATAAAATGAATGTAGTTGTTCTACATCACATACTCTTTAAACTAGTTAACCTCAGAAGAAATTGACGACACGCCTTTTAAGCTAGTTAACCCCATAAATAATTGACGATGCACTCTTTAAGGTAGTCAACCCTAGAAGTAGTTGATGATGCAGCTTTCAGGCTAGTCAACCCTAAAAGTAGTTGACGATACACCTTTCAAGCTAGTCTACCCTAAAAGTAGTTGATGATGCACTCTTCAAGCTAGTCGACCTTAGAAGCAGTTGACGATATGTCCCTCAAGCTAGTCAACCCTAAAAGCAATTAATGATGCATTTCTTTAAGCTTGTTGACCCAAAAGTAGTAAACGACATAATTCTCAAAGCTATACCTAACCTTATAAGCTATTGGTGATACGACCACACTAAAAGGAGTTACCACCTATACTTTATTGGCTATGGAAGCATTTCAAACAATAAAGTTATTACCTACATCTTATTAGCTATGGAAATACTTCAAGATCAACAAAATTATTGTTGACGCCTTATTGACTAATGAAAACACTTCAAACTTCTCTCATTTCCTTTCACGTCCCATCGAGTGATGCCATCAACATCTGTCAAAGACCAAGTCAATCTGAATCAGTGGCCATATGGTCTAGGGCAGGGGAGCGAGGTAGTAGCACACATCAAAACTTCTTCTCCATTCCTGTTTTCTCTTTCTTGTTCTTTATTCTTTTCATGTTTTCTATAATCTCATATTGAAATTCACTATAAAGTGTGGGTATACCCTTACTTAAATAATGTATCCTTTCTTAAAATCAAATAAATGCTTTCTTCTTTCCTTTTTTATGCCTTTATTTTTATTAGTTAGGTTCTTACTTTAGGAGATATCTAACAATTGTTGGAGTAATTAACAATAGGGACTTGTACCTATTAGAAGTCAATATTTTCATAACATCTAATAGTGCACTTCAAATTAAAATAAACTCTAATTTATGATTCGAGTTCTCTCCTGGGGTCTCCGCCATCCTGGGCCACCAAAATTGATCCCACAAAATCTGGAATGTTCGGTGGGACTTGACTTCTCCTTTAAGTGTAGACACTTAGTTAATATGGTAGAGATACCGATAATGTAGAATTATGGTTGAAGACTAATCAATTATATTCTCCTTTGTAGAAGAAAGAATCAAATGATAACAACAAAGAAGATCTCCATCCCAAGATACACCATCATCTTGGGGGCAAGTTTAGTTGTGCATATACCTCAGTCAATGGTTACTATAGAAGCAGCTGAAGTTCAAATCAATTTTGGGCCCATCTCTAAGGACATGCAGTTCAAGAAGGCATCTGCTACTGCACTGATTGGGGTTGTCATCATATAAGACCAACCTATTTTTCACCTTCCATCAAGGGAAAGGAGGCCCAATATTATCATTCCTAATGAGAAGGGTTGTTCAAATAAAGAGTTAGAAGTCATACCTCAACCAAAAAGGATATTAGCCTTCCAAAGACTAGGATTGAAATAAAGCTCAGTTTTTAGCTGCTTTCACCCAACTCCTCATAGTGGGCAATCAAAAGCAAATTTGGACACAGACATTGATAAAAAGATCTCATCTTGACTGTCACAAGCAAAAACTGCTAAAATCTTCAGCTGATTTGAGAACTCACCCCTTAAATGAAGTCAATCATTATTATCGCTACCTCCAACTCCTTCGCTCTATTAAGCAATTTAGAGAAGGGTAGGAGCAAATCATAGGGGGCACAATCTTGCCTTAAAATTATAGCAAAAGGCTAAATTACCAAATAAAACTATAAGAGTTACTGTAAAGCTACAACCCAGCATGAAGGTTCACCAAAGAAGATCACCCACACTATCAGAGTCATTTCTCATCATGACTCTGGAAGGGATCGCGAGCCCACATCCTAGCTAGCCAAACACCAAAAGCAGGCTATCCAGGTGAGGCTCATGGATGAAGAAATTCAAGAGAAAAGGCCCCTTGTGAAATAGTCCTTACTATCATGTCAAAGAGAAGGTGTGGTGATCTGCTCCATGAGTACTCTTGAATAAGACAACTCGACTGATGGGAGAAGTTGGTCTTAACCCAAAGCCTAAAACTAATTCTCAAAACATGGACTATTATATTCTGATAGAAGTCTTAGTCATAACTGAAAGCTCTAATTAAGAAGTAACTATAGAAGCATTACAAGAACAACTGAGTCAGCAAGACAAAGAGAAAGATGAAATTTGAAAAAAGATCATGGAGTTAATGGAGATGATGTTACGAATGAGCTAGAAGCTCAATAAGTTAGAATGATCTCAACAGCTATCCCAAGCCGTAGAGCTGGCAGAAGGTGCATCTTCCATAGATGAGATCCACGAAAATATGGGCCCTTCTCAAGAACCTCTTATAGTAAGGGATACATAATCCTTGATTTTAGGGATCCTTAATAACATGAAATTCCTACCATACATATAATAGTAGGTATAGCAAATGGTGGTTGCACAGTTGAGACAAGAAAGTGAAATGGGTAGGGTAAATAATGCTAACAAACTATATCCTAACCATCACGACCGAGTGTCATACCCAAAAGACTATATCATGCCTAGTTTCAAAGAGTTTAATAGCATGGGCAATCCTGAACAGCACATAGCTCACTTTGTGACTTTGTGTGGAGATTCAAGTAATAGCCTATTATTGTTATTCTGCCAATTTTCAACAAGTTTGACAAAATTAGCATTCGAGTAGTATGTTAGTTTCCAACCAAAAGTTATACAAAACTTGGGCATAAATGAAAAAGGCTTTCTAAATTAGGTTGAGTGAAATTAGCAATAAAGTGGCCATTACAAACCTATTTCAATACTAAAATATGATAATAAGTCAATTTTGGATTATACCACACGGTAAAAAAAATCTCAACATTAAGTGTGAATAACTTATGAGCCAATTTGAGGTAGTGAACTTAGTCCTCGATAACATAAGGGAGAATGAATGGAATCCTACTTGAGCATCTCTTCTATTTATACCTTTCAATACCTTATCATGCAAGTCAAGAAGTTGGAAAGGATTAACTCATTGACCTTATCTAGTTCACAAAGTTTCAAGCCGAAAAAAATAAGATAAAGTATGGAGAGCCTTCCAAAAATGTGAGGACTATATTCATAGCAATTAAGCAAAAGAAACCTCGAAACCCAACCATAAACAAGGGTAACCCTCAAAAGCCACCAACTCTTGGAGAAGATAGAGAAGTGAAATGATCCAATGATCTCCAACAAAGGCTCAGAAAGAAATATTCTTTCAAAAGAGAAAGAGTAAGAAAATATTTCAATAAACCTTAAAGTTAGGCCTCCAATTGCTAGAATCCAAGAGGCTAAGCGATCCCAACAAAATAGTTCACTCAAACTATTATCCTTACCATAGAGTTTTGAGACATACCATTAAAGACTACTATGTGTCTACAAATTGGGTTAAGAAGTAGTATTGAGAAGGTAAGCTAATTCTCTCGAAGGCAACCTTATTTAAAATACCAACCAAACACATAAATCATGTTACTATGTTCGAGGACCATGAACCACTTTTTGAAATGTTTTTTGGGGAAGAAGCACAATCTACCCCTGAACAAGAGCACTTATGGAATGTCTATATTTCAAAAAGGCTAAAGAAACTGATAAAAAAATGACTCAAAATCCTAGGAGCTTGGGATGGTGATGAAGAAAGCTTCATTAGAGCAAACTGCCTCACCTAATCGAAGCATCAAGAAGAGAAAGAACAAAAGCAAGAAGAAGTTGGTTCAGCCAGATGAATACAATGTCAAGAAATCAACCGTCTAATAATACATCAATACTTTGGATGAATATGTTTAGAGAGAAAGAAGCCAAGTAACTCTTGAAGAATTCTTCCTTGAAAAACTTAAAGTTTTACAAGAGAGCCTTGATGTGGGAAATAAAGAAAGTGAAGTTTTAGTGGCAATATGCTCTGTCATATTTACCATCGGAAGTTTATAACTAAGTCGATCTCCACTTTGTCACTTCAGTAATGAGAAAATTTAGGGTGTAAGGCAAGAAGAAGTAAATAGATTTATTGGGAATATTATTGATGAAATAAGAGATCCCACAAGTCTCTCTAAGAGTTGTCCTGAGATGACTATCTTAGAGAGTAGTTCACCCATGAGTATGATTATGACATACTTAAATTATAGGTAGATACTGTGCAAGAGCTGACTACAACTAACATAAAGTTTGTCAAGGGGCAAATGCAAATGCTGAATGAGCATATGAAGGTTATGGCTACCCATATGAAGAGTGTGACAAATATGGCTACCATATTTTGTGAGGAAGTCAAGAGGATGGAGAAGGAACTATAACTCATACATCCAATGTGAATGCTAGCAAGCTGCTATCCCAGCCTCCACTAGGCAGTTCAGGAAATAATGCTCAACCCGCTAGGTTTGGTGAGGTCCCAGTCTTGGAACCCGTAGGGGATGTACTTTGTCAACTTTAGAGGAATTATGCATATAAGGCACGAATGATGAATATGATTCTATTTCTAACTCAAAACAACTTTATGACTGCTTTGGAAGGTCCTACACTAGTAAGCGCCAAAGGAAGAAACAAGTATTTCAGGAGAGGATCAAACAAGCTAATGCTAAGGCTTATTCCGCCACCGTGTCAAGCCAATCTGAATATCCAGAGTTAAACCAATCTGAATATTCACAGAAGAAATATCCTAAATACAAAGTCTTAAATGATAACAGATGCCAAGTTTCTTGTAATCAATACTATTGCATCATACAAAGTACTACTAGGGAGGTCGTGGTTACATGAAAATAAAGTAGTGCCATCAGCCCTATATCAATACCTTAAATACTTTAAGGATGATGAAAAATACTAAATTGACAGAGATATACACCCTTTTGATGTTCATGAGGTACATTATAATGATGCAAAATACTATTAAAAATTTGACGTTAATAGGGGATCTACTTCTATCAGTTAAATAAAGTAAAATATTACTAGCTTGATCTTTACTCCTCCCCACCTATGAAGCGATTCTAACCTAGCCTCTTTAGATGAAGAAGCCCCGCAAGTCTACTTGGGTGATTATACTTTTGATGAAGATGATAATAGAGGTCAAATGAAAAATACTCTCTTTATTATTAAAGTTTCAAAAAGCTTAATTAAATTGTTAGATGAGCTGAGTATCAATGTCATGGAAGAATTAACAACTTTCTATATTCCTCCAAGGGGCAAAGGAGAAAAGAAAATACTAATTTTCAAGGCAATCCCTTGTGCTCCGAAACATACATGAAATCTTAGGGACTAAAGATATGGTGGATGATAGTGACCATCAACTGGTAGTCATGCCTAAATATTTCTCAAACTAGTTTTGTTAGATGATTAATAAATTTGGCTATGGATATCCATAAACAAAGAGAGAGAGTCATTTCTTTAAGAATATATGGGATCCACCCTAAGAACGTGCTTATATTCCTAGAAGAGAAAATAAGAATACCAAAAGACTAAGCTATATTACCCCAAATAACCACACATGTCTTATGATTACCATTGGACCTCTCTTCGATATTCAGAATCACTATATGACATTAATATCCTTGACATATGCACCAAAGTAGCTGCGACTTTTCAAACATCAAAAGAAGATAACATCCTCGATGGAACTTCATCAGAGCTAAAAGAAAGGGGACAAATGCAACTAAAATGCCTTCAGATGAAGCTTTGCCATTCCTCACTCGATATGATGAATCACTTGGTGAAGAAATAATTCTCAAATCAAAAGGAGCTCCACTTGAACTTGAGGACTGAGGGCAAGCCATAATTAATGAACTGATGGAGATTATCTAGGCTCAAAGGAAGACCCCAAGTTAACTTTCATCATCACTCAATTTTTAGAGGAAAGCCAAATTCAGCTCAAAGCAGTACTCCAAGAGTATATTGATTGCTTTGTATGGAGTTATAAGGAGATGTTTGGATTAGATCCTAAAGTTACAATCTACAAACTAACTATCAATCTTGAGTTTCCGTCTGTCAAACAAACACCTAAGAACATGAAACTCGACTTATAATAGAAGGTGATAGAATTGGTTAAAGCAAACTTCATTAGAGAGAAAAAAAAATACCCATATTGGGTGGTAAGCATCGTGCTAGTCAAAAAAAGAATGGCCAAATTCATATTTGTGTGGATTACAAGGACTTGAATAAAATATGCCCAAAAGATGATTTTTTATTGTCAATAATAAAAAATATGATTGACAACATGGATGGCGTCAAAATATTCTCTTTCTTGGATGATTTTTTAGGATATAACCAAATCAATATGTATCCTGATGATGAGAAACAAATGACCTTCAGGACACCAATTGGTATTTACCGCTACAAGGTGATGCCTTTCATGCTCAAGAATGCAGACTCCATTTATCAAAGGGCCATGACTCAAATATTTGATAACTTCATACACTAATTAATGAAATATTAAGTGGATGACTTGGTGGTCAAAACTAAGTCCATAGATAGGTATATCCAAGACCTAAGAGTGGTATTCAACTGTCTTAAGAAATATAACTTAAAGATGAATCTTATGAAGCGCGCTTTTGGGATATTATCGGGAAAATTTCTTAGCTTTGTTGTCAGATATCAAGAGATTGAAATTAATCTATCTAAGATCAAAGTTATTTTGGATATGTTACCACCTAACAACTTAAAGTAATTGAGGTCATTTTAAGGTTGACTTGCATACATAAGAAGATTTATTTCAAAGCTCTCCAAGAAATGTAAGCTTTTTTCCAAGTTGATGATAAAGGATACTTCATTTATTTGGGATTAAGACTACCAACAGACCTTTGAAGAGATTAAACAGTATCGTTTAAAATCACCAGTCTTAGTAGTACTTTTACCCAATAAGCCCTTAATTCTCTACACGATAATAATAAAAGGATTCCTTTGGGCACTTATTGTCCATAATAATAAAGAGGGTAAAGAAAATTTTTTCTATTATTTGAGCAGAATGCTAGTGAGATATAAAGTAATTATTTTTCGATCGAAAAACATTGTTTAGTGCTCATATTCATGGTTAAAAAGTTGAGGCATTATTTACTTTCACATCAAATAATTTTAATGTCAAAAATTGATCCCATAAAATACTTAATAACTAAAGCTATATTTACTGGGAGGCTACCAAAAAGAGTAAGGACAATTAGACATGGGATATAAAAATTGTTGAATTTTTTGGGATATAAAAATTGTTGAATTTTTTCCTAAAAGATCCTGAATGAAAGCTAAGAACAAAAATGTCATATTAGACATATTTAATGCGGTTAGCCATAAGGTTAACATAATATTCTTAAAATTTGAATTCAATGAGGCTTTTAAATAATCATTAAAAGTAAGAAAGTTATTTGCGCTAGAACGGTTTGTAATTAACCCAATTAGCATATGCAAAAACCATTTTTAAAATCGTACTATTTAATTGATCAGTTCCCTACTCTCCGGCTCGCAGCTGACTTCTTGTCCAAAGCATCGATCTCCTTTCCTTCGGGTCTCGTTAATCCGATTCTTCTTCGGATCTTTCGGAGATGGCAAGAAAACCAGTGAAATACGCCGTCGTGAGCACACTTTTCTTTCCTCTTTTATTTTCGCCCTCCGAGTGTTCGTCGATTTACCTTTTTGAGAGAAGAAATCTCGGCTGCTGTTCTCTTCCTTCCAGATAGACGCGTTCACCGAAGTGCCATTCAAGGGGAACCCTGCTGCCGTATGCTTTTTGGAGGATGGGGATGAAGCGGACGAGTGGCTGCAGGCGGTCGCCAAGGAGTTTAACATCTCCCAGACCGCCTTCTTGGCCCGTGCGGGAGATGGTTCTGGCAGGCGGTTTAACCTTCGGTGGTTCACACCCGTTGCCGAGGTCTGCTTTTGGCTTCATCTTGCTTTCTTTTTGATATCAATTGCTTGCTTCTTGATACGCCACTTGATCCAGTAGTCGTTGCCATGATTGAATTCTAATCGTATGATGGGTATGCAAATATAGACTTTGGGATGGCTTGGATTATATTTGGAATTAACTGATCTGTGGTAAGAGTATCAACAAACTTCCGGCTGTTTATTTGAATGGTTGATGGTAAATTTGTAGGAATTTAATCAAAGTCAGTTTATATGAGATGGAATTCCTATGTTTGGTTGGATGTAATTAAAATGCATACATTAGGTGATCCATAAATCCAAGTATTGACAACCTCTTGACAAACTTAGGGATCCAAATAATAGGGAGAATTATAAGAATAGAAATGCATGTAACAATAATAACTGTTTCAGGGATGGTCAACTTACTCTGAAAGTTGTGCATTTGGCCTAGTGGATATAAGTCAACCTCAAGAAAGTTCACATATACTCAGTCTGGGTGGACGTCGATCTCCTTGAGATGGACTTTCTTGATGCTTGATGTATCTAAAACAAACAGTGGAAGTAGACCATATCCTGCAGGTCCAGTTGCCTGCATCTCTACTTATTTCCATACAAAAATCTTATAGGAACATATAGATGTTGTGGATCAATGCTGCACCCAATCACCAAGATGATGACCAAAGACGATCTTGTAACAAGACAAAGGAAGACACTTGCCATTGGATGTGGATGAATGCTATGAGCAGAATGTTTCAACTCTTCATGATGTACGTTTTCAAGCAAAACCAAGGGATATAAACAATCAAAACTTTGTGCATTTCTTGATGGATTTTATTTATTTGACTATAAAAATAAAAACAAAATGTGTCTTCTGGCTGGTCTTGCTACTAGGACATTTTTTTCATTGAAAACCTCATCTTTTAAGGCCTTGACATTGACGTTGGTAAACACCGATGTGCCCCTTTCTAGCCCACTTGACAGAAGGCTGATTCAAGTCCTATCCTTCTCTTCTTCTGAAATCACCCTTACAAGAACCTGCATAGAGGGAATGCCTTTGTAGGGTGATGGTCCGTTTTATGTCAGTGCAATGTGATCACCGAAATGGCAAAGGTTAGAGGGCTGGTATTGTTGTTGAGTAGGCCATGTGATTAAGACGATATAGCCGAAAAAAAGCACTCATAATGTTCAGCTTTAATTAACGTAAAAATGTGAGTGCATTTAAGTTTCATGAGCATTATTATATATGCCAGTGTTATGTAAACAGTTTATTTAGGTACATATAAATCTAATAATCCTTAATACCTGATTTCATCTCTCGACTGTGTTCATGAAGATTATGCATACTTGCAATGTATCTGATGATGAATTTGATAAGTTGAACATGAAGATATCATACTTATTATAATTATTTTAACTTTCTCAAATATTATATTTGAGTAGGTAGCACTAATTTTTGATTTTTGGATTTATTGCTACAATTGTTGTATATGAGGCTTTAGTGTGACTAATCATGTCAAAATTCTGCTGAGAAGGGTAGGGTGAGTGTAGTGTCTAACCAGTGATAAATAAAGGGCAAGTGTAATACCTAGAGCTTTGACTTCCTAAAAATATTATGGTAAGGTAATTTTGAAGTATTTATCAATTGATAGACTCTTTTATCAAAAGAAAATTACGTTTTTAAGAAAATTAATGCTTGACTTTGATAAAGCATTTATTGGAAAGTTAAAACTTTCATGGGCATGGGCCTGATATGAAATAGCTTGTTTGGGTTCTGGTATGTCATATTGATGCTAATTATAATCAGCAATCATGTTCGTAAGAGTTGAAAATTCAACCAATATTTATATAGGAAATGTCAATGGGAATTGCCATTTCCAATGATCCAAGGAGTAGCTTGGCAAATCTATTCCTAATAAGTCTTATAGCAAAGTGATGCATTGATATAGTCCACAAGAAAGATGAGCTTTTCATAAGTTCTTAATAAACTATTAGCTAGTGTTGCCTAAATACATGTATCTCATGATTTTCCATGTACCCATATGTGGATTGGTACAAGATAGTTGAGGTACGTGTGGATACGGCATATGCCAATCAGTTTTCATCTACCGAAGATAATTAAGGATTGTGGGGATCTTATCAACTTGGAGATAAATTCAAAATTTTATTAATGTTATTTACTTGAATTCAAATCTTGAATTTGATCTTCCGAGTTGATATGATCCATGCAATCTTCAGTAACCATCAATACATGTATCTAGATGGCCACACATCAGTATAGATTGAACAAAAGGGCTACAAGTTTCTTTTATTAACTCTTGAAGAGCATATACTTTTGTGATACTTAGCAAACTCACAAGTTTTACAAGTAGGTCTAAAATCAGAGTTAAATCAAAAAAATATAGCTTTAAGTTTAGAAAAAAATAGATGAGCTAGTCTATAATGCCACAAGAGTAGTTTTTGGTTTTAGCATGTATAGGCTTGAGCTTGTTTTCCACCAGATTCCATAAGGTATAGGTCTTCATTTATAATCCTTTCACTAATTGTTTTTCTCGTTTGAAGGTCCTAAAAAACATGAGATGAGAAAAAAATTACACAATCAAGGGTTTTTGTTAGTTAACCCATTGAAAATAAATTTTAATAAAATTTGTCAATTAAGAGAGTAAGAGTGATGTTCAATGTTTCAGCTTGTATGTTAATTCTTATTCTCACCAAAATATATTCTCCATTGATTAGAAGTACATGTTTTAATTATAATGAATTTGACAATGATGAGAATAGTGTGAGATTACTAGTCATATGATTTGTTTCTCCTGAGTCGATAATCTATGGTTTACTGTGAGCTTATTTATTTTGGTACTCCTACTATGGTTGAGGTAAACAAAGCTTTTCTATCTTGGATGACCTTATCATACTCCTTTTTACTGACTTCTAATTTCTTTGTCTTTGGGATAAAGACCTGTTTTAATTTATTATGGATCTCACTATACTCTTGATAGGAGTTAGATGTTTATGAGATGTGAGTAGTAGAAGGCTTCTTATACAAAATCCAACACTTGTCCATTGTGTGGTTAGTTTTTCCATAGTAAGGGCACTTGAGGTTGGTTTTGTCTCGTCCTTGTTCTCTTTCTGAACGACCTTCACGTAGGATCAATTCTCCTTTTCAAAGCTTCTATTATTGTCAGTAGTTATAATTGCTATTTCAAAACTAGTAGTCTGACATGCAGGGTATATATTTGCCCTTTGCAGTATTGCATACATGCTGCTGATTGAAGGCATTTTTTCCTATGACATAAATTGATTTTTGGTTTAATCATATTTTTTATTTAGAGTGGAAAGAAATAGAATCATTTTAAATTTCTCTTTGCACTAATTTTGCTTCCAATATTTGATGTTGATGGTTGATACATATTTGATTCATTCTGAAGGCAACTCATATTTGTAAAGTGCTCTTCTAGAGTTTTTCCACATTGCCTTGTTCTAACCATCTCCTCTGTAATTTCAAAGGTTTATGAAATATTGTCTCTACCTAAATAGAGTCTTTTATCGTCTTCCTATATTTGTTTTATTGTATTGCAGTCCATTATATTAGTATTGACTATTGGATCTATATTGTTGCAGAACATGATTATTACTTGACCATCTTCTCTGAATCAGTCTTCTATTAGCTTTCGTGCAACTATATTTGAGACTTATTTGAATCCCACATGGACATTCTAAGCTCTAGTTTCTTTGCTATTCTTTCAACACATACAATATATTTGAGTTTAAAGTTTATGTGCATTGGTTATTGTGGCTTCTGATCATAATTGACCCAATTCAGTTGATAGTCCTTGTTGGTTAATCTGATATTACTACAGGTACAGTCTGTGTTCAGTTCTAGGTCACTTTCTCAATACCCAGTGGCCCAACTAGGATCCCCATTTTTGTCTTCCTTCTCCAAACTCAGAGGCTTGTTGAAAGAGTAGGGACTCGGTCAATCAGGAATTTTTGGTTTTGGAAAAGCAGCGGCAAATACCTGTAGTTCATAGTAAAATTGCATTTGATTGTTTTCTAGTCAGCTGCTAGGGTTACTTGCCTATTGCTTAAAAACCATTAGCATTTCCTTTTATAGGTAATGAATGAATGTCTGTATATGCTTCAGTCATTTGCTTACATGCCGATTGTATTTTTGTCTTTTTTTGCATTGGATCAATCCTATTTCAGTTTCCTTATTGATGACAACTTGATTAATGTTAACTGGTTGTGCAAGACCAATTAGAGCCCTCAGCCCTATTGTGAGTCAGTAAATGTAAGTATAAGAAAATAACTCTGCCCTACTGTGAATTTGTAAATTTGATTGTTCTTCAATTTCAGTTCTTACTATTATCTGAATGATTGATAACTTTTGAATCCATCATGCTTCTAAATTCCTGCAGTTTTTAATTGCAGGTTGACCTTTGTGGTCATGCAACTTTGGCTGCTGCGCATTTTCTTCTTTCATCTGGTTTAGTGAAATATGATCTGGTTGAGTTTGCAACAAGATCTGGAATTTTAACAGTGAAAAAAGTATCTGGAATGAAGCAGTCAGTCACATGTGATGGAAAAGACAACCTACTTCAATGCAAAGAAGAAGAGGACTTCTCACTTGAACTGGACTTTCCTATGTATCAAATAGTCGCATGTGATCCTGTTGAGATCCCATCCATCCCTGGGACTTTGAATGGTTCATCTATGATAAGTGTGCAAAAAATTGCCTCAAACGGCGACCTCATTGTATTTCACCATGCTTTTCCTTGAAAATTTGTTTGTATAGATATGCTTTATTGGTTAACCTGTTATCCTTTCAAGGAATGACTTCTTCTTGTGTCTCAAGGCATAAACACATTCATAGTCTCATAGTTAACAAATTATGTCCAGCTTGGTGTTCCACTCAACTCCTTGCTAAATTTAACTTGACCTGCTTGCCACTTGTAGTGTTTGATTAGGATTTATGTTTTGTATTCCAATGTTTATAGGGATTGCATTTAGTTTTCCTTGGCACTTCAATATCATTGTTTGTAAGTTTTGTTCCTACTGTTCAATACAATAAGATAACAAAGTTTTTGTCATTGTCAGGTAGAGCTTGCCACAGGGCTGGAAGTAGCTAATTTACAGCCAAAGTTTGATGAAATACAAAAGTGTGCTGGAAGGGGTCTTATCATGACAGGGCCTTCTCCACCTGAATCTGGATATGACATTTTCAGTCGTTTCTTCTGTCCCAAGTTAGGATTCAATGAGGTAAACCCTTTTAATTACAAGTTCAACATCTAACTTTATGAAACTTGCATCATTTTAGAAGCTGTCTGAAATTACTCGTCTTTTGTCACCCCTGACATGCTTCACAAATCAGGCTTGCAACGACCACCCCACGTCAATGACACATTGTGGATATGCAAGGCTAGAACAACATAAGGTGTTAAGGAACAAATTCTTTAATGGTATATAAATGCCAAATGTCCACAAAATGAAATTTCGACATCCAACAAATATAAAAAATAATTCTTAACAAGTCAAACATCTGGCAAATCTCTAAAAGTTTATTAATTCAACCCAACAAGTTCATAAGACTATAAAAAACCATTCTTTACTCAACTAGAGCAGACACCTCAAAACTTGGTTCTCAGAACAATCGCTCCTCACCTTGAAAAAGTGCGACAATTTTGTGAGCTTAGCTAGCCGATTAAGTACACAACCTTTCCAGAGTAAAATTAGCAAGTCATAATAACTGCACAAACAAATGTTAACACGTATAACACAAAATCACATTTTTAAGTAATCACTGAAGGAAGATCTTAAATGAGCAACAAATTTAGTGCCAATAGCCATAACACATAATTCACATGACAAACATCTTTCTTCACCTCATCAGCTAACTACAACTTGCATACCACCTCTTCCATAGCTTGCACACCATTCGAAACATCATAACCTGCATAACAGCTGATCAACTAACCCTCACATCACCTGTAATACTATAACCCATACACCATTTTGAAAGAAATTGTTGAAAGATAAAAGTTAGCACTTGACCCTGTAATGAGCCAAACTATACAAGCCTTGGTTGCACTACAAAGTGTCTTTCAAAAGCTTATGTATCCTAGATTCATCATTGTTCATTAATCCTCTTTTGTAACCAAGCCACTAGTCAAATTTGGATAGAAGTCAAATTCGAGTAGAAGTAAGCCCGACTAGGACTCTGATAGAATTCAAAACACTTATATATGTGTAATTGATTAACTTCATAAATAAAAAAAAAGAAGTATTAGAGTGTTTATCTTTGATATGAAATCTTTCACAAGACCCTATAATTCACTTTTATGCAAAACCTACTAGCCAAAAAATCAATGGTATCAGAGCTTTTTCCACTCCTGATCCTTGCTGACCAAGACTAAAAACAAGAAATCTGAAGTTTCCCAACCACATCTCAGACTTTAGATTAAGACTAGATGACCGATATCAATAATGATAGTAAGTCTTCACGAGGAGGAGGTAATCTTCAAATTACTTCTACCATGTTAAATGGAGTAGAGAATTACTTCATGGGTCGAGCAATAGAGATCTACTTGATCTTCAAAAATAAGCATACTTTCTCACTAAGAGTAATTAATAGAAAGAAGTTATGTCTATGATCTTCAATAGTCTTTAACCCAATGTTGATCGGACTTTGCTCTACTATCAAAGCTCTAAAGTAATATGGGCCAAGTTCCGAAATATGTATGAGTGTGATGATAATATCACTCTGAGTGTTCGTGCTATATGAGGATATCTTCGTGACCAAGGAAGATTAAAAGGATCTCTGTGAGTACTTTGAGATCATACAATGGAATGAGGTAGAGTACTATCTCTCGGACAGAATATAAGATGTAAAAAAGGAAAGCGGAGTTAAGATGATCTTTTTTCTTACTTGACTTGATTCCTAATATGAACAACTCAAGACTAGCTTTTTGAGTAGCTAGAAAATACCCTCGTTGGAGCAAGTCTACAACCGACTTCATAGAGTAATAAACTCAAGGAAAAAAGAAGTAGTTGAAAGCTTAACTATCATCTCATTAGGGGACTGGATACGTGATATAGAACACTCAACGGAAGTTCAGAAATGTCAAAAAAAGTTAATTCAGAAGTCAAGGGATCATGACAAATAATCTGATTCATTCTTTTATTTAAACTTAGAATTTATCTTACTTAACACTTTTCTATGTTGAAATTTTTTTCATTATGATGTTATGAGTCTCTACTAGTATAAGTCAATTAAGTCTTATTCTCGGATTTCACCAACCCAAAATTAATTTTGAGCTGAATTCTATTCAGTTTAGGATTTGGGAAGGCTGAATCCTTATTTATGATTTTATTTTTGTAGGTTAATTTATTTAGAACTTCTACCAACCCAATTAATGGGTTCAAGCTGAGTTGTATTCAGTTTATGACTTAATAAGGCAGAAACCTACTCAAATAAAACTTTTGGTATTTGTATAAATAGGCCTTCAGCTGTAAGGACGGAGAACGACTTTTATTCTCAATAAAGTTCTATTTTAACAAATTTTCTCTATTACTTGTGGATTCAAGGAGTTTTTAACAGAGGCAACGGTATTTTCCTCATCTATCACGCTTGTTACGTCAAGTGATATCAGAGCGAAACTCTCTTTACTTAATGTCAAACGACGACGCAACCAGAAGCAACCCTAGGGATGGTGCTCGTGTGGGTAATCACATCAGCCGTGAGTATTTTGATTCGACCATGAAGGCAATCCAAAACTCACTTGCAAGCTTGATGTTGAGGATGGATCAACTTAAAGGCCTAAATCAACAATGTCGACGGATCGATGAAGTGACTGCGATCCAATTGTTCGAGGAAAGGCTCTGCAAGTGAATCTAAATGGTTTAGAAATTCTTGAAAATTCCAATGATGAAGAAATTGAAGACATCCTTCATCAACCAGTTTCTGAGTATGATAGATGTCATGATTTTCGCTTGAAGATTGATCTCTCATCTTTCAATGGCCAACTTCAAATCGAAGATTTTGTCGATTGGTTTATTAAAGTGGAATGATTTTTCGACCACATGGAAATTTCAGATTCGAAGAAAGTGAAGTTTGTTACTTATCGACTTAAGGGGGATGCATAAGCATGGTGGGAACACATCCAGTTGGGAAAGACACGTCAAAATAAAGTTCCAATTTGAGCATGACTATGGATGAAGGCTCTTCTCGAAAAATAATTCATTCCCATAGATTATGATCAGATACTCTTTTGGTAATATTAAAATTGTCGATAAGGTAATCGTGGTGTGAAGATATATGCTGAGGGGTTCTATCGCCTATCAGCATGTAATAATCTACTAGAGACTAAATATCATTAAATGACAAGATTTATCGGTGGTTTACGCACAATCATTCAAAATAGGATTTCCTTATAACCTATTTGAACGGTTAATAAGGCTGTAAAGAGTGCAACTCGTGTGGAGTTTCAATTGGAGTGACCTGTCATCAAAAATCAGGTGGGAAGAATCATTGGTGAGAATTCAAAAAGAGCACAATCTATTCTTAATAGAGGTGCAGCTACACAAGTTTCTTGATCTCCTACACAAGTGAGTCTCGAAGCTAGACTTACAAGGTTATTAGGAAATGCCACATCAGAAAAGAACCCAAGTTCAAATTCTGATTTAAAGTGCTATCGCTGTGAAAAATTTGGATATCGTTCTAATGTTTGTCTAGCATGATAACTTGTGAACCTGCCTATTGAAGATAATTTTGTGGCTGACAATTTACATGACTCAAAAGATGATGATCTAAATTGTGATCAAGAAAACTATGAAGATGGAATATTCGAGGAGCCTGATGGGAAAAAATCATCTTTAGTAGTTCGGAATCTGATGTACATCCCAAAATAAGAGGAAAACTTACAACGTCATAATATCTTCCACACTCAATGTATAGTAAATGGTAAGATCTGTGACACGATTATTGATGGGGGAAGTAGTGAAAACATCATTTTTAAGACTATGATAAAAAAGGTTCAATTGAAAACGGAATCACATCCCTCTCCCTCCAAAATCGACTGGATTAAAAAGGTTGGTAAAATCAATATAACTGAACGACATTTTTCCATTGGAAAATTCTATAAGGATGATATAACCCGTGATGTTGTGGAGATGGATGCATGTCATATCCTTCTTGGCAGATCTTGGCAGTTTGATAGAGATCGTACACATCGTACACGAGACAATCGCTACATCTTCTTCAAAAATGGAAAGAAAATTATCGTTACCTCCATTGGCGAAAAGTGTTGACCCTAAAGTTTATAAGAGAAGGGTCACTTCTTCTTGATTGTGCAAAATTTTATAAATGAGGTTAGAGAGACAACTCAAATATTTGTTGTGTTGGAGAAAAGAATGGAGACAATGTCCACTGAAACTCCAAAAAGCTTGCAACCCTTCCTAGATGAATTCAAGGAAATCATGCTCGATGATCTTCCTGATGAACTACCCTCAATGAGAGATATTTAGCACCACATTGACTTTGTTTATGGAGCGAGTTTACCAAATCTGTTTTACTACAGAATGAGTCCAAAAGAGTCACAAATTTTACAAGATATGGTTGAAGAGTTAATTAGAAAAAGAATGGTCAGAGTCAGCATGAGCTCATATGCAGTTCCAGCCTTATTGACACCTAAGAAATATGGAAGTTGGCGGATGTGTATAGATAGTCGAGCCATCAGCCAAATCACGGTAAAGTATAGATTTCCAATTCCTTGCCTAGAGGACATGCTAGATATATTGGAAAAGTCAAAGGTGTTCTCTAAAATAGATTTGAGGAGTGAATACCATCAGATTAGAATTAGATCCGATGATGAATGGAAAACTACTTTCAAAACAAAAGGACTTTATGAGTGACTTGTTATGTTTTTCGGACTCTCAAATGTACTAAGTACCTTCATGCTATTGATGAACTAGGCACTCAAACCTTTTATTAGTCATTTTGTTATTGTTTACTTTGATGATATGCTGGTGTACAGTTATAATAAAGAAGAACATAAAAGGTATCTAGTAGAAGTATTTACTATGCTGAAGAAGGAGAAGTTGTACATCAACTCAAAGACATGCTATTTTATGATTGACCACTTGGTGTTTTTGGGATTCGTGGTAAGTGCTGAAGATATTCATGTTGATGAAGAAAAGGTAAAAGTTATTAAGGAATGACCAATACCCAAAAGTGTATCAGAAATTAGAAGCTTTCATGGTCTGACGATATTCTATCGGTGGTTTGTCAAAAACTTTAATTCTATTATGGCACCAATAACTGAGCGTTTGAAGTAACGCAAGTTCTCCTGGACTTAAGAAGCTAATAGATGCTTCGAGTTGATTAAGGAGAAGTTATCTACTGCGTCTGTTTTGACATTACCCAGTTTTGAGAAGTTATTTGAGGTAGACTGTGATGCTTCGTATATAGGCATTGGAGTCGTTCTATTTCAGGAAGAAAGTTCAGTATCTTTCTATAGCGAAAAGTTGAGTGAATTTCGAAAGAAGTGGTCAACATATGAACTGAAATTTTATACGGTTGTACAAACAGTTCGTCATTGGAAGCACTATCTAATTCAACGAGAGTTCATTATATATACTGACCACCAAGTTTTGAAATTTATTGATAGACAAAAGAACTTGAATCGCATGTATGGTCGATGGTCATCATTCTTACAGTAATACACCTATATTTTGAAATACAAATCTGGACAAAAAAATAAGGTGGCGAATGCTGCAGGACAACCTTGTTGGTAACTCTAAGTAACAAAGTTGAAGAGTCTGATTATTTGAAAAAATTGTATGTTGAAGATGAAGATTTTAAAGAGGAGTTTAGAAAGTGCCAAGTAGAACGAAGAAGTGATTTATCTCCATGAAGGCTTTTTTTTTAAAGGTTCTCGTCTTTACATTCTAAGGTGCTCATTGAGAAAAAAAGTGGTGAAAGAGTTGTATAACAGTGGCCTAGCAGAACATCTTGAGTGTGATAAGAGCATTGCACTAATTGAAAAGCGCTACTATTGGCCATATCTTAAGAGCGATGTCCGTCATTACAATGGAGTTATTGAGAAAAAATTAGCATCTACTTGGAGTTATAAGAGTATTAATATTTAAGAGAAATGTTCCTGCATCCTACTAGGATAATGCATTCCTCATTGCATTATTCCTTATTAACAAAACCCTTATTCCTCTTGAAATAAGTTAGTAATTTTCTGATGATATTATTTCAAACCGAATATGAATATATATATATAACCTAATTAAACTAATATCCTGATAAATTAGCTAAAAATCAGGATAAAGATAAAAATACAACTAATTTAGGAAAGAACAAAAAATATCCCTGAAAATTAGGGATATAATCAAATCTTCAACAGTCTCCCTTAGACTGGAGAATAGATATCTATTATTCTCAGTTTGTATACAAGCGGCTCAAAATTCGGTTTGGACAAAGTTTTGGTGAGAATATTTATTTTTTGAACACTGGTTGGCACATAAGATAATTTAATAATTCTTCCTTTAATTTTCTCCTTAATAAAGTATTTATCAATCTCCATGTACTTGGTTTGGTTATGATGCATCGGGTTATGGGCAATGCTGATAGTTGACTTACTATCACTGTAAAGCTTTATAGGACTAGTACAAGTGACCTTTAAGTTTATCATTAGACGCTTTAATCATTACAGCTCACAAACTTCTTGAGCCAAAACTCTAAACTCAGCTTCAGCACTACTTCTTTACACTATTAATTGCTTTTTGCTCCTCTATGTAACAAGATTTTTTCAAATTTTAGTGCAATACTCGGTTGTAGATCTATTTTTAACTGAACTTGCCCAATCAACGTTTATAAAACACCCTACTTCTTTTTGATCAAATTTTTTGAATAATAGTCTCTTTCTTGGATTTCATTTGAGATACCTCACAATATGAATCACGACATTGAGGTTTCTCTGAGTAAGAGAGTGCATAAATTGACGTACTACATTCACTAAGTAGGCAATGTCAAGTCTCATGAGAGGTAAATAAATTAACTTGCCTATCAATCGCTGATATATCCCTCTGGCAACTGGTTCACCCTCTTCTGAGCTCCTTGCTTTCTAGTTTAATTCTAGAGGATTTTCAGCAGTTTTACAACTAAGTTTTTCTATCGCAGCCAACAGATCAAGAATATATTTCTTTTGAGAAATAAATATTCCATACTTACTCCTTGCTACCTCCATTCTAAGGAAGAATTTTAGATTGTCCAAGTCCTTAGTCTCGAATTCAGTTTTCAAGTCTTCTTTAAGATTTGTAATTTTTTGTATATCATCTCCTATAATTATCATATTATTGATGTATATAATTAAGATGACCTTTCTTCTATTAGCAAAATGCTTGATAAATAAAGTGTGGTCTACCTGTCCTTGACAATAACCGAACTGTTTCATGACCGAACTAAATCTTTTAAATCATACTTACAGAGACTGTTTTAGGTCACAAAGATTTTTTCAACTTGCAAACCTTGCCTTTTAATTCCTTGCTTTCAAAAGCTGGAGGAATTTTTATGTAGATTTCCTCTTCAAAGCTCACCATTCACAAAAGCATTCTTAATATTTAACTGATGTAATTCCCAATTTAGATTGACAGCAAGAGATAATAAAATTCTAATAGAATTTAGTTTGACAACAGGAGCAAATATCTCATAATTCATTTCAAATGTTTGAGTATATTCCTGAGTTACGAGTCTGGCCTTGTGTCTATCAATGTTGCCGTCAAGCTTGTATTTCACTGTGAATACTCAGTTGCAGTCAATTACATTTTTTGACAACTTCCCATGTCCTGTTCTTGATTAGGGCTCTCATTTCTTCTGAAACTGTTTCTTTCCATTCTAGAATCAACAATGCATCCTGAATATTTTTTGGAATTTCCATATTGTCCATCTTTGAGGTAGACTTCTTAAACTAATTTGACAGTTTATCATATAATACATAATTTGCAATAGGATGCTAAGTACAAGCTCTTACCCTTTGCTGTAGTGCTATGGGAATATCAAGATCATTCTGCTCTGTAACCGAGGCTTCAGCCATAGGAGCCGGTTCTAGATTGAGCAGTTGAAGGTGTTGAGAAGGTTTCAATCTTCTAGAATAAACCAAAATTTCCTTTAGCCCATAGATAACTTCTAACTCTTTACTTTTTGATTCAGTAACAGTGTTATTCTCCCTATTAGACTCACGCTCATGTGATGATAAACTTGAACTTAAAAGTAAAGAAAGAGGAATTGGAAGGGGAAGAGGAATAAAAACTGAAGAATCCCAATGTGAGTCTTCATTAAGTTTCTCCCCTTGAAGAGAAGCATTGGAATAAAATGGTTGATTTACTAGGAATGATACATCACTAGAGACAAATAATTTTTTGGACTCAAGGCATTAGCACTTGTAACCCTTTTTGAGTGGGTGAATAACCAACAAATATACATCTTATAATCCTAGAGTCAAATTTGCCTTTGTCAGAACTATGATTGTAGACAAAAATTATATATCGGAAAACTCTAGGCTGAAGAGAGTTAAGTAATTGAACCTGAGGATAGTTTTCTATGAAAACACTAATAGGGGTCTAAAACTGAAGTGGTTTGGAAGGAAGACAGTTGATCAAATATGATGCTGTTAAGATTGCTTCACCCTAAAAATAATAAGGAACATTGGAGGCCAACATTATGGACTGTGAAACCTCAAGAATATGCCTATTTTTATGTTCAGTGGTTCCATTTTATTGGGGTGTGTAGGCATATGAACTCTGATGGAAAATCCCATGATGATTAAGATAGATTTGGAATTTTGTAGAGCAATATTCTCTATCATTATCAATCCTAATTACATGGATGGATGTTTGGAAGATGTTTTGAATGAATTTATGGAATTGCTGAAAGATTTGAAAAACTTGAGATTTTTCCTTCGTAAGATAGATGCAATAAACCTTTTGAGTGTCATCAATAAATATGATAAACCAACGAGTTTTGGATCGGTTTAAAAAGCGAGCTGGACCCCATGTATTATTATGTATGAGAGAAAATACTATAAAGGGTTTGTAAGAATGTAGTGAATATGACTGTCGGACCTGTTTGACTCAGATGCAATGTTCACACTGAAATGACGTAACATTTTGATTGATAGATAATTTGGGATACATTGACTTTAAACAACTGAAACTGTGATGTTCAAGGCATTTATGCCAAAGAATGACATCATTATTTGACTCAATTGACAAAGACATTGGATGACTTCTAGGCTCAAATTGAGAGCTTACACCCGTGAGCTAATATGAACTATTGCATTGCTTAGCACTGCCAATCATCCTCCCTGAAAATCGGTCTTGAAAACCACAACAAGAGGGGAATGTTGCAATGCAATTTAGGTCTCTTGTTAATTTGTTGACTGAAATAAGGTTATAATGAAAAAATCAGCAATAACCACTATTTCTTAACCAATTGCATTTGATTTTGTACCATCTGCCATTGAGACTTGAATTTCCTTATTACATGGACTGAATGATGAGAAAACAGTTTGAGGTCTAGTCATATGATCCAATGCTCCTGTATCAACTATCCAAGCACCTTTAGGAATAGTTTTAGACACTAGAAAAAACTGCTGATTACCTCTGTGTGCAACTGAAGTAATGTTGGTTGATCCTGTAGATTCTGCCTCATGCTTTATCTTATTTTGACTCAGTAATTTTTATAAAAATTGCATTTGATCAGTAGATAATTGAAAAGATTTTTGTGAAGAATCTGATTCTATAACAGTGACAGTGGCATATGCAGCATATGAACCATCTCGAGCAGCAGTATCTGAGTGACTTCCATCCCATTGATGTTGTGGTTTCCAATTTGATGGCTTGCCATGTAGTTTCCAGCAAGTATCCCGAGTATGATACACACGATTATAGTGATCACATCACTGTTTATTAACAGGTGTGGACCCGTGGATATTTGAAGATGAGTTGTGCTTCGAAGCTAGAGCCGATGCTTGTGTGGTCAGCTCAGTAATAGGACTTCTAGAATTATTCAATATTATCTGTTTTCTATTCTCTTCTTTATGTACCTCAGCAAAAATTTCATGAAGCAAGGGGAGAGGCTTAGTCCCTAATAAACGTCCTCAAACCTCATTAAGATCCTTATTCAGTTCATGACGAAAATCAAATGCTCTCTTTCTCAAGTTAATGGGCTGTGATGCACTTCGGTGTTCAGAATCCTAATTCTCATTATTTCAACATAAACATCACAGGACAAATAAGAACTTGGGTGAAAACCTACCATCTACTTTGATGAGGTTGATATTAACATGCTCAAGGAACTAGAAACTGCCGAACTTGGTTCTGGGAAGATTAAAGGTACAAGGAATAACAAAATCGAACCAGTTAGATAAAACATAGGGCTAGATTCCTTTCTAATGGCTTAAGAAGAACTCAATGCGAATCCCTCTGCTATCTTGGAAGAGTATTGCTCTGGATCTGAGGAAAACAGACAGCAGGATTTTAGGAAACAGGAAGTAGAACGATGATGGTTAGGTTTCTCGTGTTAAAACTTCAATGAGATAGAAAGAAATGAACCTACTAACCAAATAACTAGTTTACTAGGGATAGGCGTCTACACTTACCAGGGATGGGCCTTAATCCTTTCTTTGGTGGTCATTAGCACATATCATAACCCAGGACTCCTCAACGTTTATCTAAGCAGTCAGTTCTATCTGCTGCTAGGTTGCACATGATAAAGACAATAAACTCAAACCTGTTGTGGAGTATAGTTTCTTGTACATATTATCATTTGTAGATCTTTGTGTTTGATTATCATGATAGCATATCACAGTTTTCTTGCAATGAAATTGGGCTAGATACTTAAGATAGCAATTAAGTGCTAGGAAGGCTGTTTTTGATTGCCATCAGTTGAATATCTCATGGAGGTCTATTGGAGTTTCAGTTTGCTTTGTTGAAAGTAAGACCATTAAGTTATTTTGCAATGCTGACTACTTCCAATTGAATTTCAAAAATGACTTGTCTGATGTAATGTTGAAAACTAGACTAATTAAGCTAGCTGGGTAATGGAACGCTGAAGTCAAAGCCTAAGCTAGTCGATTGTCTTCTAACACCAAGTATTATTGAAAGAATAATAGAAGAATTAAAGCTCAAAATATCCGTATGGAATTCAAATAAATCTCAAGTATATTTGCACAAAAGTATCCTCCAAATATTTGAGTAAATTCGATAATCATCACAGCCCAATAAACAGCTCAAAACTAACTTAAAAAAGAACCGATAGCATAAACAGGCTGCAAAAAAAGTCCAAGCTTGAGTTATGGTAGAACTCCCATCTATATATATGAGGATGAGGATATTAGGGTTTGTAATAATGGTTACTAGCCTTTATCTCTAAGAATAATGGATTTCTTTTCTTTTTTTTCTTTGAGAACAAACTTTAGTTTGAGATCCTCAAACCCTAGAAACTGTAACATGCTATTAGAGCTTTACTAATCTGATTCTCCTCAAAGATCAATAGAATTTGAAACTCCTATATATCATGGCAGGTCTCGAAACAACAAGGCATCAATGACCTTGTGAGACAACCTAGGATTTCAAATGACATCAATCCAATTAGTAAGATTTAAAAATTACTTTCAATGAGCCAAAGTTATACAAGTCTTTTTAAAAGCAAAAAAAAAGAGATTGTACACTAAACCAGACCCATTTGAGAAGTCAACAAAAGACTAGTTTAGAGAAGATGGTTAAGCAGTGGCGGAACAGTATGGATCCAGTAGTTAGCACCAACATAATAAACAGCGATACAGGAAAGCAAATATGAGAAGAAGTTAGAGAACTCTACTTAGGTAGAAACAATATTTCAAGAATTTTTGAAATTATAGAAGACATGATTAAAACCAAGTAAATTGAGAAAACCCTAGAAGAACATATTGTAAAGACGAAGTGCCTCTGGAATTAATTAGATATCTACTGGCCATCAACATCAAGTATTTAGAAGCAAAATCTGTACAAAGAGGAATTTAGAATGACTCTATTTTTGTCCACTCTAGATAAAAAATCAATTTATTTCGAAGGAGAAAGCGTCTTGGATATGCTTGCTAGATTACAAAATTCAAGAAAATGCTTATCATAAAAGGAATTGAACAATGGACGAAAAATATTGGGTTGAAATCATGTTTTGGGGTGATCAACCTTTCTGCTTTCTAGATTACATTACTCCTACATTTTTTTATTCATTAGTTCTCTATATATGAAATTGGTAGGGCCTTGGATATGCATGGAAGGTAACAGATTAGTCTCTCTCAAGGTTTTATATTGTCTTTTTTATTGTTCATTTTTTTTTGAACTTGATCTGCTGCTACATTTGATTACATAAAAAATCTCTGAAACTTAGTACTAGAGGATGCAAGTTGTTCATAATATTCATTTCCAACTCACTAGGAAAATTAAACACTTGCATCATTCTGCTTCTTATAATCTGTTTTAGAATATTATGAGTTTTAACTTTTCTCAGTTTTGCATTATGTTTTAATCAGTTTTTTAAAATATTTAAGAATCTCTCAGACCATAGATTGTAATACATTTTTGTTATTGTTCTTTTTCTTTTTGCAGGATCCAGTTTGTGGGAGTGCACATTGTGCCTTAGCACCATATTGGGGCAAAAAGCTTGGAAAGAATAACCTCATTGCTTACATGGTACTTCCTTCCTGGCTCCTTGAAGGACTAATTGGTGGTGATTCATTTGAAGAATTTAAAATTAATTGTTTGTCTGGACGATTGGTTTAGGCTTCTTTTGTGTATATACCCTTAGCAAAATTGTATTTGCATAGAAACCCTTTGAAATTTTGTATCATCTAAAAATATAATTATAATAAAATAAACATTAAAATTGTGTACATAACCTCAAATTTACGTCTTTCTAATGGCAATGGAATTTGTTAAGGCTACACATAACAAAATTTTACACTTGCCTGGTTTTGCTTTAAATTTTTCGATACCCATAATATATCAGAACTTCACTTGGATGTAAATTTACAGGATAATCCAGCAGAATTTTAGGAGTACAAGTGCAAAATTCTCTTATAGTTTTCTTTCTTTCTTTTTTTTTTTGGCGAATTATGCCAATCGGTTGTAAATGTTGTAAAAAACATGACTATTTTCAATGTCTCCTGATATTTACAAAAGAATCTAATACTGAGAGGCAGATCTGCTTGCATAAAATGCGATGTCACCAAAGTTCATTATTCATGTTCTTTGTCCACTTTATTTTTGTTTTGCCGCCATTTTCAGCTTGGAATGTTTTTGTCTTAAATTTCATTTTCATAGTTTATGGACATTTTACATTTTTGCTGCCAATTATTCAGGTTCTGATTATTATGTGTTTTGTAAGAATTATGTGATAGTATCTGCTCCAAATGTGTCGATGAAGCATCAATTTCTTTGGAAGATGCAAACCACCATTGTTGTAGCTTAGGCCCATGAAAAATGTCATCTTACCCGTTAATGTAGTGACACGCAATACAGTTAGATGCTTAGATAGAACTCACAGTTTATGCATAGATCTGTTTGGTTTTTTTTTTCCAACATCTTATGAATGCTGTAAACTTTCTGAATGCTTTTGCCTAGGCTTCTCCAAGGGGTGGGAGATTGGACTTGACATGGGATGAGAGCACCGAAAGAGTACAAATCCGAGGTAAAGCTGTGACTGTGATGGAAGGATCTTTATTAGCTTAGTTTTTTAATATGATTTTTATGGGCGTACAAATTTATTACTGTAATGGAAGGATCTGTGCTTGTCCAGTACTATTGGAGGGGCTTTCAATTGCAAAGAATGTTATGTCACCATGTCTAAAATGAGTGGCTTGCTTTTGTGCTTGTATTCGCTACAAATATACAGAACCTTAGCAGCTTACTCCTAATGTCGCTGAAGTTTATGTCTCCATCTTACCTACTATTAGAAAAATCCTTATGGATGTACTTGTAGTATTTAGAGATTGAAGAGTTTTATAGTTTCAAAAAAACCAAATATGAAAGTCTACGTGAGATATTTGCAATGAACCTAGGGCTACCTGTTGACAGGTAGCCCTGGCCTTAAAGCTTTGCTGAGCTGCCCTCTGTTCAGATCTGCTAGGCCGATGCTTTTTGGATGTTTGCAGCACAAGGTTATTGTGAGACAAACTGTTGAGAGCTTTTTGGTGATAATTTCTTTGATACTCAAGTAAACACAAATAGAGAAGTTGAAAAGAATGGTGAGAAGTGTAGAGACATTAGGATTTCATATTTGGTTCGTTTGTGCTTTTATAGCGCATGGTTGACTACCTTAGGATGAAAGTTAATATCTTCCAGTTGGATTAAACCTAGGACATACGGAAATTCACATTTCTAACCGTACAGGTTGTTAGCACAAGTTTGTGCGTAGCAGGAGGTGGAGTGAGCCACTCTCATTATTAGAAATAGGGACTGCAAAGGGAGAAGTGGTTTGTTGTCAGCACGATAAACCAATTAAGTCTTTTCAGAGATGGATTTTGTAGGTCTTATTGAAAATTAGAATTTGATGGTATGGTATGTTGGTGTTGCTTTTGTTTTATTTGGGGCTTAACAATGCTAGCATATTTTTTCAGAGTTGCGCACCCGATCTACAAGATGTGTGGTCTCCGTCAGGATTTGTAGGGAGCCTCTTCAATAGGCACAAAAATATACCCGTCCTATCGATTTTTGTTTTATTCTCATATTTACCTACAGAACAATAGAAATTTCGTGAGATTTCAAATATAAAATCACACTCACAAATAAAATAAATAATAAATAATTGGTAAAAACGTACATAGGGTGGGGAAGGGACGTTTGATCCCTATCTAATCTTCTTTTAGATTTCTCTATTGTGAGAAAAAGAAATAAAAAATAATGTTGCTATTGATGATGATAGTGGTGATGATGTAAGGAAAAGAGAAAGAGTGCAAGAAAAAAATTTTATGATGCATGCATGTCTGTTCGCCTCCCAAAAAATTCCATATGGAACACTTGTCAGAACCCTAATGGGTGGATTTTTGAGTGGAAAAAGTTCAGGTTTACATCATCTTGAAGTGCTGCCAATGTTAGCGCTTCTTATTCGTGGCTTTCATATTGGTTGCAAAATTATAAATGCCAGTAAAAGCCTAACCTGATGCTTCTTGTAGCATTGGAAAAGTGTTGACATGCTATAATATTAATGCCACCAATATTGGTCAATCTTTGTTGGTGTTTTTGTGCAAGCACTGACAATGAACTTGCTAAATCTATAATTGAGAACTCTTTGCCAATGTTTATCAAAGTGTCAACAAAGTTATATCGATGTTTTTTTTGCAAAGTGCCAAGAAAAGTTATTAAAACATGCTATAGTATTTTATTATAAATATGGAACCCTAAAATTCACATTTATAACAAAATTTTTGGGAAAAAAATTGTATTACAATTGTTTACATGTTGAAATAAACTAGAACATCTCATATAATTATACATCTTAAAGTACAATTGAATCAATTATGACTATTGAGATTAATCATTAAATAGGAAAAGAAATTCAATCTCTCGGATCTGCTCTTAATGGTTTGCTTGCATTTGGTCTCCTCCTCGTATAGGTATGAACAAAGACAATTTGTCATTAATATTATAATCCAAAAATTTCGCACATAGTCATTTAAATAAGAAAAGTCCCAAACAAATTCTTATGCCCATGTCCTCGTGTCTGTGTCTAAGTCTAAAACCATGTGCTCGTGCCCATGCTCAAATGCAAACCATCCTCCTCATGCCCATGTCGGTGCCCATGTCCTCACCCTCATGCTCATGCCCGTGCCCAAGCAATGTAACCTTTATTTTTAATAGTTATAACTAATATTTAGATGATTTATGAATGAAATGTAATTTATACAAGCTAAAAATCTAAAAAATATGTTTTCTACCATGTACCACTAGACAATTAACCGGAATATGATGAAATGATATCGTTGGTATCATTTGTGCCTTCTTTAATAAACATTGCTCTTATCATGCTATAGAGGTATAACAAGTGAGCCAAATATCTCTAATTAAAACCCCTTCATATGACCAAAACATGTTGATTGAGACATGGATAAGAATATTGATATGCAAGTATATCCTATGAATCTAGCATGACATATTAATAACATGGTAACTAGTTAGGTACTCAATGAAATATACTCGAGTTGCTAAAGAAGTGGAAGGAGTTCTCCCAAGCTAGCTTATGTATCGGCATCCTCAGTTTGCTGCTGTCATGTCGTCTCTGGAACCTCATTAGCCACCGACATTTATGTTGATCTTATGAATAAAAAGTATGCATGAATAACACAAATGACCATTTGCTTCATACTGCATGTAGACCATGCTTAGGAGGAACCTGTGAACTTGAGGGACTTGGCTGGAAGATGGTATGAGATTGTGCTACCAAGAAGTCACCAAGAAGTCATCCTTCCACTTCTAGATTTGTTCATCAACCTTGGCCCATATCATATATTATACTTGGGCCTTGGTGTAGAGAATGGCATCACCTTACAAATACATGGAGGATGACCTAGTTACTTGGCTGACTATTGGCCCCATACTGAATATCCACACTTGGCCAACTCTTTTGTGGTCGAAACTTGGGTGTGGATTTTGTTCTGAGCAGCATTATCTGAGACAAAATCATTTGGCATAGCCTGTCTTAAGTCAAAGATATGGGCCTAAAATATGTGCAATAACAATGTTAACATTATTTCATTATTAAAAAAGTAAAGTGCCATTAAATATGCTCTAATCATTGTCGTTGCAAATGTCTCATCAACTAGCTATCCACCTTCTTGGTATGAGTAGCTAGAAACACCTCCAATTTGAAAGGTTCAACTCTACTTTCCTTTTCAAGCTGCAAGGGGTCACAAATGCAAAAAATTGAGCATGGAATCAATAACAACAACACATTTAGCAGGGATAGTGTAAGTATATACCTCAGCCCTCAGATATGCATATCCTTTCGTCCTGAGAGAGTAGCTCACCTTCTACTTCCTGCAATGCCTTTTTTTTCCCAGCTCAGCTCCTAAAAAAAAAATATGATCGCAAGTTAAAATTATTTAGTGCTACGAATCTTTACATATATGGCTGAAAGGGAAAAGAGTTGCTTGGGCATCTCTAGTTCACCAATAAGTGACAAGAAGATGCCATTGGTCCTTGTCGATTCTAGGATTTGGGCAAGTGGCAAACTTTTTTGGTTGTTTCTTGAAAGGCATGAATTGCTTCTTCTTCACATTAGCCCTCTAATTGCGCCAACACTTGTCCAAACTTCGCATGACACTTTTCTTTGCCGGTCCTCCAAGTTTGTATTAGCCTATACGTTTAGACATTACAAAAGTCAGACAAAACTTTACTGCAGAACAATTGATAGGACATGCAAGAATATTACATAAATCCAAGAATTTGATGTTACCTTTATATCGGCTCAAATTCTTTCCTTGTTCTGCTCAAGCATAACCTGTTAATCAGTATATGTTAATGATAACTTGTTCCCATCCTTGGTGATAATCTCAAGCTGGGCTGAGAGTCTTGTTGAGTTCTTGCCGATGACTTAGTTATATAGTTGATGGTCAACATCAACTTGTACCCTTCTTGGCCTCAAACTCCTCTTGGCCTATTTGGGCTGTGAGTGGTTCAGCTAGAAGGTTGCATGAAACCTGGAGTCAAAGATTAGAGAAGCAAATTAGAAAGGCAAATTCAAATTTTGTAAAAAAGTAAATGAACTTGGACTATATAAGAATGGTAAGTAATTTACTATTATACCTTTTTCATTAGGTACATGTCTTGATGTTCCATTTCAAGGGGAAGGAGGTTGCACTATCTCTAATAGAGTCTGAATTAGAGGTTCCACTAGATGAGAACATGGTCTTCAGCTTTGGCCCTGCAATCTCGGCATTCTAGATTGTTGTTGGTGTATAGCTCCAACATGCCTTGAGCGAACCATTGTAATCTGAAAATAGAAAACACATTAATAAGTTAGATTTCACAACTTAGGATATATGGTAAGTCAAACAACATGTAAAGAGTAAGAGACTTAAATGAATTTATGGTAAGTCCAACATGCCTTGTTTGTTCCCTCCTCATGCCAGCCCCATGCCTTTCTTGTGCCCTCCCTATGTCCTCCTTGTATGCACCCCATGCCCTCCCTATGTCCTTCTTGTATACTCTCCATGTTCTCCCTATGCCCTTCTTGTGTCCTCCCCATGGTCTTCTCGTATCCTCCCTATATCCTCCTCGTACCCTCCTTATGTCTTTCTTATGTTCTCCCTGTGTGCTCCTCATGTCCTCCTCATGCCCTTCCCATATCATCTCCATGTGCTTCTAGTGTCCTCCCTATCTTCTCCCTATACCCTTCTATAATATCAAAAATGTAAAGTGTTCCACAACAATGACCATTTTATGCAATTTCATTAATAATGAGTAAAAGATGAAATATCCAAGAGTCAACTAACATGTTAATCCCCTAATATTTTTTCCAAATCATTCTTTCACATAAAGAGCTTGATTAAACTTAACATGAATCGATACTTAATTCTAGAAGATCAAATTCATGACCTCTCATGAAAGAGATATAAGTAAGATTGTTATGCTGACACATGACATTGATTCTGGAGACATGATTGGGCATATACTATGTAATATAGATATCAAACATTAAGCTTCAACCACAACTAAAGCCCTTATTGTCCTTCAATTGTACCAAAACAAAATAAAAGACCTCATGTTGTGTTGTTATGTAAAGTGTCGGGCTATTAGGTTGGTCTCACATTGTCTTGGATTACCCACACGGATGCTTATCAATGTATCAGAATTGGATTTGGATTTTGGTATGGGAATAATTCACATATTCATATGAAGCAAAGATTTGGACATCTATGGTCTAAAATATATTATGTGATTATATAGTATGCGACCATGATATTTTCTAAATTAATGACTTCTTCATTCACATTGGTTTGTGAATTCAAGACAATACAACACACCATTTATTATAGACTATACACCCATTTCTTCAAAATGAGTGAACTAATTGGGAGGACTATCCAACTGTATCTTTATTATGACTTTTCATAATATCTAGGAATTATGTGAGTCATCAATAGCCTCCACAATTTTCAATTAGAATGGGTTCCATACATCTCATGCTTAAGTCCAACTCATCTAGGTTCTTATTAGATTCTTAATGGATCTTGGATCCAATCTTTGATGGATTTTTAATGGATTCTTAATAGATCTTGGATCTGACCTTTGATGAGTTCTTAATGGATCCTTAATAGGTTTGGGTTTGAGTCGTGTTGGACTCTTATTGGGGTTAGGTTCAAACTTTAATATACTTGCATTCAAGTTTTAAGTTGGTTTAGTTCAACTTAGTTTTGGTTAGATTAATCCTAATTTTGGTTTAGGTTCGACCTAGTTTTGGTTTAGATTTGGACTTGGTTTGACACAATTAAGGTTTGGGTTTGAGTTCAATGTGATTAAGCCATTTGATTCAATCAATTCATATTAATCAATTTAGTATGAGAGCCCTTAGGCTTTCATGATGCCAGTATGGTGAGCTTGCAAGCTAGCTTATAGATGATTGTGAGCCTGAAGGCTAACTTATGGACATTCAGTGAGCTCAAAAACTTGCCTATAGTCCAAATGGTTGTGAGCCTGAAGGCTAGCTTTTGGATGTTTGGAGAGCCCGAAGGTTGGCCTATAATGCAAATGGTCTACGAGCCTAAAGGCTAGTTTATGGATGTCCAGTGAGCCTAAATATTGGCTTATAATCCAAATGGTTTGTGAGCCTGAAGACTATTTTGATTTAGCAAGCTTGAAAATTGGCTTGAGTTAGTGAGCCCGAATGTTGGTTTGATTTGGCGAGCTCTAAGGTGGCTTGCTTTAGCGAGTTCGAAAGTTGGCTTGATTTAGTGAGCCCGAAGGCTAGCTTAATTTAACAAGCTTGAAGGCTGGCTTGATTTTGTGAGCCTGAAGGTTGGCTTGATTTTGTAAGCTCGATGGCTGGCTTGATTTTCTGAGCCTGTAGGTTGGCTTTATTTTGTGAGCCCAAAGGTTGGCCTGATTTGGCGAGCCTAAAGGTTGGCTTGATTTTGTGAGTAAGGCTGACTTGATTTAGTGAGCTTCAAGGCTGGCTTGATTCAGTAAGCCCAAACCCTGGCTTATGGATGTTCGATAAGCCCAAAGTTTGGCCTTTAGTCCAATAGACTTATACACGCATATTAGGATAGCACTAGTGGGTAGAGTGATGGTCGATGCAGAGGTTGGAAGGCACAGAGGTGATGCAGGAGTGGTCATCATTGAATCTTCTCCAATAAGGAGAGTTGTGGGAGATGGCTATAGTGAGGGTGTCATAACCAAGGTGGTGGAGAGGTAGCAACCACCGACTGTTGGGAACCCTCCTGCAAGGTAAGTTAAAGGTAGAGGTCCAATAAGTAGCCTGCAAAAGGTGGTGTAGGCAGTGATGGTAGAGCAAGGAGTAGGTGGTTGCTGTGTGCAGGCTCAGTGCAGATGTGATGGCCAGAGGATTCTTGTTGTTCAAGGCATATGAGAGCCATCTCAGGGGAAGATAGTTGGGCCTCGTCATATCCAATCAAACTTGACCCTTAGCAGGACAAGGAGCAACAAGGACTTGGGCAAATAGAGGTTTGTAGAAGGAGAAGAAACACAGAGAAAGATAAGGAACTCACCATTTTTTCTTCAATTCTTCAGATTTATCCACTTTCTTCCCGATTTGTAATCTCTCAATTTTACTAATCCTTTTCTCTTCTCCCAATCTATTTGTTGGAGTATGAGGGAATTTATAGGCCTCAAGAAGATGAAATCAGACTGGAATGGATTTCATTCAAAATTTTGATCAAATCCTATTGATTCCTTCTTGTTTTGAAAGAGTTCTGATTGGATAGCAAGATAAGAGATTTGTATTTGAATGATATTTAATGATGTTTTGGATATTTTTTACTATTTTATGATATGATAAGATAAGGGGGGTTATTTGCAAATTTTTAATATCAGGGGCAAAGTTGCAATTTTGAGATTTTCATGGATTTTTTCATAAAGTTACCATCCCAAGCACCTATTCGTAAGAAAAAAAAATTTGGTCAAGGACCTATTTATAAAGTTCTTATATTTTTTTATTTTAGTCCAAATTTTGGATGAACCAGAGCCTAATTTTGGTCAAAATATCCTACCCACTGGCTTGAGCCTGAATTTGTTAATAATCCTAGTCCAAATTGAATCTAATTTTTAGCCAAATTTGATTGAGACTTAGGTCCAACTATGACCCACATTTGAGTTATAAATTAGTGATAATTAAGTTTTAGTTCTAGTCCTATTTTAATTAATTTTAATTATGGCAAAAATCACCTCAAACAAATTGCCCTCTTTGCATCCTCTCTAGAGTTTTGATGAGAGGAGAGGGTATAAAAATTTTTTAGGCATTTGATCCCTATGTCAATGTTCTAAGGATTGACTATATTTGCCATGTGAGAACAAATTTGGTCTACCATGTGTAAATAGATTTAATTCACTATGTAAAAGTAGGCTCGATCAGCATGCAGGAGTATATTGAATTTGCCATATGGATGTGGGCTCAATTTCCATACAAGATAGACTTGATCCATCATGCAAAAGTAGATTTGATTTACCACATAAAAGTAGGCTTGATTGTCGTATAAGAATGGGTTAAATTTGCCATTTGGATGTGGGCTCGATTGCCACACAAGATAGACTTGATTCACCATGCCAAAGAAGATTTGATTTATCATATAAAAGCAGGCTTGATCATCATATAGGAGTGGATTGAATTTTCTATTTGGATGTGTGTTCAATTGCCACACAAGATGAACTTGATCCACCATGTGAAAGCAGATTTGATGTACTAGGTAAAAGCAGCCTTGATCACCATACAAGAGTGGATTGATTTTTTAATTTAAATATGGGTTTGATTACTATGTAAAGGTAGGCTCAATCATCATGCAGGAGTGGATTGAACTTGCCACATGGATGTGAGCTCAATTGCCATATAATTATGAGCGTGATTGCTACACAAAATAGACTTAGTTTGCCATGTAAATGCAAACTTGATCACTATACAAAATGGGATTTGCTTTGCTACATAAAAGTGAACTTGATTACCATATAAATGTGAGCTTGATCACTACACAAAATGGGCTTAATTTACCATTTAAATACTGGCTTGATCACCTCATAAAATGAATTTTAATTTTTGAACATTGCCACTTTGATTTCACCATGTTAAGCTAACACGTTTGACTTCACAATCCTTATAGATAAGGTACTTGATTTTACCATTTCATATATAATCTATTTGGTTTTACCACTTTGGAGGCAATAAATTTGATTTCACCACATTAGAGGTGATAAGCTTGATTTTACCATATCAAGGTGATAAACTTAATTTCATCATATCGAAGATGATCAACTTGATTTCACCATGTAAAAGGGAATTTGACTTACCATGTAAAAGCAGACTTGATCATCATGTAAAAGTGGATTGGATTTGCCATATATATGTGGGCTCAATTGCCACACAAAATGGATTTGATTCACCATGTAAAACAGAATTTAATTTATCACACAAAAGCAAGCTTGATCGCTGTGCAAAAGTAGATTAGATTTGTCACATGGTGTGGGCTTAATTTGTCATATAAATGCAAATTTAATCAGCCATGCAACATGGACTTTTCTTTACTGCGTGAAAGTGGACTTGATTGTCATATAAATGCACTACGTAAAATGGATTCAGTTTGTTATATAGATGAGGGCTTAATTACCACACAAAATAAATTTTATTTGGTTAGTTTCTAAAGTTGCTATGTTGATTTCGCCATGTCAAAGATAACATGTTTGACTTGAAATCCTCATAGAAGAATAATTTGATTTTACCATCTTAGAGGTGATTCATTTGGTTTTACCACTTTAAAGGTGATAAGCTTAATCTCATCATATTGGAGGTTGTCTGGTTGATTTTACTATCTTGGAGGTGATGAGCTTGATTTCACCATCTTGAAGGTAATCAGTTTGATTTTACTACCTTCGAAGTGATGAACTTGATTTCACCATTTTGGAGGTGATGTACTACTCTTGCCATTTTAAACTAGCAAGTTTAATTTTACGACTATATGAGTGGTCTATTTGCAGTTTTTGTCAATAATTTGATGACTTCTGACTTAATCTATTAGTTATCAAAGTAATAGGAAACATCATATGTTTTAGTTTCCTTTGAATGCCATGATGATAGATGTCTCTTAAGTATTAGAGGAGAAAATTTTACTTGCCCTTAATGTTTGAGATGAGAGAAGAACCCATGATTACCTTATTGTATTTTTTATGTCTCGGCCAGTTGCCCTCTTGGTGAGCATTTGACGAGTGAATCTTGACTTTCCTATCCATAACTTTTGATGGTGGAAAATGAGAATCTCAGTTGGTGTTAGCCCGATGGATTAAGCATCCACTCCAAATGCTTCAGCGTCATGCTTTTCCTTAAGCATTTAAATGAGAAAATATTTGAATTTACTTTTCCTTCTTTCATGAGAGGATGGATTTGATAGTTGATTAAGTGTTCACAATGGATGCTCGAGTAGTATATCCCCATCTTTGTCATGTATTTTTGGAAGAGAGCTATTTCATATACTCAAATGTTGTAAATGTGAGCATTTCTCATTTTTGTCTTTGCATAAAATAGTAAAAAAATGGTGCTTATCTTTTTGGGGGGAAACACCTTATTTTGATCAAGAGGATTTTCACTTTTTTTCTGTGGCTTAGAGTCCTTGCATTCACAATGGAAAGATTATCACTTAATAATGGCTTGGAGAAGGGATCCTGAACTGTGTTGGAGTGATATAGAATTAGGGGCTTGGGGAGAGATATGCTCCTAAGTTTGATCACTTTAGATAGTGATTGATGTCTTGACCAGTTGGTCCAAGTGATTTGATTTTGATAGCTTGGAGGTTTATCTTGAGGGAAGCCTTGAAGCTTTTTTAGCTTGTCATCCATAGTACACCTTGGTCTCTCTTATCATGTAGGAAGAGGTAGAGCAAATAATGGAGTAGGAAGTTGCTGCTTTTATGGGGCTTGTCCTTTAGAATGCCTTATTGAACTATTGGAGTAGGACACTCTATAGTACTTGGTTGAATTAGTGAGCATATATCTTGATCAGTACTTATCAAAATAAGTACTTATTGAGCTATAGTACCTCAATTGGCAATTCATCTTTTAGAATGCCAGATTGGCGCATTAGCTTTGGAGAAGTAACCTTATGAAGTTATGTTCTCTCTATTTTTTTTAATTTGATTGTGATGCTAAAAGAAGCAAATGATGTAAAGCATATGTATTTTTATTTATTTTTTTGAAATAAAAATTCCTATAGATTTATTATTTTTTGAAAATATTTTAGAAGACAGGTGATGTATCCTTTCATCTTCTATTAAAATGCCCTACTTGATTTACCTTATTGAAGTTTGAGGATGACTTTGTCTTAGAATGTGGTAGATCACCAATCAACCTCCCTTATACCTTGTTTCTAGTGCAATGTTTCATTCAGGAATATGGTTTTCAAGTGACTTCACTACTTTCACCATGTTCCTATTGGTTAGTTACTTTTTTGACTTTGGCTTTGATCTCTAGATGTCTCTTAACCTTAACATCTAAGGTTTATACACCCGTAACTGCCATTCGGTACTTACTCTTTAGGTGGTCTTTTTTGGTCGAGGTGAGGCCGAGTTAGTCCTTTTAATTTTGGCATGTGATCCAATTTTCTCCCTTGTTTCAATTTTTTTTTCTTTTTTTCTTCCTCTTTTTTGATTTAGCAATCTCATTCATCTCTTTAGGATCCAAGGTTTGCAGGCTTGCAGATGCCAACTAATTCTTACTCTTTAAGTTTGGCTCTCTCAGCTTGGTTTTTCATATAAGATTTATCTATTTGGGATTTTGTCTTTTTTGATTTTTTATTAGTGGGGTGTGTGTGATCTTTTGCCTTTAGAAGGAGGTTCTTGAGAGGTTGTCTTTTGATTTTAGCACTTTTGTCTTTAAAGCAAGCTCCCTAAATTTTAGTTACTTGTAGATCGATCACCATATTTTTAGGCATGCATTCTTGAAGTTAACTTAGGGCGATGGTGGGTAGCGGAGGTGTAAGGATTCCAATTTCATCATATTTCATCATTGACTATCCTTGGCTTTAAACATTATCTTTACATTCTTCGAAGACCTTATCTCTAAGACAAAAAGTGATTCACCCAAATACTAAGATAACTTTTCATTTTAAGTCTCTTAAATTTTTTTTTTCTATATTTTACCTTGAGAAGTATGAAATATATACTTGACTAGTCAATTTTGATTTGACTAGATATTCTGTCGTATGCTAAACATTTTTTGTTTTGTGCTTTAGAACCTCATGCAACCATTTGACTCCTCCTTGTTGTAGATTTGGTGTGAGTGTTCTTTTTCTTGGATTTAGTTACTCATCCATTAATCATTCTGGTGTTAGAAGATGGCATCGTTCCTTTCTGAAATGAAAAATGTTGAATGGGTGTTCTTTCATTGTTCTCGTTTAGCCCTTATAGTCGTTGGAGGTAAGCATTGTAGAATCTAACTCTAGGTTTGATTTGACATCTTGAAGTTAATCGAACACCCCACTGATCCTTCCTTTAGCAAGTTGTAGGTAGTCAAAAACTGATCTTTGCCTATTATTTAGTTTTTAAAAGACTAATGCCCTAGTTTATGCCATTGGAGCCTCATTTTCATCATTGAGTCTTGACATAATGAAATTTGGCCTTCGCTATTTGGGTGGATTTGGTCTTTGCCTCCCTTGGTGGACTTGGTCTTTTGCCTCTTATTGTGCCAACTCGAGTCATATGTTCTCACACCTGCCTCACTACCATATTGCATCACCTCTTATTGCTCCAGTCTTGCCTCGCTTGTGGGATTCATTTTGATGGCCCGGGAGTAGAGGAGACCCCAAGGAGTGACCTCGATATACAAATCAAAGTTTATTTTAATTTCAAGCACATTATCCAGTGTTGTGAAAATATTAACTTCCAATAGGCACAAGTCCCTATTGTTAATTACCCCAATAATTGTTAGTAACCTCCTAAAATAAGAAACTTAGCTAATAAAATAGAGACACAAAAAAGAAAAGAAGAAAATATTCAATTGATTTTAGAAAATAATACATGATTTAAGTAAGGGTATAATCTTCTTTACAATGAATTCTAGCATGAAATCATAGAAAACATGAAAGAAATAAAGAAAAAGAAAAAGAGAAAAAAAGGGGCTCTAGTATGTGCTGCTGCTCCACTCCTATGCACTGGACCATGTGATGTCTAACTCGAATGGGTCTTGACTTGATCCTCAATAGATATTGATGACATAGTTTGTCAGACATGGAAGGATATGAGATGTGAAGTATTTCCAATAGCCTGAGAATTGGCGATAATTCTTGGATTGAAGTATTTTCATTAGCCAGTAACGTGTTGGAGATAACTTTATTTAGGTTGGAGTGTTTCCATTAGCCACTAAGTCATTGGCAATAACTTTGTTAATTTTAAAATATTTTCATAGCCAATGAGGTATATGCGGTAACTTCATTTTATTTTGAAGTGTTCCCATGACCAATGAGGCGTAAGTAATAATTTTATTTGATTTTGAAGTGTTTCCATAGCCTGTGGGGTGTAAGCAATAATTTTATTGATTTTAAAGTACTTCTATAACCAATGAGATGTAAGCGATAACTTCATTCATTTTGAAGTGTTTCTACAGCCAATAAGGCGTAATTGATAAATTTATTAATTTTGAAGTATTTTCATAGCCTCTGGGGCTTAAGCAATAACTTCACTAATTTGTTTAAGTGTTTTCATAGCCCATGGAGCATAGGTGATAACTTTTTAAAATTTAAAGTATTTCTATAGCCTATAAGACGTAGGTGATAACTTCATGAGTTTTGAAGTAATTTCGTAGCCTGTAGGGTATAGGTGATAACTTCTTTGACTTTGAAGTATTTTCATATCTAATAAGGCATAAGTGATAATTTCATCGGTTTTGATGTGTTTCCATAGCCCGTAGGACGTAAGTGATAATTCATGATTTTGAAGTATTTTCATAACCAATGAGATGTAGGAGATAACTTCATTGAGTTTTGAAGTATTTTCATAGCCAATAAGGAATAAGTGATAACTGCTTTGATTTTGAAGTATTTCCATAGCCAATGAGACGTAAGTAATAACTTCATTTAGTTTTAAATTGTTTCCATATCTCTTTTTTTTTTTTTTTGGGGGGGGGGGGGGGGGGGGGTGAGCAATAACTTCACTGATTTTGAAGTGTTTTTATAGCTTGTGGGGTATAAGCAATATTTTTTTTATTGATTTTGAAGTATTTTTATAGCCATTAAGGTGTAAAAGATAACTTCATTGATTTTGAAATATTTGCATAACTTGTGGAGTGTAAGTGATAACTTTATTGATTTTGAAGTGTTTCCATAGCCTATGGAAGTAAGCGATAATTTCACTGATTTGTTGAAGTGTTTCCAAGGCCTATGGGGCGTAGATGATAATTTCTTTGATTTTGAAGTGTTTCCATGGCCCATGAGGCGTAGGTGATAACTTAATGAGTTTTGAAGTGTTTTTGTAGCTCGTGGATTGTAGGCGATAATTTATTTGATTTTGAAATATTTTTATAGCCAATAAAGCACAAATGATAATTTCATCAATTTTGAAGTATTTTCCTATCCTGTTGGGTGTAAGGGATAATTTCATGAGTTTTGAAGTATTTCCATAGCCAATGAAGCATAGGTGATAACTTTATTGAGTTTTGAAGTATTTCTATAGTAAATAAGGCATAAGCAACACTTCTTCAGTTTTGAAGTATTTCTATGGCCAATGAGATATGCAATAACTTCATTTGATTTGAAGTGGCATTACTCACTACTTGTGGAGCTGGGCGTAGCCTTGAATTGTTGCTAAAGGCTCCTATACCACACCTGGTAGAACTTAGCTTGACCTAGCTTAGTTCTACTCGAACTAGTTTTGGTTCAAGTCAAGATGGTAACATCACTTGTTGTTCATAGCCTCAGAGTATTGTTGAAGGTTCAGCACACCTAGTGGAGCTCGGTTTGACTCTGTTTAGTTTCATTCAGACTAATATATTTCAGGTTTGAGTTTGGTTTGGAATTAGTTTAATGTTCAACATTTGATTGCAATTCAAGTTTGAATTGATTCAACTTGATGTTCAAAACTTGATTGAATTATGATTCACTAACTCCTTCTTAAGACATAATGATATATTTGGTTTTCCTATTCCCAGAACCTTTGGTGATTGGGTTCGTATTGATGCTTTATAACATGACTAGGGGAACCATATTAAACATCCATTTCCAAAATCACTATTAGCATTGGTGGTGAATGTTTAATTTACAATAATGAATTCAATGCACCAAGCTTGGTATTGATTTTTAGAAGAATATTTATCAAATACTGATCATTGACTCTAGTTGGAGTAGTTGATTTTGATTCAAATTTGATATAACTCAGTTCAATATTCAGGACTCAATTTTGGTTTGAGTCTAGTTTTATTTGATTTGGGTCAAATTCAACCTTATGTTGGATGATATGAGAGGTGAAGATCTCATTACGACAGATGCCTTTAAAGTGGATGATGCCACAAGCATTATAGGTGCATGAGCTCTTCTTTGGAATAGTGATGCTAGGTGATTAGTCATGATGCGGTGCAGTTGGTTGAGCTTTAGGGCAGTGGGTAAGATGCGCGTAAGGTGCTTCAGTGGTGGAGTTTTAGGAGAGAAGGGGGGGGGGGGTGCGACACTGTGGATGATGGAAGGAGGAGCGGCGTGAGGCTCTGGGTGGCACTGGATGGTTGCAATGGTCCTAGAGATAGGCAGAGAGGAACTCAGCAAAGGGAGCTCTGATAGAGTGCATCCATAGTGGCACAGGTGCAAGAGGGGAGACTCGCCAGGTAGCAGTTGAAGATATTCATTCACAAGAGGAGAAAGGAAGGCAGGAGGAAGATCAATAAAAGAAAGAAAGAAAGGTAAAAAATTACCTTGTTCTTTTCTCCAAATTTCTAGCTTCTTGATAGTCTTTCAATTTTCTGATCTCTCCCTCCATTTGTCTCTGTATTTCCAGGTACTCCATTAATTTATAGACCTCAAGAAGATTTAGAATCATATATTTGATTAGCCAATCTTGGAATGTGGTGTGATTGTAATACTTAATTGAAATTGTATTTCGATGTTCTATGATTGACTTGTAATCCATTGATTGGAATTTATATCCCTGATGGAAAGATCTAAGATTTGTACTATTTTTGGATGTTAAATTTTTAGGGGGTTATTTGTAAATTTTTTGATAAACTTAGACCAAAATATAATTTTGTGAATTTCAGGGGATTTTTTTTTTGCAAAAATTACTTGTTTATAAAATTTTGAAATTCTTTGGGTCTTTTTTTGGGTATAATTTGGACTTGTTTGCAACTAAAAACTCTAGGGAGTTTATTTATGAAAACTAGAAATTTTATGGGTTTATTTATGAATATAAAATTTTGAGGGCTTTATTCGCAAACTCTAAATTTTGCGGGGATTGATTTGAAATTTCAAAACTTTCAAAGACTTTTTCACAAAATTTTCATCCCAAGAACTTACTTATAAGAAAAACCAGATTAAGGACCTATTTGTAAAGATTTTATAAATTTTATTTTGGTTAAGATATTTGATGAATTTTGGGTCCAATTTTGGTCCAAATATTTGGCCCACTCAACTATTTTTAGCTTGAGCCCAAATTTTCTAGTGGTTCGGGTCCAAATTAGGTCTAATTGAGACTCACATTTGGCCTATAATCCAGTGAGATTCAATTTCATATTTTGACTAAATTTTAATTAAATTTTATTTTTTGTCAAAATTGACTCAAACAAATATGCCCTTCATACCCACTTCATGATTTTCTCAGCAAGGGGAGTAGATGTGAATAAATTTCTTAGGTGCTCGCTTTTGCATCAATGTCCTAGGAGTTGACCATATGAGTTTGAATTGTCACACAAAGATGGATTCAGTTCAACATATGGAGTAGACTCGATTTTTCATGGACTTAATTTGCCACAAGGAGTGGACTTGGCTTATCACAAGTTGTGGACTTAATTTTCTACTATGAGTGGACTTGATTTACCACAATGGGCGGGCTTGATTTACCATAATGAGTGGACTTGATTTGTACCACAATGAGTGGATTTGAGTTGCCACAATGAGTGGATTTGAGTTGCCACAATGAGTGAGCTTGATTTAGTGGACTTGATTTGTCACAATAAGTGGACTTAAATTTTCACAATGAGTGAATTTAATTTGCTACAATAAGTGGACTTAATTTGCCACAAGAATGCGGACTTGATTTACCATAATAAGTGGACTTCGATGCGAGCATGGACTTGATCATTACATAAATTGGGCAGGGTTTTGTATCCGTGTTTTGCCTCAAAAAACATGGAGTGCATATTTGATTAGACATTCTCTTTTGAGAAAGTCAGACATTCCATCATAGACAAAATATAGACACTTTTATTGTTGTTATTGCCCCTAGAGGCTTAGGTATAGTACCTTTTGAAGAGTCAGGTGTTGATTAATGGCATAGGCCTTTCCCCTTTGTCATCAATTAGTTAGTAGGATTCCCCTTCAAGTATCTTTTCAACGATATAAGGGTCTTCTCAATGAGGCTTAAATTTACCTTATTTCGATTTGGGATTATGAGTCCCCTCAAGACCAAGACCATTTATCCTTTGTGCTTGATACATGGTGTGTAAATTGTCCTACCTTGAAGCTTCTAAAGGATAATCCATTGTAAGAAATAATCTTCAAGGGATACTGAATCGGTATAGAATATTTTCTCAAAAGAAGCAAATAACAATATCTACTTTTATCTCTTTCAATGGAATCACTTGAACCCACTAAGAAAAATAGTCAATTACTGCTAGTATGAAGCAGTGGCCTCTAAAAGAAGATGGTTAAATTGGGTTGATGATATCTGTACTCTATACCTCAAATGCCCATGAGGGCACTATTGGATATAAAGGATTTGGGTGTTGATGATAAGGCCTCGTGAATTTGGGATAGATGATATTTCCTCATATATACAATATAATCTATCACCATCATGGGCCAGTAGTAGTCCATGCACTTGATCTTTATTATCATTTTTGGGCCTAATTAATGAGCCCCACAAACCCCAAAATGCACCTCATACATGACTTCTTTAGCTTCTTTGTTTGAGGGACAATGCAAAAGTAGTTGATCAAAGGATCTTCTATAAAGAGTGCTATTGATAAGTAGAAAGTGCATAACTCTCTTTTTGAGTTGTGTCCATGTAAATTTATCTTCTAGGAGTTCTCCACCTTTGAGATAGTTGGTGAATGATATTCTTTAATTTGTGGCCTCTTCTATTAGTTTAGATTTAGTCTTCTCAAGTTTGATCTTGAAGATTGGGCTTATCACTTGTCTACTATGGATTGTGACTAGAATTTCTCCTTGATCAAGATTAGCTAGTGCCTTGGCTAATTTGGCTAAGGAATCAGCTTCCACATTGATGAACTTGGGAACCTTAGTTATTTGAACATATAGGATTTGTCTCATGAGTTCTTGAGCCTTTTCATGGTATTTTAGGAGCTCAAATATGTGGACCTTATATTTGCCTTGGGCTTGGCTGATAACTAGTTGTGAGTCATTGAAGATATGTAGGCATGATATTTCCATATTGAAGGCCATTTCTAGTCCTACAATTAGAGTCTCGTATTCAACTTTGTTGTTTGTGCATGGTTTTGAGAGGGAATTAAAATATCATAAAATACCTCCATTTGGATTGGCATAAATGAGTCCAATGCCTACATTGATTTGCAAAAGCTTTGGTCCAATCCCTGGCCTGATGGATGATTCTCCGTCAAAGTATAGCTTATCATAAGGTTCTCCTTCTTTGACCAAAAGAATCTTTTCGTTAGGGAGCACACAACTTAGTGGAGAATTGTCTAGTACTAGATGAGGTGCAAGAAATTATATTCCATGAGAATTAACACCCACTTTGATAGCCTTTCAGTAAGTATACGACTAGTTATTAGGTACTTTATGGGATCGATCTTTGATATTAAGATGACTTGATGAGAAAGCAAATAATGCCTCAGCTTCTTGACCGTGAATACGGTGGTAGACAATGCTCTTCGATGGGGGAGTAGTTGCTTTCTGCCCCCACTAACATTCTACTCAGATAATAGAGTGCATTTTCTTTACCCTTTCTATTATTCTAGGCAAGAAGTACCCCCCAAGGATCCTTTCATTGTGATCGTATAAATACAAGGGGTTTATAATGCAGAGGTGCTGTGAGAATTGGTGGCTTTAGGAGATACTGCTTAATCTCTTCAAAGACTTGTTGGTAGTATTGACTACAAATAAATGGGGTGTCCTTTTTCATCAAATTGGAAAAAGGCTTACATTTTCTGGAAAGGTTTAAAATGAACCTCCTTATGTATGCAAGTCAACCTTGAAAGGACCTCAATTTCTTTAAGTTGCTAGGTGAAGGCATATCCAAAATGGCTTTATCCTAGATGGATTGATTTCAACCTCTCGATGTCTAACAACAAAGCTAAGGAATTTTCCTGATAATACCCCAAAAGCACACTTCATACGATTCATCTTTCAGTTATATTTTCTAGGTATTGGATATGCCTATCTTTAGACTTGGTCTTGACCACCAAGCCATCCACATAGTATTCCACCAACTAGTGCATGAGGTCATCAAAGATTCGGGTCATGACCCTTTGATAAGTGGTATCCATGTTCTTGAGTCTGAAGGGCATCACCTTGTAGCAATAGATGCCAATTGGAGTTCGGAAGGCCATATGTTTCTCATCATCAGAATGCATCTTGATTTGATTATATCCTAAAAAATATCCATGGAGAATATTTCGAAGTCAGCCGTGTTGCCGATCATGATTTTCATTATTGACAACGAAAAATCATCTTTTGAATATACTTTATCCAAGTCTTTGTAGTCCACACAAACGTGGATTTGGCCATTCTTCTTCTTGCATGGTATGATTCTTGCCATAGAATCTGATTATTTTTCCCCTCTAATGAGGCTTACTTTGATCAGTTTCTTCATTTCTTCTATCACCTTCAGTTCTAGATTCTATTTCATCTTCCTAGGTACTTGTTTTATAGGTGGAAGCTCAGGATTAATGGCTAACTTATGGATTGCAATTTTAGGATCTAGTCTAGGCATCTCTTTATAGCTCCATGCGAGGTAGTCAATGTACTCTTGGAGCATTGCTTAGAGCTAGGTTTGGATTTTCTCTGAGAGTTGAGTGCTAATGAAAGTCAGCTTAGGATCCTCCTCTGAGCCTAGGTTGATCTCTATTAGCTCATCAACTGTGGCTTGCCCCCCATCCTCAAGTTCTAGTAGAGCTTCTTCTGATTCGGGGATTATTTCTTCACCAAGTGATTCATCATGTTGAGTGAGATTTGGCAAAGGTTTGTCCAAGGGCATTTTGACTACATCATACCCCCTTTCTTTTAGTCTTAATTAAATTCTATCGACGATGTCACCTTCTTGTGATGTCTAGAGAGTTGCAACTACCTTAGTGCATTCATCAAGGGGTGTTGATGTTGTTCGGTCATCTGAATATTAGAGAGAGGTCCAATGTTGACTGTGAGGTACGTGTGGGGCATTTGGAGTAATATAGCCCAATCCTTTAGTGTCCTTGTTTCCTCTTCTAGGAATGTTAGCATGACCTTGGGATGGATCTCATAAATTCTTGAAGAAATGACTCTCTCTCTCTCTTTGTTTGTGGATGTCCACAACTAGATTTGTTGATTACTTGATGAAGGTAGTCTGAGAAATATTTAGGCATGTCTACTAGTTGATAGTTACCATCATCCACTGGATCTTCAATTTTTTAGGATTTCATGTATGCTTGGGGCATAATGGATTGCCTTGTAAAATAGTATTTCCTTTTCTCCTTTGCGCCATGGAGGAATGTAGAAATTTGTTAATTTTTCCATCATATTGATAATCAGCTTATTTAACGACTTAAATAAGCCCTTTGGAACTTTAATAAGGAAAATATTTTTTGTTTGACTTCAGTCATCATATTCATTGGAAGTGTAACCACCCAGGTAGCTTATGGGATTTTTTTATTTGAAAAGTCTGGGTTAGAGTCGCTTCCTAGGTGAGGAGGAGTGAAGATCATATTGTTGATCTTTTATTTTACTTAACTGATAGAAGCAGACTCTCTATCGGCATGGGATCTCTAGTAGTATTTTCCATTATTATAATGTATCTTATGGACATCAAAAGGATGTACATCTCTATTAATTTAGTGTTCTTCACCATTCTTGAAGTACTTTAGGCATTGATGTTGGGTTAGTGGCACTACTTTATTTTCATGTGGTTACAACCTCCCTAGTAGTGCTTTGTATGACGTATCCGTATCAATCACATAAAACTTGGCATCTGTCATCAACTTGTCTACTTTCAGAGGGATAGTTATGATTGTCGGAGCTCTTTGGCTATTCTGATTAAACCCTTGGTTGGTTATAATCACAGATGACAGGTGACACACATTCAAAGTTAGAGCTCTTAGACTTTGGAGAGTCATCAAATTAATTGAGAAACCTGGGTCAATTAGGATGCAATTGATCTTGATCCCATCACTATTTCCTGTGACATACAATAATCTATTATGGTATGTTATTCTAGGTAGCAGGTCATCATTTGTAAAAGTGATGGTGGGAGTTTGACATGCATATAAAGACTCTTCATCTTCTCGTTAGTGAAGTATACTTGGTAGTTGGTTATATTTTGCAAGATGTGCACTAGTGTACCTCTGAGTTCTTGTGACATTATTAAGGCATTAAACATACTCAGCATGGCAGGGATCTTCTTGAGGTGGGTTGCTATGTTGTATTCTATCTTTTTGAGTGTGGGTTCAGCTTGCGAAGGCTTGATGCCCTCATTTATTTGAATTTCCTTTTCTTTGTCCTTGGGGATGTTCTTGTCCCTAGGCATTGGAGCTTTGTCTTGGAGGTAGCACCCTTCCACCTTAGAGTTGTATCTAGTTTGTCCTCCTTAGTTGAAATATGGCATCGATAGGAGGTTGTGAATTCTTGTTCCCAGTCAATAATTCTCTAAGTATCCTTGGAGGATGTGACTGGTTGATAATCATCTCATCCAATATCATAATCAGGCATGTGAGATTTCCTTGTAGAGAGGTCTTTAGTGACTCTTTGGATGAACCCTTCTAGTTCATCTACTAGCATAACCTTCTTCAGGACTTTGTATTTAGGATATTTCTTCTATGGATATTCAAATTGGCTTGATGCAAGGGCAAAATGAGCTTTAGCATTAGCTTGTTTGATCCTCTCCTAAAATGACTACTTCTTCCTTTAGCATTTGCTAGTGTAGGGCCTTTCAAAGCAGTCATAATGTTATTTTGACTGAGACGTGAAGTCATATTCATCATCCATGCATAATTATTCTAAAGTTGGTAAAGTGCATCCTTCCATAGGTTTTAGGACTGGAACATCACCAAACCTAGCTGGTCAAGTATTTGTTGTTAGATTGCCTGATAAAAGCTGGGATAGCTACTCATCAATATTTACCTTGGATGTATGAGTCACCATATGATAAGAGGTCATAGACATAGATAATTATCTTCGATAGTGTCTAGCTTTCTTGACCTATCTCTAGAGTAAGTGGCATGAGTGATCATTCTAATTCCGAGGAGGGTCGATAAGTAATTTCTCACCACCCTTGTAGAGTCTTTTGTATGGCTTTATCTTTTTTGCTAGCATCTTCTCCATCTTCTTGACTTCCTCATAGAGCATCATAGTTATATTTGTCATGCTTTCCATGTGGGCAGCCATAGCCTTCATGTGATCATTCAATATTTGCATTTGCCCCTTGACAAACTTTAGGTTAGTGGTAACTAGTTCTTTCATGATATCTAGCTATAGTTTGAGCATGTCATAGTCGTACTCACTGACGAACCACTCTCTCAAATAGTCATCTCAAGAGCAGCCCTTGAGGAGACTTGTGAGATCTCTCATTTCATTAGTAACATCTTGAGTGAATCTATTCACTTCTTCTCACCTTGAGCCCTAAATTTTGTCATTATCGAAGCGATGGAGTAGGAATCGGCTTGATTGTAAATATTTGATAGTAAATATGGCAGAGCATGTTGCCACTGGAAATTTAGTTTCTTCATCTTCTGCATTAGGGTTCTCTAGTAAAACTCTAAGTTTGTCAGGGAAAAATCCTTGAGAGTTACCTGGCTTCTTTCTCCTTGGGCATATTCATCTAGAACATTAATGTATGCTTGAATAGCTGATTTCTTGGCATCATATTCATCTAGTTGAATCAACCTCTTCCTCTTGCTTTTATTCTTTTTCTTTTTTATGCTTTGAGCAAGTGAGGTAGTTTTCTCCGGTGAGGCTTTCTTCATCACCATCCAGGATCTTTAGGATTTCTAGTCATCTTGTTCATTGGCTTCTTTAGCCTTTCTAAAATGTAGATACCCCACAAGTGCCCTTGTTTGGGGTATATTGTTCTTCTTTCTTGAGGAGAAACTCAATAAGTGGTTCATGGTCCTTCAACACAATAATATGATTGATGTGTTCGGTGAGTATTTCAAATATGGCTACCTTTGAGAGAGTTAGCTTGCCTTCTTGGTACCATATTTTGACCCAATCTTTAAATATAAAGCAGTCTTCAATAGTATGATCCAATATTTTTTGGTAAGGATAGTAGTTTGGGTAATTCTTTTTGTTGGCCTTATTTTACCTTTTGTATTCTATAAGTTAAAGGCCTAATTTTAGAATATCTTAAAATATTTTATCCACTCTCTCTTTTGAAAGAATATTTCATTTTGAGCTTTATTGGAGATCATTGGATCATTCTACTTTCCCATCTTCTCCAAGAGTTGGCAGTTTCTGGGGATTACCCTTGTTCATGGTGGGATTTGGAGGTTTCTTTTGCTTAGTTACTGTTATAGCCCTTACACTCTTGGAAGCTTCTCCAAGCTTTGCCTTATATTTTTTCATTTGAAATTTTGTGAACTGGATAAGGTTGGTGGGGCAATCCTGTCCAACTTTCTAACTTGCATAATGAGGTCTTGGAAGGAGTGAATAAAAGATGTGCTCAGATAAGTTGCCATCTGCTCTTCTCTTATGTTGTTGAGGACTAGGTTCACCGTCTCAAATTCACTTATAGGTTGTTCACACTTAATGTTGAGATTTTTCCAATATATGATATAATCTATAATCGACTCATTGTCACGTTTTGGTATTGAGACAACGTTTATAATAGTCACTATATCACTAACTCCTTTGAACTTAATTCAGAAAGCCTCTTTTTTTGTGCCCAAGTTTGTATGGATTCTACTTACAAACTGGCATACCACTCGAATGCTACTCCTATCAAGCTTACTAATAATTGGTGGAGTATAATGAGGGATTATTACTTGAATCTCCATACAAAGTCACAAAGAGAGGTATGTGCTATTTAGGATTCTCAATGCCATTAAACTATTTGAAGCTAGGTGCTATATAGCCTTTTGAATATGACACTTCATCATGCTGGTTAGGGTATGGTTGATCAGCATTGTTTATCTTACTTGTCTCACTTCCTTGTCTTAACTTTGCAGCCACCATTCATTACACCTATTGTTGTATGTATGCTGGGAGTTCCATGTTATCAGGATCCCTGAAAATTTGAGATTAGGTATCCCTTGCTAGAGGAGGTGCTTGTGAAGGACCTATAGTTTCGTGGATCTCATCTATAGGAGATGCACCTTCCACTATTGAGATCATTCCAACTTATCAAGATTTTGACTCATCTGTGATATTATTTCCATTAACTCCATGACTTAGCTTCATCTTTCTCTTTGTCTTGCTATCTCAGTTATTCTTGCAGTGCTTCTATGGTTACTTCTTGATTAGAGCTTTCCATTATAACTAATGTTTCCATTAGAACATGATGGTCTACGTCTTGAGGGTCAGGTCTGGGCTTTGGGTTGAGGCTAACTTCTTCTATTAGTCGAGTCACCTTATTCTAGAGTCTACTCATGGGGTGGTTCACCATACCTTCTCTTTGATGTGGTAGCAAGGATTGATTCACTAAAGCCCTCTTCTCTTGGATTCTTCATTAGTAAACCTTATTTGGGTAGCCTTCTTTTGGTATTTGGCCAGCTAGGGTGAGGGTTCACGGTCCTTTCCAGAGTCATGATGTGAAATGACTCTAATAGTATGGGTGATCTCTTTTGGTGAGTCCTCATGCTGGGTTGTAGTCTTATGATGGCTCTTATTATTTTGTTTGGTGATTCACCCCTTTGCCATAGTCTTAAGGCAAGACTATGCTCCTTGTGATTTGCTTTTACCCTTCTCTAAGTTTTTTAATAAAGCAAAGGAGTTGGAGGTAGCGATGGTAATGACTTACTTGCTTTTCAAAGTTGGCTGAAAATTCTAGCAGCTTTTTCTTTACTTGTGACAATTAGGATAAATTCTTCTTTATCAATGCTTGTGTCCAAACTAGCTTTTGATTGCCCCCTGTGAGGAGTTGGGTGAAGGTGACCAAAGACTGAGTTTCATTTTGGTTCTAGCCTTTGGAAGACTAATACCCTTGTTGGTTGAGGCCTGACTTCTGGCTCTTCATTCGAACAGTGCTTCTTATTAGGAATGATGAGTTTAGGCCTCCTTCCCCTTGATGGAAGGCAAGAAATAGGCTAATTTTATATGACAACAACTTCAGTTAGTGTAGTAGTAGGTCCTTTCTTGAATTGGACAACCTCAAAGATGGTCTTGAACTTGATTTGAATTTTAGCTTATTTTATGGCAACCATTGACTGAGGTAAATGCATAGCTGATCTTGCCCCCAGGATGATGATGTACATTGGGACATAGATGTTCTTTGTCGATGTCATTTGATTCTTTCTTCTGTAAAGAATATAATTGATCAGTCTTCAATTGTAATTCTATCTTGTTAGTGTCTCTATTATATTAGCTTGGTTTCTACACGTGGAAGGAAAGTCAAGTTCCACCAGATGTGCCATAATTTGTGGGATCTATTTCAGCATAGACCTCAAGGAGCAAGCTCGATGCACAAATCAAATTTTGTTTTAATTTCAAGTGCACTATCAAGTGTTATGAGAGCATTGACTTTCAATAGTCACAAGCTCCTATTGTTAATTACTTCGATAATTATCAGAAACCTCTTAAAGCAAAACACTTAGCTAATAAAATAGAGACACAAAAAACAAAAAAAAATATTCGATTGATTTTAAGAAATAATACATGACTTAAATAAGGGTATATCTTCACTTTACAATGAATTCTAACATGGAAGAATGAAATAAAGAAAAAAAAAGAGAGAGAAAGAAGGGCCCTAGTATGTGCTACTGCTTCACTCTCATGGGCTGGATCGTGTGGTGTTTGACTTAGATGAATCTTGTCTTGATTCTTGATGGATATTGATGGCATAGTTTGGTAGGACATTGAAGGATATGAGATGTGAAGTGTTTCCAATAGCCTATGTAAAATTTGGACTTGTTTGTACATAAAAACTTTTGGGGTGTTCATTTAGGAAAATTATAAATTTTAGGGTTTTATTTGCAAATATAAAATTTTGAGAGGTTTATTCATAAACTATAGATTTTGCAAGGAGTGATTTGAAATTTTAGAACTTTTAAGGATTTTTTCATAAAATTTTCATCCCAAGGACTTACTTATAAGATAAGCCTGGTTAATAATTTTTATTTTGATCTAGATATTTGATGAATTTTGGGCTTGGAGTTCAAACATCCAGCCCACTCAACTCTCTTTAGCTTAAGCTCGAGTTTCCCAGCAGGGTCCTAATTGGGCTTAAGTTTTGGCCAAATTTGATCACAATTTAGGTTTAATTGAGATCCACATTGGGGCCATATTCCAATGGCATTCAATCATATATTTTCAGTAAATTTTGATTAAATTTGATTTTTGGCCAAAATTGACTCAAACATTGCCATTATGCCAACTTGACTTGTCTCCATCGCCACTCACCTAGCTATCATGCTGCCTCAAGTGGCCCTCCCTATCACTTGTTGTGCCATTAGGGGCCAGATCTGGCCATGAATTCGAAGAGGAGGACAGAGGATCTGGTCGACCATGGGTGAGGGTGAGGAAGGAGAAAAAGTGAAGAAGAAGGAAGGAGATGAGATAAAAAAGTAGAAAAATAAAAAAGAGGGGAATGGTCATTGGCTATCAAAAAAATGAAAAAAAAAAGAGATTGTGAAGTTGCTATAGAAAGAAGGAAAGGAAAATAGAGAAAAAAGAGAAAAGAAGAGAGAGAAGAAAAAAAAAAGTAAAATACTCTTTTTACTCCGATTCATTGCTAGTGACCAACGGTTAATTTGTGGACTCACTCGAAAGTCATTCGATCTAGGACCTAAATGTGAGTTTGGCAGAAAGTTATTTAACCTAGGGTTAGCATGTAGGCTTACCCAAAAGTCATTCAATCGAGGGCCAGTTTGCGAGCTTGCCCGAAAGTTATTCAACCTATGACCATCCTATGGGATTGTCTAAAAGTCAAATTAACTTAGGACTAGTTTGTGGACTCTCTCAAAATTTAAATTAACTTAGGAGTAGCTTGTGGGCTCACTCGAAAGTCAAATTAACTTAGAAGTAGCTTGTGAGCTTGATAGAAAGTCAAATCACTCAAGGTCAGGCTACATGCTTGCTTGAGGTCAAATCGATTTAAGGCCAGCTTGAAAGCTCACTTGAAGGTCATATTCACTTAGTATAGGCTCACTCAAAAGTCTAATCAGCTTAGAGCTAACCTACGAGCTCACTTGATTTAGAGCCAGCTTGTGGGTTTGCTTGTAAGTCCAATTGACTCAGCGACAGCTTGTGGGTTCGTTTGAAAGTCAAATTAACTTAGGGCTAACATGCAAGCTCACCTAAAAGGCACTTGATTAATGGATAGTTTGAGAGCTCTCAAATTAATAAAATCAAATCAACCAAAGTAAATTGATTAAAATAATTGACTTAAGTAAACTGATTAAGTTAAACCGATTTGATTTAAATAATTGACTTAAGTAAACTGATTAAGTTAAACCGACTTGATTTAAATGGACTACGAAATGGACTTAAATTTGATTCAATAAAATTAATGGATTGAATTCAAATTAAAATGGACCCAAATCCAAATCAGGTGAAACTCAAATCAAATTGGCTAAAAAAAATCATAATGAAGCCCAGCCAGATTGAACTCAAACTAGATCAAATCAGGCCCAAACCCTAATCGAGTTAATCTAAGTTCAAACAAAAACAAAATTAGGTCCAAACGTATCCCCAAATCTTAATAAGTCCAAATCAAAACCTAAACCAAATCAGGTCCAAACCTAGACTAGAACTAGAACCAAGTTGAACTTGAACAAGAACAAGGTCAAACCTGAACCATAACTTGATTGAGCTTGAACCAAAACCCAACAAGGGTTCAACATGGTTCAAACCCAAATCCAATAAATTCCAACGTTGTTCAAACCCAAAACCAAAAAGGGTCCAACATGGTTTGAACCCAGATCCAATAAGGGATGAACTTGAAAATGATAAGGTTCCATTAAAGGTTGGATCCAAGATCCATTAAAGATTTTTTACGAACCCAACAAAGGTTGAATCAAGATCCATTATAGATCCATTAAGAATCTATCAAGGATCAAGATCCACTAAGAATCCACCAAGGGTTGAATCAAGATCTATTAAGGAACCATTAAAGATCACATCCAAGATCCATTAAGGATCCTTAAGAATCCAACAAGGGTTGAATCAAGATCCATTAAGGACCAATAAAGATACATTATGGGATGAACAAAGATACATTAAGGATTCATTAAGAAGGCAACAAGGGTTAAACTCAAGTTCATCAAGAAAATAAGGATTGGATCCTAAATCCATTAAAGATCCAATAAGGATCAAAATCAAGGTCCATTAAGGATCTAATAAGAACCCAAAAAAAGGGTTGAACCAAAATCCATTAAGGATCCAATAAAAATCCAATAAGGGTTTGAACCAAGATCTCTTAAGGATCCAATAAAGATCTAATGAGGAGCAAGTCCAAGATCCAATAAGGGTCAAATTTAAGGATCTAATAAGTATCAAATCCAAGATCCATTAATGGCCCAATAAGAATCCAATAAGGATTGAATCAAGAATACAATAAGGATCAAGTCCAACATCTAATAAGGATCAAATTAAAGATCCAATAAGGATCAAATACAAAATCCATTAAGGATCTGACAAGAACCCAAGAAGGGTTGAATTAAGGATCTGATTAGGGAAGTCCAGATATAATATGGATCAAATTCACAATCCAATAAGGACCAGATCCAAGATCCATCAAGGATCCAACAAGAACTCAATAAGGATCGAATTAAGATCCAATAAATATCAAGTCCAAGATCCAATAAGGATTAAGTCCAAAATCCACTGAGGATCCAACATAGGGTTGAGCCCAACCCAAATTGAATTAAATCATACTTGAGCCAAAACCAAATCTGAACATCAAATTGAATAAAACCAAAACCAAGTTTAAACCGAACCAATCTCAAATCAAGCAAAGTTAGTCAACGATAAGCACAAAGCTATCAACAACACCTCAATCTAATCGATAACAAACTAAAAAGTTTATCGATTGTTAAATAAAAAATGATTAGCATGAGATAAGACAACTAACTACTCTTTTAAATCAAAATCAGATGAAGGCAGTCTTTCACTCGATCAGTTAGTTAGCCAATGCTATATTCGAAGGAAGATCACCGACACAAGCATAAAGCCATTGATAATACTTCAAAGCTAATTAACAACATGCCAAGAAAGTTGTCAAGTATCAAATCAAGAATGATTAACATAAGCCAAGGCTACTAACATTCTCTCAAATCAAATAGAACTAAGGCAAGTTTGCACTTGGTCAGTTAGTCAGCCAATCATCGTGTTTGAAAAAAGTTAACTGACACAAACACAAAGCCATTGGTAACACTTAAAATCCAATTGACACAAGCAAAAACCTGTCGATAATTTTTCAAACCTAATTGACAATAAGCTATAAAGGCATCAATTATCAAACCAAGAATGATTAGTATAAGACAAAGCCACTAATCATTCTCTCAAATTAAAATCGAACAAAGGCAGGTTTGCACTCGATCAGTCAGTCAGCCAAACACTATGTTTGAAGAAACTTAATTGACAAAAACATAAAGCCATTAGTAATGTTTCAAACCTAATTAACAACAAGATATATGGTTGTTGATCATCAAATCAAGAATGATTCAGAAAAGCCAAAGCTGTTAATCATTCTCTAAAATCAAACCAAACTAAGGTGGGTTGCACTCTTCCAACCGATCAGCCTCAAGATCAAAGGAAGTCAATTAAAACAAGCAAAAAGTTATCGATGATACTTCAAGCCCAAGTAGAGATGGTTGACACAAGCCAAAATAGTTAGTAACATCCTAAAATCAATTAAGGTTGTCAATACCCTTTGAGGATCAAGCCAAGCATCCAATCCAAGTCAAGTTCCAATGAGTCCGCCTATCATAACATACTCAACCAAGTGTATAGGAGCAAGGTAGCGATGAGCATTAAGACTTTCTTAATCCCTTCCTCATTTCATGTCATTTATGTTATTAATTTAATATTTTGAAATTGTAAAGTAAAGGTATACCCTTGCTTAAGTCATGTGCCTCTTTTTAGATTAATCTAATCCTATTCTTTCTTTTTTTTAGTTTCTCTATTTTATTAGCTAGGTTTTCTTTACTTTATGAGATTCCTGATAATTTTTAGGGTAATTAACAATAAGGGTTTGTGCTTGTTGGAATTCATGTTCCCACAATACTTGATAGTAAATTAAAATATACTCAAATTTGATTTTTTTTTTTATTTGGAGATTACTTCTTGGGGTCTCTAGCTATTCTGGTTGGTCGATCATGACTCCGCACTTGGCTAACTTGACAAGTTCAAACCCAAATTACCTCCTCACAGGAATAGCGACGAAAAAGGCCCCACCAAAATTCCTAAAACCTATCCCTGGACAATAAGTGAGCATAGTATTCTCAATGTATCTCCATTAGCCTCCTTTAACTCATATAAATGACATTCTCATAGGAATTGTGGTAGAAAAGTGCTACCTAAAAGGCAACTTAAGAGGTGGGTGTTGTTTGAAGATTTTCACAAATTAAAATTTTACACAAGCCACAACCAATGCTCAATTACCATCTATCACAATGATGACATATTACTCATTCACATCTACAGAAGGAAGTAAAAAATAAGAGTGAGATAGAGAGAATAATCACATGTCATGCATTCACATCCACAAAAGCAAGTAAATGAGAGTGAGATAGTAGAGAGTGTACTGAGATTTTTGCATGGTTCAGTGATAAACTGTGCCTATGCCATGGCCTTGAGCTCCCTAGCTTAAGGAATTTTCACTCAACTAGAGTTATTGCTTCTTCAGTAAAGCTACCCCTTTACTACCTCTTGTTCAACCCAAGCAAACATTGTTCCAAGTCCTAGGAGTCATACACAAACTCCACCTAACACCTAGGAGAGTTTGCAATGAAAGCCGACAAGGATACACAAATTCTCACTATCAGTTCCTCTCAAGCTAGAAGATTTTGGGGATCAATCTAGATTTGCAATTGAAAACTTTAGACTTGAGTTTGAGGGAGATTGAAGGCTTAGATCTCAATAGTGCTTATTGAGAAAGATGTGAAAAATTATATTTTTAAGAATTCGAGCCCTATTATAGATTCAAACAAAAATCTAATCATTGCTAAAGTTTTTCTAAAAGTCAACAAAAAATATAGTCTATTAGGTTAATTATTTGCTCAACTTGACTAGATAGCCCAATGGTCAAAAGTATAGCTATCTTAGGCCATTTTTTGGATATGCCACCCCACAACAACTTGAAATAGTTCATTTCAAGGTTGACTCACATATATAAGGTGATTCTTTTCAAACCTCTCAAGAGAATGCAAGCCCTTTTCCAAATTGATGAAGAAGAATGCTTCATTCATTTGGGATCAAGAATGTCACCAAGTCTTTGAAGAGATTAAGAAATATCTCTTAAAATAACCAATCTTAGCAGCACCTGTACTCAATAATCTTTACTCCTCTACATGGCCATAATAGAAGGGTCCCTAAGGTCACTTCTTGTCTAGAATAATAAAGAGAGTAAAGAAAACACACTCTACTATTTGAGTAGAATGCTAGTAGAGATAGAGAATAACTATTCTTCCATCGAGAAACATTGTCTAGTGCTCATATTCACAATCAAAAAGCTCGAACATTACTTACTCTCTCATTATATCATTTTAATATTAAAGGTTAACCCCATAAAATACTTAATAACTAGGCTCATACTCACCAGAATACTAGCAAAATGGGCTTTAATCTTCATGGAGTACGATATCAAGTACACCCCCCAAAAGGTGGTTAAAGTGCAAGCCCTTTTCAATTTTTTCATAACTCACCTGGTGCCAGATGACTCTCCACTAAGTTGTGAACTCCCTGATAAGGAAATCCTTCTTGTCAAAGAAGGGAAATCCAATTGGAAGCTATACATTGATAGGACATCATCCATCAAACTAGGGATCAGGCCAAAGCTTCTACAAATTAAAGCAGGCATTAGACTCGTGTTTGTTACTCCAAATGGGGCATTTTATGATATTGCTACTCCCTCTCAAAACCATGCACAAACAATGATGCTAAATACAAGACTCTAATCATAGGACTAGAAATGGCCCTCAACATAGGAATATCATGTCTACATATTTTTGGTGACTCGAAATTGGTCATCAATCATGTGGGATGTGATATAAAATTCACAAATTTGAGCTATTGAAATACCATGAAAAGGCTTGAGAACTCATGGGGCATATCCCACATGTTCAAGTAACTAAAATCCCTAGATCCATCAATGCAAAAGCTGATTCCTTAACTAAGTTAGTCAAAATACTAGTTGATCCTAACCAAGAGAAAATTCTAATCACAGTCCATAGCAAACAAGTGATAAGCTCAATCTTTGGTTTCAAACACAAGAAGACTGAATCTAAAGTAATAGAGAAAGTAATGAATTAGAGAATGCCATTCATTGACTACCTCAAAAGTAGAGAGCTCCCAGAGAATAAATCAGTGCATATGTAACACAAGAAGAGGGTCGCATGCTTTTTGCTCATCTTTTGATCAACTACTTCTATGTTGTCTTTCAGATGAAGAGGCAAAGGAAGTCATATACGAAGTATATTCTAGGGTTTATGGAGCTCGTCAGTCAAGCCCAAAAGTGATGATGAAAATCAAGTATATGGGTTACTATTGGCTCATGATGGTGAGAGATTGCATCCAATACATATGAAAATGTCACATATTCTAGATTCACAATGACTTCATTCATCAACATACAAATTCTCTACATCCAATGGTATCCCCATGGCTATTTGGAGTGTGGGGTATAGACATAATTAACCCAATTGAGTCATCTTCTTCTAGAAGTCACTGCTTCATATTAGCAACAACCAATTATTTCTCTCAATAGGCAAAGGCAATCCCACTAAAAGAAACAAAAGTAGATACCATCATGCACTTTTTTTAGGAAATAATATAACAATTGGGTGTTCCTCGAAGAATCATTTTTGATGGCGGATTCTCCTTCAAAAGCTTCAATGTGAGATGATTTAAACATCATCACAAGATAGATTAGAGATGCTCATCCATCTATAATGCAAGGGCAAATGGTCTTACTGAGGCATTCAACAAGACCCTCTCAAAATATTTAAGAAAGTCATCACTAGAAATAAAAGAGAATGGCACCACGAACTTTATGACATATTGTGGGCTTATTGCACCACATATTGGACCCCTACTCAATAAACACCATATGCATCAGGGTTTGGGACTAAGGCAATCCTACAATTAGAGGTACAAATTTTCTCTTTAAGGATTGCTTTGCAAGAGGAAATCACAAAAGAGGACAATGTTCATCTTCACCTTAATGAGCTAAACTCCTTGGATAAAATAAGGGTCATATCTCAACAAAACCTGGAGATTAGCAAGCACAAATATCTAGGGCTTGTAACAAGATGGTGCAGCTCATATCTCTCCAAAAAGGAAAAATGGTCTTGGTCTTAAGGAGACTACATAATCCCAAATCGAAGCAAGAAAGACAAATTTGAGCCTAATTGGGAAGGCTGTTATATCATTGAGAGGATATTTGAAGGGGGATCCTACCAACTGATTGATGATAAAGGGGAGAGACCTATCCTATTGATCAGTGCCTAATCCTTGAAGAGGTATTATGCCTAAGCCTCTGGGGGCAGTAACAACAAGAATAAAAATGTCCATGTTTTTTTCTATGACAAAACATCTTACTTTCTCTAAAGGAATGTCCAATCAAATATGCATTACATGTTTCTCAAGGCAAAATGTGGATACAAAACCCCATCTATTTTGTGTGACAATCAAGTCCACCTTCATGTGGCAAATTAAGTCCACCTTCACATGACAAACTAAGTTCACTTCTACATGGTAACTGAGGTCCACTCCGTGTAGAAAGCTATGTCCATACTCACCTGACAAAATTAGTCTACTTCCAATGGCTATTCAAGTTAAAACTATTCAAAATGGTAAACTAAATCACTTTTATCTAAAAATAAGGTAAATCCATTTCCACTACACAAAGGGACACTTTGAAATTTGTTGGATCAATTTTGATGGTTCAGGATGATGGAGACCTAAGGAGCGATCTCGAATCACAAATCAAAATTTATTTTGATTTGAAGTGCACTATCAGGTGTTGTGGGAATATTGACTTTCAATAGGCACAAGCCCATTTTATTAATTACCCTAACAATTGTCATGAACCTCCTAAAATAAGAAACTAAGCTAATAAAATAGAGACACAAAAGATAAAAAAAATTTTGATTGATTTTAAGAGATGATATATGGCTTAAGCAAGGGTATACCCTCACTTTACAATAAATTTCAACATAGAATTATAGAAAGCATGAAAGAAATAAAGAAAAAAAATAAATATCAAAGAAGAAGCTTTGATGTGTACTGCTATCGCATTCCCCTACACTAGGCCATGTAGTGTCTGACCCAAATCAACTCAGTCTCTAGCAAGTGTTGATGGCATTATCAAATGAGATATGGAAGGGAATGAGAGGAGTTAAATGTATTTATAATAGCTTTGAGCATTGGTGGTAACTTCATTTACTTTGGTGGCATCACCAACAGCTTATATGGTTGAGTATAGCTTCAAAAATTGCATCGTCAACTACTTTTGAGTTGACTACTTTGAGAAGCACAATGTCAACTACTTCTAGGGTTGACTAGCTTGAGAGACATGTTGTCAACTACTTCTGAGATTGACTAGCTTGAAGGGCATATTATCAACTACTTCTAGGGTTGGCTAACTTGAAGAGTACATCATCAATTATGTCAAAGGTTTATTAGCTTGAAGGATGCATTGCCAACTAATGTTGGGGTTGACTAGCTTGAAGGGTGCATCATCAACTACTTGTGAGGTTGACTATCTTTGAGGGTGCATTATCAACTACTTTTGGAGTTGACTAGCATGAAGGGTGTGTCATCAACTGCTTCTAAGGTTGACTAACTTGAAAGGGCATGTCCTCAATGGCCTCTAAGGTTGACTAACTTAAGGGTGCATTGTCAATTGCTTTTGAGGTTGACTAGCTTGAAGTGTGGCCGATGGCTTTGAGTATGTTGGTATTTAACTTCTCTAATTTGGTAGCATCACCAACAATTTAAGGGAGGTTGGGTATAGCTTTGAAGTGTGACAAATAGCTTTGAGCTTGTTGGTGATTAACTTCTTTGGTTTGATAGTGTCACCAATCGTGTTGAGGGTTGGGTATAGCTTTGAAGTGTTGTTAAAGGCTTTTGTAGTACACCCAAGGAGTCTTAGTTTGACCTTATTTACTTCTATTTAAACTAATTTTGGTTTAGGTCAAGATGGTAATATTACTCTTGTTCATAGCCTCAGAGTATTGCTGAAGGTTCAGCACACCAAGTGGGACTCGGTTTGATGTTATTTAGTTTTATTAGGCTAATATATTTTGGGTCTAAGTTTGGTCTAGAATCAATTCAACACTTAACTTTGATTTGAGTCTAAAATTGATTCAACTTGATTTTTTTAAACACTTATTGAATTATGATTCACTAACTCCTTTTCACAAGATAGTGATATGTTTTGTTCATTCTATTTCCAAAATCTTTGGTGATTAGATTCATACTGACACTTTATAGCATGACTAGGGGAACCATGTAAGACATCAAAGTTACTAAGTATTCAATAATGAATTCAATCCAGCAAGCTTAGCATCGATCTTTAGAAGAATATTTTTTAGATACTAATCATTGACTCTAGTTGAAGTAGTGCTGATTTCAATTTGAATCTGATCTGATTCAGTGCAATGTTGAAGATTTAATCTTGGTTTTAGTTGAGTTTGATCTTGTGTTGGACCTTTATCGAGTTTAGGTCTGCTAGACATCAGCCCAAATTCAAGTCAATTTAGTTCAGTTTGGTTTTGGTTTAGACTCAGCTTGGCTTAGTTCTAGTTTGACTTTAAGCTTAGTTCAATCTTGATTTAACTTGATTTTGAATTGACCCAACTTGAACCTGATTAGGGTTGGGTCTGAACTAATTTGACTTGGATTAACTCAGCTGAGACTTTAAGTTTAGCTCAATTTGGGTTTTAGTCCATTTGTATGATCAATTTAGTTCAATTTGAGTCAACTTGGCCTCTATCCATTTGTTGTGATTGAGTTACTTCATATTAAGCAGTTTGATTTGAGGGTCCTTTGCTGTTTATGATAATTTTAGGTGGACCTATGGCTCGACTTTAAATGTCCAAACCTGAGGGCTAGCTTAGCTTGCAAGCTAGAAAGCTACCTTAGAAGTGCAAGCTGAGGGTTGACTAGGTATGAGTCCAAATACAAGCCTAGATGCAAACCTAAAGGCTGATTGAATGCAAGCCCGAGAGTTGGCTAAGGTGCAAGCCCAAAGGCTAGCTTGGATGTGAGCCTGAAGACTAGCTAGATGTAATCTCAAAGGCTAGCTGAGGTGTGAGCCTCAAAGACTGGCTTAGATGTGAGCCCCAAGGTTACTTGGATGGAGCTTGATGGCTAGCTAAGTACGAGTCCAAAGGCTGGCTAAATGCAAGGCCAAAGGCTAGCTAAGTACGAGCCCAAAATCTGACTAAGTATGAGCCTGAAGGCTATTTGAGTGTAAGCCTAAAGGCTAGCTTGGATGCTAGCCTAAGACTAGCCAAGCGCAAGGCTAAAGGCTGGCTAAGTGCGAGCTCGAAGGTTAGCTTGGTGTGATGAAGATTCACCATCTTCAAGTGGTAGCAGGTGGTTGTAGAAGTGTCAAAGATTTTCCATCTTCAAGGGGCCACAGGTGGCCATGGTGTTGGTGGAGTTTGTCGATATGCCAAAGGACTATGGGTGGCCATGGTAGTGCTAGCACAAAAAAGTCAAGGCAAGATATTGCTGGCCAACTTTTGTTTTAGCAAACTTTGATTTCTTTTTTTTTTCCTATTTCTTTCCTCCTCCTTCTCTTGCTCTCATGCCTCTTATTTCTCCTTATTCTTGAGCTCTGCTAGGCCAAGGTGGCCTGGCATCCTCTCTAACAAAATCCAACTAGAAAATGACTAGATTTGACCAGCTTCCTAGTAGCAAGGTGGGGGGGTGGCTCTGCCCCGTTCTCTCTTGGCTGGATCAAGCCCTATCAAAAGTGAATGGCAAGGACAAGGGCTCAGGCCCCCATCTCCTTCCTTCCTTGGCTGGATCTAGCTAGATCCTGCCTCAGCTTATGGAGAGGTGGCGGCAAGACAAGAGAGGCCAGTGATAGTAGCAGAGCCCAAAGTAGGGTTGGGCGTTCTGCTGAAGGAGCATAGGCACAACAAGGGAGAGGAGCTAGTGGATGCTAGCCACTTGGATTGAGAATCGTCTACCTTGGGGTACTTGAGAGTGGGTAGTGTAGTAGTTTTGGCGGGTTACAAAGAGAAGGCAATGTTGCAGCATTGGCACGGGACCAAGCAAGCTACTAGTGGTAGGTAGAGCATGGCCAAACGAGCATGAAGAGGGGGATGCATGAGTCACCAAGAAGTGGTGGTAGTGAAGGCTCAGGTGAGGCTAGGAGGTAGATTTGGAGGTGTAGGGCAAAGCTTGGAGATGAGGTTGAGTGTGTGGGCTAGTTGAGTAGGGTGGGATAGCTTGATAGCCCTACGGGAGAGAAGGAACATATTGAGAGAAGAAAAAAGAAGAACAAAGTTATGTCCGAAATTTCACCTCTCCAATCTTTTAGTTTTCTTGATGAACCCTTCTAATCATCTCCTCATTTTGTTCTGATCTCTCTATTTTTTTTTTGGTAGGTCTTCATCAATCTTTATAGGCCTTAAGAAAATTTGAAACCAAATTGAAGAGATTTGAACTAAATTTTTTATTGGTTTGATTTTTGAAATGTTCAAGATTGTGATATGTCATTGGATAAGGTCTCCAAATTTATTTAATTAGCATGTAATTCATTTGATTGAGATTTATTTTCCTAATAAAAAATTTCAAAATATGTACTATTTTTGGTTGTTCAATTTTCAAGGGTTATTTATAAATATTTTTCAAAAAATTAGGACAAAAATATAATTTCATAAGTTTCAAGGCACTTTTTCATAAAAAAATATATTTGTAAACTTCTAAAATTTTCAAGGTCCTTTCTAAAAAATATTTAGACTTGTTTGTAAATAAAAATTTTTGAGGGGCTTATTTATAAATTTTTTAGAAAAATTGGACCAAAATATGATTTTTTTTAAAAAAAATTTGGGGGGCTTTTTGCAGAAAGAACATATTTGTAAAATTTTAAAGCTTTCAAGCATTTTTTTTAAAATAAAAGTTGGACTTGTTTGTAAATAAAAATATTTGAGCGGCTTATTTGTAAATGTTTTCAAAAAAATTGGACCAAAATTTGACTTTGGGAGCTTTTACAAAAAAGACATATTATGAAGTTCTAAGGCTTTCAAGGTCCCTTTTGAATAAAAGCACAGACTTATCCATAAATAAAAAATATTCAGGGATTTATTTACAAATTCCAATCTAGTCCAAATCTTATTTTAGCTTTTGATCCAAATTTGGGCCCAGATCCAATGTCTAAGTTTGGCTCATCACAAGTCCAACTCAAATTTAGAGTAGGACTTCAAAGTCTACTTAAACAAAGTGCGACTTTTACATCCACTTTATGAGCTTTCTTGGCAAAGGAAGTGGATGTGAAAAGAAGAGTGAGTGCCTTATTTTGCATTACTGCCTCCACAAGTGTCTGATCAGTAAGCTTGCAAGTTTATTCTTCTATCTTCTCACAACAGTATCTTTTTCTCTTTGCCTGCTCTCTCTTAGTCGCCTAGCTCACATATTTTTGAAGGTACCATGGAACTCTTTGTGATCGAGAGGATTGGAGAGGAAAGTAGTTTGGCTTTATGCCATTTCCTCCTAGTTTTTTGGACTAATGCCCAAGCGGCCATTGCTTTCCTCAAAATTGGGTGTGTTTTGATAATTATTATTGTTTAGTCCACATTTTTGAAGGAAAGGATGCCGTTTGGTGATGGGGCAGGTGGTTGCTTCATGCTAGAACCAATTAGGCATTTTAGATAGTGAGAATCTTCAAAGACCTTGGAATTTTGCATTCTTAACAATCACTCACCTGTTTGGGGGTGGTCATTCCCTCTTGCTAGCACAGTACCAATTCTACAAGATTATTCAAAGTGGCTCAATGATGTAGTGTCACAATTCTCAATCCAACTTGCGAGACTTATCATACTAGGAGGAGTCATAGTGTCTAAGGGACAATATGTCAATGACTCAAGGATTTTGTATAGCATGATCGAGATGTGGAATCATGCCACTAATACCTTCCATACTCCATATGGTGAGGTCAGTGTTTCCTTATGGGATATAAAGCAACTAGCCGGAATCCCCGTCCTTGGGGACTTCTATGACAAGTACATCCCTATTGACCATCATGGAAGACTTGACTTCTATGACAAGTATATCCCTTATGAGTGGTTGGTGGCACATTTTCCAAATAATCGAAAGAGGGTATATTTCAACCATTGGATCGAGATTTTTTATGAAAGAAGTTGGACAAGTGAGCTAACCAAATTTGACTGGATTATGTGCAACATGGGAGACATCCTTCCAAAATTCAGCCCTAAGACTTATTTTGTTGCCTTTATCAGTTTTTGGCTTTGCCACTTTGTTATGCCACACAATGGGCAATATATCTGTCCAGAGACATTTATGATGGCCTGTAAGATGGCACATAGGTAGAGGGTTGCCTTAGCCCCTATGGTGCTAGGTTTTATATATGCTGGTCTCAAACTGATGGTGGACAATCCTACAGGATGAGGTGATTCTTCAGTTTAGTTCCCTATTCATTTTCTTTATGCTTAGATTTATGCCCACTTTAAGAGGACATATATTGAGTTGGAGCCTAGTGATGAAATCAAAAGGCTATGTCATTCACATTTGGTCTTTGTCCCTGAGATGATTCGAATCATGGGTATAGTCACCTCTACTTTCTCCCCCAAAGAGGCTAGGATACATGTGCTAGATCCCTAGAATTTTAAGTGGTGAGCTTTTTCCTTCACTCTTCATGATTCTAACATGTTAGTGGATGTGGCTTGTCTCTTCCCTTATATTCAGAGACTTATGAGTATATTATCTCTTTGAGACATGGCATGCTTCCATTTTGTTTCAGAGAGCATTTAGTAGTGGAGTCTTATCCACATAGATTTTATCGATAGTTCAAGTATGATAAGGGTTTTCCTGAGGAGATTCCTGCTCTTTCACCACCATCAGTAGGCTATTAATTACATCTTACTCATGTCCAAGATGATTCAGAGTATTATATTCTTGACATTGAGCATGAATCCAAGGTACTTTGTTCCTATGCCATAGTGTGGTTTGACAATATGGGTGGATATTTTCACATTGATCCTGAGTTTCTATTCCAAAATGAGCTTGGTTCATGCAGTAAGGAAAAGCAAGCAATGAGTAGTAGAGGCTCGAAATGGTAGAGGACTCAAGAGGCATAGAAGGCTCTGGCTCATAAATTTGCTTGCCCTATATCTAGTGGAGAGAAATCCATCCCTTCTTACAAAGTCAATGATGGCCATTTTTGGGGTAATGCATGTCCTAGATTGAACTTGAGGTAAGAGATGCCTCGACCAATATATGACCACCATGTGACCGATGCTTCAAGGCACCCGATGACACATGTAGGCCTATCTATAGGTGGGAGCATGGGAGCAAGTTTACATATACTATCTTGGGACTCCATCTCTTTGTTTTCCATTATTGATATGAATGCAAGACTAGGGGTGACCCTTCTTTCACCAATACTAGTATGCCAGTCGCTCGATATAGATTTGAGTGGAGTGGTCTGACTGGCCTCTCAGTCACCAGTATCAGCTGGCCATTCATCAGATGTGAGTATCCTTGAGTGCTAGTAATTTCATTTTCTTTTCTTTCCTTTTTTTTGGCTAAAAATCCATCTTCTTTTAGGTAGATGAGGATTTTGGAGGCTCTTCCAATCATATTTCAGACTCTGATGATAAGGGACACCTAAGCTTTACTAAACTTTACGTTATGTTGTACTAATCTTGCCCTTGTTGCAGACGTGGTTCCTGGGTCACGCTTTAGTCGAGGGATGTTCACATCCATGGGTATTTATCTACCATCACCAGTATTAGGTAATGACCCACTATCTTCTCCTTTGCTTGAAAATTTTCCCATCTTCTAAGGCATCACATGCCCCTTCAGGTGATGTGGAGAGGCATGAGCGAGTGACTACTGAGTTGCCATGATCATTGGGAGAACCATTTAGGCTTTATGTATCTTAGGATTATGCTTATCCTATTAATCTAGAGCCTCTAGTCATTTTGGTCTTCTTTATTTAGAAATATTATCATTGCCTTATGAAATTTCTTTGCTTTACATCAGATTTGGTCTTGCAACCTCATTTATCCCTTTTCTTTCTTTTGCACATTGGCCATGTGAGACGAGTTCTATTTTTTTTCCATTTGTTAATTAGCGTGATGATGGACTTGCCACATGAGGATAGACTTAAGTTTCCATAATGAGTGGACTTGCATTGCCATAATGAGTAGCCTTGATTTGTCACAAGCAGTGCACTTAGCTTGCCACAAGAAGTGGACTCAAGCTACCATGTAGGAGAGGACTTGGGTTATCACGTAGAAGTGGACTTAGGTCACCGTGTGGAAGTGGACTTAAGCTACCACATATGAGTGGACTTAGGTTGCCATGTAGAAGTGGACTTAGGTTGCCATGTGGAAGCTGATTTATATTGCCATGTGGAAGTGGACTTGATTTTCCATATGAAAATGGACTTATATTGCTATATGGAAGTGGACTTGACTTGTCATGTGAAAGTAGACTTAAGTTACCATATAAAAATGGGCTTAGATTGCCACATGGAAGTAGACTTAAGTTGTCATGTGGAAGTGGACTTAAGTTGCCATAATGAGTGGGCTATTATAGGAGCATGGATTTAACCATCATACAAATTGGGCAGAATTTTTTGTTCGTATTTTGCCTCAAGAAATATGCAGTGTATGTTTGATAGGACATTTCATTTTGAGGAAGTTAGACATTCCATCATAGATAAAATATAAATACTTTTTATTATTGCTGCCCTTAGGGCTTAAGCATAATACCTTTTGAGAAATCAGTCATTGATTGGTGGCATAGGTCTTTCCCCCTTGTCATTAATTAGTTGATAGGAACCCCCTACAAATATCTTTTTGATAATATAAGAGCCTTCCCAATGAGGCTCAAACTTGTGTTTCTTGTTTTGATTTGGGATTATGGGTCTTCTCAGGACTAAGCCCATTTCTTCCTTCTAGAAGGACCTAAGCCAAGTCATTTTGTTGTAGGCCCTAGATATTTGTGCTTAATATATTTTCAGGTTTTGCTAGGCCACAAGCCTTATTTTGTCCAAGGAGTCTAGCTTATCAAGGTAAAGACAAATATTGTCTTCTCTTGTAATTTTTTCTTACAAGGCAATCCTCAAATAGGGGATTTGCATTTCCAGTGGCAAGGTTACCTCAATCCTAAAACCAAGGCATATGGCATTGATTGGGTAGGGGTTCGACATGTGGTGCAATAGGACCATAGTGCCTCAGTAAGCTCTTGGTGCCAGTCTTTTTTATTTCTAGCAATATCCTTTTTCAAGATCTTGGAAAAGGTCTTATTGAATGCCTCAATGAGTCCATTGGCTCTAGCATTATAGATGGAGGAATATCATCAATCTATCTTGTGATGATGAGCGAATCATCCTACCTTAAAACTTCTAAAGGATAGTCCATTATCAAAAAATGATCCTTCAAGGGACACCAAATTAGTACAAAATATTTTCTTGAAAGTAGCAAATAACAGTATCCACTTTTTTCTCTTTCAATAAAATCACTTTAGCGCATCGAGAGAAATAATCAATTGCTACTAATATGAAGTGATGGCCTCTAAAAGAAGATAGTTTAATTGGGTCGATGATGTTTGTACCCAATATCTTGAATGGACATGAGAACACTGCTGGATGTAGAGGATTTGGGTGTTAATGAATGAAGTCACCATGAATTTGGCATAGGTGACATCTTCTCACATATTTGATGTAATCTCCTACCATCGTGAGCCAATAGTAGCCTATATGTCTAATCTTCATCATCATTTTTGGGCCTGATTGATGAGCCCCATAAACCCCAGAATGTACTTCATACATAACTTCTTTGGCCTCTTTATCTGAGAGATAGTGCAAAAGTAGTTAATCGAAGGGCCTTTTATAAAGATTGTTGTTTATAAGTAGAAAGTGCGTGGCCCTCTTTCTGAGTTGTGTCCATGTAGATTTATCTTCTAGGATTTCTTCACTTTTGAGAAAGTTGGTGAATGGTGTTCTCCAATCTATGACATCTTCTACTAGTTTAGATTCAATTCTCTGATACTTGATATTGAAATTGAGCTCATCACTTATTTTCTATAGACTATGATTAAAATTTCTCCTTGATCAGGAGCTAGTGCTTTGGCTAATTTGGCTAAGAAATCAGCTTCTACATTGATAGACTAGGCAACCTTAATTATTTAAACATGTGAGATTTGCCTTATGAGCTCTTGAGCCTTTTCATGGTGTTTTAGGAGCTCAGATTTGTGGACTTTATATTAACTTTAGACTTGGTTGATAACTAGTTGTGAATCACCAAAAATATGTAGGCATGATATTTCCATATCAAGGATCATTTCTAATCCTATAATTAGGGCTACATATTTAGCTTCATTGTTTGTGCATGATTTTAAGAAGGAATAGGAGTATCATAAAATGTCCCCATTCAGAGTGACATAATTCAATGCCTACTTTGATTTGTGGAAGCTTTGGTCTGATCCCTGGTTTAATGGATGATGTTCCATCAAAGTATAGCTTTCAATAAGCTTCCCCTTCTTCAACCAAAAGGATTTCTTTATCAGGGAGTTCACAATTCAGAGGAGAATCATTTGGTGCTGGATGAGCTGTGAGAAAATCGATGAGGGCTTTTCCTTTGACCACCTTTTGGGGAGTGAACTTGATATCCTATTCCATAAGAATTAATGCCTACTTTGCTAGCCTTCCATTGAGTATGGACCTAGCCATCAGGTATTGTATGGAATCAATCATTGATATTAAAATAACTTGATGAGAAAACAAAAATGCCTCAGCTTCTTGACTGAAATATAAGTGCCAAAAGATATTTTTCAATGGGGGAGTAGTTGCTTTCTATCCCACCATCATTCTACTCAGATAGTAGAGTGTATTTTTTTACCCTCTTCATTATTCTGGGCAAGAAGTACTCTTAAGGATCCTTCTATGCCATGTAGAGAATTAAGGGTTTATCGGGTAGAGGTGCTATCAGGACTGGTGGCTTTAGGAGATACTACTTGATCTCTTCAAAGGCCTATTAGCAGTCTTGATTCCAAATAAATGGAGAATCCTTCTTCATTAACCTAGAAAAAGGCTTGCATTTTCTAGATAGGTTTGAAATGAATCTTCATATGTATGCGAGTCAGCCCTAGAATAACCTCAATTGCTATAAATTGTTGGGTGGTAGCATATCCAAGATAGCTTTTATCTTAGATGGATTGATTTTAATCCCTCAATATTTGACAACAAAGCCAAGGAATATTCTCGATGATACTCTGAAAGCACATATCATAGAATTCATCTTTATGTTATATTTTCTAAGATAGTCGAATACCACTCTTAGGTCTAGGATGTGTCTGTATTTGGACTTAGTTTTAACTACAAAGTCATCTATATAACATTCCACTAACTGGTGTATGAGGCCATTAAAGATTTCAGTTATAGCCCTTTGATAAGTGGCACATGCATTCTTGAGCCTGAAGGGCATCATCTTGTAGCAGTATATGCCAATTGGTATCCTAAGGGCCATATATTTTTCATCATCAAGATGCATCATGATTTGATTATATCCTAAAAAACCATCTATGAAAGAAAATATTTCAAAATCCATCATGTTGTCAATCATGATTTTCATTATTGGCAATGGAAAATCATCTTTTGGACATGCTTTATTCAAGTCCCTGTAGTCCATACAAATACAAATTTGGCTATTCTTTTTCTTGATTGGCACATTGCTTGCCACCCAATCTATATATTTTTCCTCTATGATGAAGCCTACTTTAATCAATTTCTTTGTTTCTTCTATTATCTTCCTAGGTACTTATTTGATAGGCAAATGCTTGGGATTGATGGCTAGTTTATGGACTAGAACTTTAGGATCTAGTACAAGCATCTCCTTATAGCTTTATGTGAAGCAGCCAATGTCCTCTTGGAGCACTAGTTTGAGCTAGGTTTGGCTTCCCTCTAAAAGTTGAGTGCTAATGAAAATTGGCTTAGGCTCTTCCTCTGAGCCTAGGTTAGTCTCCATCAATTCATCGACTGTGGCTTCCCGTCATCCTCAAGTTCTGGCAGAGGTCCTTTTGGATTGAGGATTATTTGTCTACCAAGTGATTCATCATGTCAAGTGAGGTTTGGCGAAGGTTCATCTGAAGGCATTTCAACTGCATCATGTCTCCTTTCTTTTAATTCTGATAAAATTCCACCAAGGATGTCACCTTCTTGTGATGTCTTAGAAGTCACAGCCACCTTAGTGCATGAGTCAAGGGGTATTGATATCATTTGGTCATCCTAAATATTGGAGAGAGGTCTAATGGTGACCATGTGGCACGTGTGGATGTTTGGGATAATATAACCTAGTCCTTTGGTGTTCTTGTTTCCACTTCCAAGAATGTAAGCATGTTCTTGGGGTGGATCCCATAGATTCTTGAAGAAATGACTCTCTCTTTGTTTGTAGATGTCCACGACCAGATTTATTGTTTATTTGGTGAAGCCAATCTGAGAAATATTTAGACATGACTTCTGGTTGATGGTCAACATCATCCTCTAGATCTTTAGTCCCTAGGATTTTATGAATGCTTAGTGCACAAGAGATTACCTTATAAAATAATATTTCCTTTTATCCTTTGCACTGTGGAGGAATATATAAAGTTGTTAATTCTTCCATGATATTAATGCTCAACTCATCTAATGGCTTAAATTAGCCTTTTGGAACTTCAATAATAAGGAGAGTATTCTGTTTGACCTCTATTATCATCTTCATTAGAACTATAACCACCCAGGCAAACTTACAAGACTTCTTCATCTGAAGAGGCTGGGTTAGAATCACTTCCTAAGTGAGGAGGAGTAAAGATCAAGCTAGCAATCTTTTACTTTACTTAACTAATGGAAGAAGACCCCCTATCGGCATCAAATCTTTGATAGTATTTTGTATCATCATAATATACCTCATGAATATCAAAAGGGCATACATCTCCATCAATTTGATGTTCTTCACTATCCTTGAAGAATTTGAGGCATTAATATAGGGTTGATGGCACTACTTTATTTTTATATAGCCACGGCCTCTCTAGTAGTGCTTTGTATGATGCATTAGTATCAATCACATAAAACTTGGCACCTGTCATCATCTTTTCTACTTTTTGAGGGATAGTTATGACTCTCATCACTCTTTAGTTGTTCTGATTAAACTCTTGTATGGTTATATTCTCGGATGATAGGTGACACACATCCAAAGTTAGAGCTTTTAGAGTTTGGAAAGTCATTAAATTGATTGAGGAACCTAGGTCAATCAGGATGCAATTGATCTTGTTCCCATCACTATTCCCTATGACATACAATGGTTATGGTCTGTTGTTCTAAGTAATAGGTCATCATTTGTGAAGGTGATGGTGGGAGTTTGTCATGCACACGAAGACTCCTTTATCTTCTCTTCAACAAAGTATGCTTAGTAGTTGGTCAAATTCTGCAAGATGTGCACTAGTGTATCCTGAGTTCTTGTGACATCATCAAGGTATCAAACACACTCAATATAGTAGGGATCTTCTTGAGATGGGCTAATATGTTGTATTCCACCTTTTGGTTGCAAGTTCAGCTTATGAGGGCTTGATGCCCTCACTTATCTGAATTTTCTTTTCCTTGTCCTTGGGGATGTTCTTATCCCTAGACATTGGACGTTGTCTCGAAGGTAGCATCTTGCCACCTTAGAGTTGTATTGGGTTTATTCTCCTTAGTTGAAATCTAGCAGCATGAAACCAATAATGTTCGTCTTCAAAGTCATTCTCGAGGCTAATCATGTGACAATAGGTGGTGAACCTTTTCTACCAATCAATAGTTCCTTGAATGTCTTTGGAGGATGTAATCGCCTAATTATCATCCCATTCTACATCAGAATTAGGCATGTGGGATTTTCTTATATGGAGGTCTTCAGAAACTCTTTAGATGAACCCTTCTATTTTATTTGCTGGCATAACCTTCTTCAAGACTTTGTATTTAAGATGTTTCTTCCATGGATATTCAGATTGGCTTAACTATGGATATTCAGATTGACCTGATGTGAGGGCAGAATGAGCTTTAGCATTAGCCCGCTTGATCCTCTCCCAAATTGCCTACTTCTTCCATTGATGATTGCTAGTGTAGGGCCTTTTGAAATGGTCATAAAGTTGCTTTGAGTCAGACATAGAGTCATATTCATCATCCATGCCTTATATGCATAATTCCTCTAGAGACAGCAAAGTGCATCCTTCCATAGGTTCTAGGACAAGGACCTTACTAAACCTAGTGGGTTGAGCATTTATTACTGGATTGCCTAATGGAGGCTAGGATAGCTGCTCACTAGTGTTCACCTCGAATGTATGAGTCACCATACGATAAGAGATCATAGACTTAGATAACTCTCTTTGATGGTATCTAGCTTTCTTATTTTGCCTCTAGAGTAAGTGGCATGAGTGGTCATGTTGATCTTGAGGAGGGTCGGTAAGTGGTTTCTCACCACCCCTATGAGTTCTTTTGTATGACTTTGTCTTTTCTGCTAGCACCTTCTCCATCCTCTTGATTTTCTCACAAAGCATGGTAGTCATATTTGTTATGCCTTCTATGTGGGTAGCCATAGCCATCATATGCTCATTCAGCATTTGTATTTGGCCCCTGACAAACCTCATGTTAGTTATAGCTAGCTCTTTCATAGTATCTAGTTGTGGTTTGAGCATACCATAGCCATACTCATAGGCGAACCACTCTCTAAAATAATCATCTCAAAAGCAGCCATCAAGGAGGCCTGTTGGATCTCTCATTTCATCAATAACATCCCCAGTGAATCTATTCACTTCTTCTTTCCTTACACCCTGAATTTCCTTATCATTGAAGTGATGGGGTGGGGATTGGCTTGGTTGTAATCCTCCGAAGGTAAATATGGCAGAGAATATTGCCACTAGAAGTTCACTTTCTTTATTTTCCACATCAAGGTATTCTAGTAAAGCTTTGAGTTTGTCAGGGAAGAACTCTTTAAGAGTTAGTTTGCTTCTTTCTCCTTAAACATAATCATCCAGAGCATTGATATTGTCTTGGATAGCTGATTTCTAGACATCATATTTATCTAGCTAAACCAGCTTCTTCTTCTTGCTTATGTTCTTTCTCTTCTTGATGCTTCGAGCAAGTGAGGCAATTTGGTCTAATGAGGCTTTCTTTATCAGCATCCTAGGCTCTTTAGAGTTTCTAGTCATTTTCTTTATTAGTTTCTTTAGCCTTTTTGAGATGTAGATGTTCCATAAGTGCCCTTGTTCAGGAGTACATTGTGCTTCTTCCCAAAAGAGGATTTCAACAAGTGGTTCATGGTCCTCGAACATAGTAATATGATTTATGTGTTTGGTGGGTGTTTTGAATAGGGTTTCTTTCAAGAGAGTTAGCTTGCCTTCTTGGTATTGCTTCTCAACCCAATTCCTAAATACATAGTAGTCTTCAATGATACACCCCAAAACTCTATGATAAGGACAATAGTTTGGGTGATCTATTTTGTTGGCCTCACTTGGCCTCTTGGATTCTAACAATTAGAGGCCTGACTTCAAGACATCCTAGAAGATTTTACCTACTCTTTTGCTTTTGAAAGAATATTTCTTTCTGAGTCTTTGTTGGAAATCATTGGATCATTCCACTTCTCCATCTCCTCCAAGAGTTAGTGGCTTCTGAGGATTATCCTTCTCTATGGTGGGTTTTGGAGTTTTCTTTTGCTCAATTTCTATGAATGCAACCCTCACATTTTTGGGAGGCTCTCTATGCTTTACCTTATTTTTTTTTTGGTTTGAAACTTTGTGAACAAGATAAGGTCGATAAGCCAATTCTTTCTAGCTACTTGACTTACATGATGAGGTCTTGGAAGGTATGGATAGAAGAGACACTAAAATAAGGTGTCATCCATTCTCTACTTATGTTTCTGAGGACTAGGTTCACTACCTCAAATTGGCTTATGGGTTGTTCACACTTAATGCTAAGATTTCTCCACTGTGTGATATAATCCAGAATCAACTCATTGTCTCATTTTATTGTTAAGATAAGGTCTGCAATGGTTACTTTATCACTGACTCCTCTAAACTTAATTTGAAAAACTTCTTTCATTTGTGCCCATGTTTGTATGGATTCAAGTTGTAAACTAATATATCGCTCGAATGCTACTCCTGTCAAACTTGCTAAAAATTAGCAAAGTAATAACGAGGGACTATTACTTGAATCTCTACATAGAGTCACAAAGTGAGCTATGTGCTATTCATGATTGACCATGCCATTAAACTATTTGAAATTATGCACTATATAATCTCTGAGATATGGCACCCAGTCGTGATGGCTATCGTATGCTTTGTCAGCATCATTTACCCTACTCGTCTCACTTTCTTGTCTCAACTGTGTAGCTATCATTCATTCTTCCTACTATTGCATGTATGTTGGGAGCTCCATATTGTCATGGATCCCTAAAATCAAGGCTTGGGTATCCCTTATTGGAGGAGGTGCTTGCGAAAGGTTTACATTTTTATGGATCTCATGTATGGGGATGAACCTTCTGCCACCTCTGTTGCTTGGGATGGTTGTTGAGATCATTTCAATTTTTCAAATTTCTAGCTTATTTCTAGCATCATCTCCATCAACTCCATGACCTTCTTTTGAGTTTCATCTTTCTCTTTGCCTTCCTGTCTCAGCTATTTTTATAGTGTTTCTATGGTCACTTCTTAATTAGAGCTTTTAGTTATGACCAAGTCTTCTATCAGAATATGATGATTTATTTCTTGAGAATCAGGTCTAGGCTTTGGGTTGAGGCTAACTTCACCTATCAATTGAGTCATCTCATTCAAGTGTCTACTCATGGAGCGGGTTGCCACACCTTCACTTTGGCATGGTAGTAATAATTAGTTCACAAGGGCCCTCTCCTCTTGGATTTCTTCATTAGTAGGCCTCACTTGGGCAGCCTTATTTAGTGTTCGACTAGAGTGCAGGCTCAGGGTCCCTCCTAGAGTCATGATAAGAAATGATTCTGACAGTGTGAGTGTCTCTTTTGGTGAACCCTCATGCTGGGTTGTAGCTTTATGGTGACTTTTGTGGTTTTATTTGGTGACTCATCATTTTGCCATAATTTTAAGGTAAGATTGTGCCCCCTGTGATTTACTCTTATCCTTCTCCAAATTGCTTAATAGAGTGAAGAAGTTGGAGGTAAAAATGATAATGACCAACTTCGTTTGAGGAGCAGATTTTCCAAGTCGGCTAAACATTTAAGCAGCTTTTCCTTTACTTATAACAGTTAAGATGAGATCTTCTTCATCGATGCTTGTGTCCAGATTTTCTTTTGATTGCCCCTTGTGAGAAGTTAGGTGAAGATAGCAAAAAATCGAGCTTCATTTTGGTCCTAGCCTCTGGAAGACTAATATCTTTTTTGGTTGAGTTATGGCTTCTAGCTCTTTATCTAAACAGTCCTTATTAGGGATGACGACATGAGCCTCTTTCCCCTTGATGGAAGGCGAGAAATAGGCTAGTTTTGCATTTGATAACCTCAGTTAGTGCAATAGCAAGTGCCTTCTTGAATTGAACAACCTCAAAGATGGTCCCAAACTTGATCTTAACTTTAACTACTTTTATAGCAACCATTGACTGAGGTGAACACATGGCAATCCTACTCCTAGGATGATGGTGTATCTTGGGGTAGAGACATTCTTTGTTGTTGCTATTTGATTTTTCTTTTCTTCTGCAAAGCAGAACACAATTGATCAGTATTCAATCGTAATTTTACCCTATTGGTATCTCTATTGTATTTACTAGGTTTCTATACTTGGAGGAGAAATCAAGTCCCACCAGGCATGCCAAAGTTTATGGGATCAATTTCAATAACTTGGGATGGCAGAGACCTCAGGAGCAATCTCAAATTATAAATTAAAATTTATTTTTTAATTTGAAGTGCATTATTAGGTATTGTGAAAATATTAGCTTCCAATAGGCACAAGCCACTTTTGTTAATTACCCCAACGATTATCAGAAATCTTCTAAAGCAAGAAATTTAACTAATAAAATAGAGACTTAAGAAAGAAAATAAGAAAATATTTGATTGATTTTAAGAAATGATATATGGCTTAAACAATGATATACTCTCACTTTATAATGAATTTTAACACAGAATTATAGAAAGCAAGAAAGAAATAAAGAAAAAAATAAAGAGTGGAGAAAAAGGTTTGATGTGTGTTGTTACCTCATTCCCCTGTACTGGTCCACGTGATGTCTAACCCAAATCAACTTAGTCTATAGTAGGTGTTAATGGCATCATCCAAGGGATTTGGATGGGAATGGGAGGAGTTCGAAGTGTTTCCAATAGCTTTGAGCATTGGTGGTAAGTTTATTTGGTTTGGTGACATCACCAATGGCTTATAGGGTTGGGTATAGCTTTGAAAATTGCATCGTCAACTGCTTTTGAGTTGACTAGTTTGAGGAGAAGAGTGGCATCAACTACTTATAGGTTTGACTAGCTCGAGGGGCATATTGTCAACTACTTCTGGGGTTGACTAGCTTGAAAGGCTCATCACCAACTACTTCAAGGGTTGGCTAGCTTGAAGGGTGCATCATTAACTGCTTCAAGAGTTAATTAGCTTGAAGGATGCATCGCTAACTACTTATGGGGTTGACTAGCTTGAAGGGTGTCTGGTTAACTACTTATGAGGTTGACTAGAATTGAGGGTGCATCATCAACAGCTTCTAAGATTAACTAGCTTGAAGGGCATGTCATCAACTACTTTTGAGGTTAACTAGCTTGAAAGGGCACGTTGTAAATGGCTTCTGGGGTTAACTAGCTTGTCAACTGCTTCTAGGGTTGATTAGCTTAAAGTATGGCCAATGACTTAGAGCATATTGGTATTGAACTACACTAATGGTTTAAGGGGGGTTGGGTATAGCTTTGAAGTATGGTTGACAGCTTTGAGCATGGTGGCAATTAACTTCTTTGGTTCGGTAGCGTCACCAATGGCCTAGGGGGTTGGGTATTGCTTTGAAGTGTTGCTAATTACTTTTGTAGCACATCCAGCAAGACTCAATTTGAACTTATTTAATCATATTCGAACTAATTTTTGGTTCAGATCAAGATGGTAACATCATCCTTTTTCATAGCCTCAAAGTATTGCCAAGGTTCAACACACCTAGTGGGACTCACTTTGACCTTATTTAGTTCTATAGAGAATAATATAGTTCAGGTCCAAGTTCGGTTTAGAATTAGCTCTACACTCAACTTTGATTTGAGTCTGAAATTGATTTAACTTGATTTTTTTAAAAACTTGTTTGAATTGTAATTTACTAACTTTGTCTTAAAAGATAGTGACATATTCCAGTCTTCCTATTTCCAAAATCTTTGGTGATCAGGTTCACACTGATACTTTATAGCATGTTCAAGGGAACCATGTGAGAAATCAAAGTCATTGAATGTTTAATAATGGATTCAATCCACCAAGCTTAGCATTGATCTTTAAAAGAACATTTGTCAAATACTAATCATTGACTCTAGTTGGAGTAGTACTAATTTCAATTTGAATTTGACTCAATTTAGTTTAATGTTTAAGATTTGATTTTGTTTTTATTTAGTTTGAGTCGAGTTTGACCTTATGTTGGACCTTTATCAAATTTAGACATGCTAAACTTTGGCTCATGTTTAATGCAATTTTGTTCAGCTTGATTTTGGTTTGGGCTTAGCTTGGCTTGGTTCTAGTTTGACTTTGAGCTTAGTTCAATCTTGATCTAACTTAATTTTGAATTGACCCAACTTAAAACTGATTAGGGTTTGGTCTAAACTAATTTGACTTGGATTAACTTAACCTAGACTTTGAGTTCAACTTAATTAGGATTTTAGTCCATTTGTTTGATCAATTTAGGTCCATTTGAGTCAACTTGGCCTTTGTCCATTTGTTGTGATTGAGTTACTTCATATTTTGTAGTTTGATTTGAGGATCCTCAGTTGTTTATGATAATTTCATGTGGACTCATGGCCTAACTTTAAATGTGCGAACCAAAGGGCTGGATTAGCTTGCGAGCTCAAAAGCTGGCTTAGAAGTGCAAGCCTAAGGATTGACTAGGTGCAAATCTAAAGACTAGCCTAGATGCTAACTCAAAGCCTAGCTGAATGTGAGCCCAAGGGCTAGCTTCGATGCGAGACTAAAGTCTGGTTGAGGTGCGAGCCCAACAGATTGGCTTAGATGTGAGCTTGAAGGTTGGCTAAGTGCAAGCCCAAAGGTTAGCTTGGATGCAAGTCCAAAGGCTAGCTAAGTGCGAGCCTGAAGGTTGGCTTGGATGTGAGTCTAAAGGCTAGCTGAGTGCAAGCCCAAAGGTTGGCTAAGTGTGAGCGCAAAGGCTAGCTAAGTGTGAGCCCAAAGGTTAGTCGAGTGCAAGCCCAAAGACTAATTTGGATATGAGCTTGAATGCTGGCTATGCGTGAGCCAAAAGGCTAGCTAAGTGTGAGCCCAAAGGCTAGTTGGATACAAGCCCGAAGACTGGTTGCATGTAAGTCTAAAGGTTGGCTAAGTGTGAGCTCGAAGACTAGCTAAGTGCAAGCTTAAAGGTTGGTTAAGTGTGAGCCCAAAGGCTAGCTTGGATGCAAGACTAAAGGCTGGTCGAGTGTGAGCCCAAAGGCTAGCTAAGTGCAAGTCCAAAGGCTGGCTTAGTGTGACAAGGATTTGCCATCTTCGAGTGGCCACAAGTGGCTGCATAAGTGTTAAAGTTTCACAATCTTCGAGGATCCACAAGTGACTATGATGTTGGTGGAGTTCGTTGACACGCTAAAGGACCACAGGTGTCCAGGTAGTGCTAGCACAAAAAGGTCAAGGCAAGATGTTGCTAGCCAATTTTTTTAGAAACTTTTTTTCCTCCTATTTCTTTCCTCCTCCTTCTCTTGCTCCCATGCCCCTTCTTTCTCTTTGTTCTTGAGCTCAAGTGGCCCATCTTGCTTTCCAACGAGATCTGGCCCTAGCAAAGGCAAATAGTTAGTACGGGGGCTTGGGTCTTCGTCTTCATCCTCCCCCAACTAAATATGGCTAGATCTCACCGAATTTGGCCTTAGCTTGTGGCAGGGTGGCAGCAAGGCAAGGGAGGTCGGAGATAGTGGCAGAGCCTAGGTGGGATTGGTCATTCTGCTAGAGGAAGCACAAGCATGGCGAGGGAGAGGAGTTGCTGGATGCTAGTGGCTCGAATTGGGAGTTGCCGACCATGGCATGCTCAGGAGCGAGCAGTGCAGCGGATTAGGCATCATCAAAAGGGGTTACAAAGAGAAGGCAATGTTGTGGCACTGGCGTAGGACCAAGCAAGCTGAAGGCAGTAGGTGGAGCTTGGCTAGATGAGCATAAGGAGGAGGCTATGCGAGTCACCAGAAAGTAATGTGTGTGAAGGCTCGAGTGAGGTCAGGTGGCAGATTTGGAGGTGTAAGGTGGAGCATAGAGATGAGGTTGATGGTGTGAAAATAGGAAAAAAAAAAGGGTTTTGGACTTAGGTGTAGAACTTACTAATCCGGGGGGATTTCGTAAATTTGTACCTTTATATGATCTAGCCCTAATCTTCTTCTCCTTAGCTTGTTTTGATGGTGAGAATAGAGGAAAATTAGGGTTTATTAGAAGATGGATCAATGATGAGTTTTTGACCAAAAATCTCACAAGGATTTAGGAGGAGAAGACTATAACTATGTTTTTGATAAGACGATATTTGTATATGTTAAACATGTGGTATATTAAGTTAGTATATAATCTTTTCTTATAGTTTGGCTTGGGGCTATTGATTTATATTGGAGATACGTATTTATTATTAAGTGTTAACAATTCCTTGAAATTTATTATGGTTATGATTTAAGAGCCCAATCCCTTTCATCTTATTAATTCTAAAATTTGAGAGATAGAACTTCATGATGAATTAATATTTTGATATAATGAGTGGACTTCACTTAAATTTTATTTAGTCCTCAAGCATGATTAGATTAAGACCAATGTAAATTGTTAGGCTTGGTGTTGAGTTACTTTATTTAGGAGTATGTTTAGGCAATTATGGATTGTAATTAAAATTTTGTTTGGTAATTTAGGTTCGAGTGAGCCTTAAACTCTTACTCATGATTTATCTCATGTTCGTCTTATCAGGTAAGAGAATGAGGGACTCCCATTAGTGCTAAGTGGCATTTTGATATGCTAAAATGATTTATTTTCTTAAATTACTATGTTTTAATATGTCTTATTCATTTAAAATAAATTTTCATCTAATTGATATGATGTTATATTATAACGCAATTTGTAGAATATGTGTGACTCCATGATTTGAGATCAAGGAAATCATGCTTATGAATATACTTGTATATATTTATCATTAATAAGTTTTATCATATATTCATATGGAACAAAATTTTGTTTAAAGAAGTTATGCATATATTCTTTAATTATAATATCTCTTGTATGAGTGGTTTATGGTTTACCTTATCTATTAGCTTTGACTATGTTGTCTCCATCATGATTTGTATCGTGACCATACCATTGGGGGTTAAACAATGATCATGTCGACATGCATGTGATTGTGAGAAATTGATTTCGCTGCCACCTGCGATAATCAAAGTAGCAGTATATTTGTATTGTAGTCCCTTTTTGGGATATTGTGTATTCATGAAAAGGCCACTAGATTTAAGTGTGTCAATGTGCTCGTGTCTCGGAATACCTATTATGTGTGTACCCGATTTTATAAAGGAGACACTAGTCATGATTTACTTGAATATTATTTTTTGATTATTTAAATTCTAGAGTTTAGCTACGAATTACATTATTTGATTATTTGGGCTCCTGCAACTTAGTTATATTCCTAAATTTTGGTTTCAATACCTTTGATTTTAGGTGTGTTCATTATTGATTCATTATATTATGTTAGATGTTAGTAGTATATGCTAAGACTGTTGTTTCAAGTTATGATGTCCATTAAGACTCAGTTTTGGGGTGTGACAGGTTTAGTGGTATCAAAGCTCTAGGTTTATATCCTTGTAGAATGAAAGCTTTGAATTGAACAGATTATACCAATTCTCAATGAGACATGAGTGTGGGTAGAGTTATAAGTCATAAGTCAGGTTATTACATATATATCACTATTGTGACTACTATTATGATTTATTATAGATTATATTCTTGTTATGATAACTATATATATATATATATATATATATATCAGAATGCCACCTAGAAGACGTATTGGTATGCCCAAGATTGGCCCAAATGTTATGGAGGCTCAAGAGAGTCAAGGTGCAATTCCGACATAAGGGCAATAGAAGCAAAATGCCATACCAGTTAGAGATCCCACAGTGGGAGTCCTCGATGTCCTAGGTCTCTAGTAGTGAACCCAATGGGGGGAAATGACCCGAGGAGCTCTGATAGACTCCAAGAGATATTGTAGAAAATTCTTGGTCTACTTCAAACTTGAGCTCCAACTGTAGCCCAGTACGCTTTCATAGCACCCACTATTACCCAACCATCTCCAATAGTACAAACTGCTCCAGTAGTACATATGGGAACTAATTCAGGGAGTGAATTAAAATCTATTATGGAATTTAAAAAGATTGCACCCCCACCATTCAAGGGCAATACCAATCTGGATGAGGCAGAGTGTTGGATAGAAGAGATGGAGAAGGCTTTTGAAGTCTGCCATTGTGAAGATAGAGACAATGTTAGGTTTGCCACTTTCCTTCTACAAGAAAGCACTAACTCATGGTGGAAGACAGGATGTGTGTCCTTGGAAGCACTATTATCACTTGGGAGAAATTTAGGAAAGTGTTCTTCAGAAGATATTTTTCTAGCAGTAAAGTTGCTGAGCTTGAAAGGCAATTTCTTTCCCTGAAAGAAGGTAATATGAGTGTTGATGAATATGAGGCAGAATTTGATACTCTGGCAAAATTTGCCTCTAATGCTTGTAGAACTAGAAGATTCGAGGACGACTTGAATGGACATCTTCACAGAGGTTTGGCAACCTCTAAGTTAGAAACCTATGAAGATATAGTGGATAGAGCCAAAGCTTTGGAATCTATGTGGAAGGCTACAAAGGTGGATAATAAGGAGCAACAAAGAAAGAGAGGCAGAGACTCAAATATTCAGAATTCCAAGTTTCATGGTCAGACTTGCCCTCGCTATGGGACACTAGCACAGAAGCCAACTCCGCAAAATCAAGTCAAGTGCTCTATTTGTGGTTCTGGACATCCAAGTGAGAAATGCAGAAGGCATTTGGTGCTTATTTCAAATGTGGTCAGCTGGACCATAAGATTGCAGAATGTCTTGCAATAGCCCAAGAAGCTCAAAACCCTTAGGGTAGACCAACTCATTCATTTCAAGAGTCTCGTGTCTTTCTGCCAACTTTAACTGCTCCAACTACACCTACTGGATTGCATCAAAGGAGGAGATCTCAAATTCAAGGTCAGGTTTATGCTCTCACCCAACAAGATGCTGAAGCATATAATGTAGTGGTTGCGAGTACATATTTATTAGATTTAAACAACTTCTGTTATTTATTATTTTGTGATGTCGTATGCATGCAATTCATGTGCGAGTATAAGGTTATGTATAGATTATATTAGACCTAGTGTCTCTCCTTGGGGTGCTCCTATTCTATTCGTGAAGAAGAAGAATGGGAGTATAAGGTTATGTATAGATTATCAAGAGCTGAATAAGGTAACTATAAAGAACAAGTACCCATTGCCTAGAATTGATTATTTATTTGATCAGTTGCAGGGTAGTTGTGATTTTTGCTCTTAAAATTTGGAGACACTATCTTTATGGGGAGTCTTGAGATATATTCACTGATCATAAGAGTCTAAAGTATATTTTCACTCAAAAAGAATTGAATATGAGATAGAGAAGATGGTTAGAATTGCTCAAAGATTATGATTTGACTATCAGCTATCCTCCTGGTAGAGCCAATGTGGTAGCATATGCTTTAAGTAGAAAATCCGCTTATGCTTTGATTGCGATGCTTACATTTCGAAGGCCTATTTTGGAAGATTTGAGAAGATTTAAGATCGAGGTCCAAGTGTATAAACCGGGTGCCTTACTAGCAAGTCTACGAGTTCATCCCACTCTTTTTTATCGTATTAAAGTAGCTCAAGCAGATGACCCTCAACTCTAGAAGATTAAGCTTGAGGTAGAGTCCGGTTCTAAACCAAAGTTTCTAATTCATGAAGATGGCTCATTGAGATTTGGAGATCAGATTTATGTTCCTAATAATGTTGAGTTAAGAAGATAGATCCTTGAGGAGGTTCACTCTTTAAGTTATACAGTACATCCAGGGGGTACTAAGATGTATAAAGACTTAAATGGTACTTTTTGGTGGAATAACATGAAGAGAGAGATTGCTCAACCTATGGCCTAGTGTCTGACTTGTCAACAGGTAAAAATAGAACATCAAAGACCAGCTAGGCTTTTGCAACCATTGCCTATTCCTGAGTGGAAATGGGAGCATATCTCCATGGATTTTGGATCTGGGATACCTAGAACCTTAAAGGGTTTTGATGTTGTTTGAGTTATTATGGATAGATTGACTAAATTGGCACATTTCTTGGCAATCAAAATAGGGATGACCTTGGAGAAATTAGTAGAGATTTACATTGAATAGATTGTTAGACTGCATGGTTTGCTCATTTCCATTGTGTCAAATAGAGATTCTTGTTTCGTTGGTCATTTTTGAAGAAGTCTACATAAGGCATTGGGGGCCACTCTTAGTTTCAGCACCGCTTTTCATCCCCAAACCAATAGTCAGTTGGAAAGAACTATTCAAAACTTAGAGGATGTGTTGAGAGCCTCTGTCTTTGATTTAGGAGGTTCGTGGGATAAATACTTACCATTAATGGAATTTGCCTATAATAATACTTTCCAATCTAGCATTAAAATGATGCCTAATGAAGCACTTTATGGTAGAAGATGCAGGTCTCTAATTTATTAGGATGATGTAGGTGAAAGAAAGCTATTGGGTTCTAAGATTATTCAACAAATAGTGGAGAAAGTTTAGTTAATCAGAGAACGATTGTGGGCAAATTAGAGTAGGCAAAAGAGTTATGTCGATAATCATTATAGAGAATTGGAATTTCATTCTGGTGATCATGTCTTCCTTAAAGTTTCACCTTCTAAGGGTGTTATGTGTTTTGGAGTGCATGGCAAACTTAGTTCTCATTTTGTTGGACCTTTTGATATTCTTGAGAGGGTTGGTAATATGGTTTATAGACTTGCTCTTCCTCCAGCCTTTCTAAAGTACACAATGTGTTTCATGTTTCTATGTTACAAAAGTATGTCCCACACCAAGATCATGTGATAGACTTCACACCATTATAAATTAATGAAAATCTCTCATATGTGAGATACCCTGTGCATATTGTGGATAGAAAAGAGCAAGTTTTGAGATATCGAACTATACCTTACATTATAGGCCAATGGAATAATCATTTTGAAGAAGCCACATGGGAGTTACAAAAAGATATGTTGCAGAGATAACCTTGGTTATTCCAGTCTTCAGCTATGTGCTTATTTATAGTTAAGTTTAGAGGACTTAAATTATTTTAAGGGGATAGAATGTGAATACCAAAAAATAAAAGGGTTTTCGATTTAGGTGTAGAACTTACTAATCGGGGGGGGGGGCTGTTTGTAAATTTGTACCTTTATATGACCTAGCCCTAATCTTCTTCTCTTTGGATTGTTTTGATGACAAGAATAGAGAAAAATTAGGATTTATTAAAAGACAAATCAACAACTAGTTTTTTGGCCAAAAAATTCATAAGGATTTAGGAGGAAAAGACTAACACTACGTTTAGGTAAATATAATATTCCTCCTTCGGGTCAAAGTGGTATTTAATATTAGTTTTTCATTATCTTTCTTCTCTTGATCTAGAACGTAAATTTTTTTCTTTTTTTTTCATCACCTTCAGAATCTAATTAGCCTCCAATTATTCAAGAATTGAGTTAAAGTTTGATAAGATGATATTTGTATATGTTAAACATATAATATATTAAGTTAGTATAGAATCTTCTCTTATAGTTTGGCTTGGGGTTATTATTTCTATTGGGGATATGTATTTATTATTAAGTGTTAACAATTTCTTGAAATTTATTATGGTTATGATTTAAGAGCTCAATCTCTTTCATCTTATTAATTCTAAAACTTGAGAGATTTATTATGGTTATTTTGATATAATGAGTGGACTTCACTTAAATTTTGTTTAATCCTCAAGCATGATTAGATTAAGACCAATGTAAATTGTTAGGCTTGGTATTAAGTTACTTTATTTAGGAGTATGTTTGGGCAATTATGGATTGTAATTAAAATTTTGTTCAGTAATTTGGGTTCAGATAAGTCCTAACCCATATTCGTGATTTATCTTGTGTTCTTCTTATCAGGTAAGAGAATGAGGGACTCCCATTAGTACTAAGTGACATTTTAATATGCTAAAATGATTTATTTTCTTAAATTACTATATTTTAATGTGTCTTATTCATTTAAAATAAATTTTCATTTGATTAATATGATGTTATATTATAAAGAGATTTGTAGAATACATGTGACTCCATGATTTGACATCAAGGAAACATGCTTATGAATATATTTATATATATTTATTATTATTAAGTTTTTTAATATATTCATATGGAACTAAATTTTGTTTTAAGAAGTTATGCATGTATTCTTTAATTATAATATCTCCTGTATGAGTGGTTTATGGTTTACCTTATTCTATTAGCTTTGACTATGTTGTCTCCATCATGATTTGTGTTATAAGCCTACCATTGGGGTTTAAACAATGGTCATGTCAACATGCATGTGATTGTGAGAAATTGATTTCGTTGCCACTCACGAGAATCAAAGTAGTGGCATATTCATATTGTAGTCTCTTTCTGGGATATCGTGTAATCATGAAAAGGTCATTGGATTTAAGTGTGCCAATGTGCATGACTCAAGATACCTATTATGTGTGTACCCAATTTTATAAAGGAGACACCAGTCATGATTTACTTGTATATTATTATTAGTAACTTTACTATTATTATTGTCATCATTATTTTCCTCCCGCAGAAAAAATTTCTTATCTTAAGGACATACGAATTTATTACTTGATTTTGAAATAACTCTATAAAAGATTGATACTTCATAATAAACATACTTTGAGATTTTATTTCATATTAAATTATTAACTTAATATGGGATCACTCATTCTCTTACAAGTTCTGATCCTAGAGACTAGTTTGGAAAAAAGGATGTGTAACGCTCTACAAAATTATTTCTAGGCATTATTTCTTATAAGAAAGAAAAAGTAATTATTTAGAATATTATTTTTTGATTATTTGAATTCTAGAGTTTAGCTACGAATTACATTATTTGATTATTTGGACTCCTACGACTTAGTTACATTTCTAACTTGCGGTTTCAATACCTCTGATTTTAGGTGTACTCACTATTGATTTGTTATATCATATTAGATGTTAGTAGTATATGCTAAGACTGTTGTTTCAGGTTATAGAATTGTTAGAAAATCTATGCTTTATAATTATACAGGATGAGCCTTGTATATCTACTATGTATGCTGGTATACAATGCCTATTACATCTCAATTTCAAGGTGTTACAGAGGGCATGGGCTGGTTGAGTGTGGCAGGTTAGCTTGGTAGCCCTACGGGAGAGAAGGGGAATAGACAGAGAGAAGAGAAAAGAAGAACAGAGCTAAGTCCAAAATTTCACCTCTTCAATCTTTTATTTTTCTTAATGAGCTCTTTGATGATGGCCTTCTAATCCTCTCCTTGTTCAGTTTTGATCTCTGTATTTTTATTTTTATTTTTATTTTTCTCTACAGGTCTTCATCAACCTTTATAGGTCTTGAGAAAATTTGAAACCCAATCGAGGAGATTTAAAATCAAATTTTTGATTGGTTTAATTTTAAAATGTTTAGGATTGTGATTTTTGATTAGATCATATCTCCAAATTTCTCTAATTGGCATGTAATTCTTTTGATTGGAATTTATTTTATTAATGAAAAATTTTGAAATATATACTATTTTGGTTGCTGAATTTTTAGGGGGTTATTTACAAATTTTTCCCTAAAAAATTAGGATCAAAATATAATTTCATAAGTTCCAAGGTCCTTTTCATAAAAAAGACATATTTCTAAAAATTTTAAAATTTTTAGGGTCTTTTTTGAATAAAATTTGGACTTATTTATAAATAAAAAATTTGTAAAGGTTTATTTACAAATTTTTGAAAATGGACCAAAATGTGATTTTATAAATTTTGGGGGCCTTTTGCAAAAAGAATATATTTGTAAAATTCTAAACTTTTAGGGTTTTTTTAATAAAAGCTCGGACTTATTCACAAATAAAAAATCTTCGTAGGTTTATTTACAAATCCCAATTTAGTTCAAATTTTATTTCAATCTTTGATTCAAATTTGGGCTCAGATCTAATGTCTGAGTTTGGCTTATTACAATTCAAAAATTCGGAGGAAAGCTTCAAAGTCCACTTAAACAAAATCAAAGCATAAGGGATACAAAATTATGAATACAATCCAACATAAATGAGAGCAAAAGGGGTTCCTAGATAAAGAAAATAATGATAATTCTAAAACACATAAAGTCTAGTGGCGGCTCCCAATGGTTGTAGCAACTTAGTAGTTACCCACTCATGCTCCTCCATTATCATACTGGTGGATAAGTGCTATATTAGCAAAGGAATTGTGAACAAAAAAATCTTCAAGACAAGAAGGGAAGGTGGCAAATCATCACCTGATGATGATGAAGGTGGATGGATACTTATAAATGCAAGCATCCCTCCTCTAAAACATGACCTAGGAACCATGTATATAGCAGATGCTTAGATTTAGCACATATACAATGCAAGACCTGACAAAGTTTAGATATCCCTCACCATTTGAATTTGAAATATCATTAGGAGGGCCCCAAAAATTCTCATTCAGTTCACCTGAAAAGGAGATGAGAATCTCAATAAAAAAAAGGGGAAAGAAAACAAACATAGGACAAAAAATTACCAATACCTATATCTGACAAATGGCCAGCTAATGTGGGCAATGGTGAGGCTAGTTTGACCTCTTTACTCAAATCTATATTACAACACTAATAAACTAATGTCAATAAAGGAAGATTCACCTCTAACCCTACATTTATGCCAACTAGCTAGTAGGTAGGCATGGGGAATAAAGAAATCAGATCTCAAGATAGTGTAGGTGAAGGAGGCAATGGCATCAATCCTAATCCTCCTATAGATGCCACTGAGTGCTCTAAAGCATTAAGAATGAGAGGGTTACATGCAAAATGAAGTGTCTCCCACCTTGAACTCAACCTGGGACTTGCATTACCATGAAAATGGCCATTATTAATGCTATAAGGAGGGATGGTCCTTTCTCTACCTAGTTTGGGGTGACCAAATTTATGAGTCGAAGCCTTCCACATCTCTTGTCCTTTGCTACTTCGACCCTTTACTACTAATTGTTTGGTTTTTCTTGCTACATGGGTTTAGCTCATTTCTAAACAAAAATTTTGGATCAGTGTGAAAGTATCTCCCAATGTTGTTAAACCATGATATGGCATTTTGTTGAAAAATCATGGGTTTCCACTCAATATTAAGAATATAATATTCTGAATTGTCTTGGACATGAGTAAGATATAAGCAATAGCTTGCTAACAAGCCCAAATATGATGGCAGTAGAGGGGCGGGAACATTCTCAGAAAAGCCTTGGTCATACTTGAATTGTCAGCAAAACCAATGTGGATTATGAGATTCTACAACCTAGTATTCCCCTAAATGAAGTGAGAGTACCCCATATCTCAAAGAGATAATGTACTCATAAGCTTCTAGAGACAATGAAAGATGAGCTACATCTACTAGCATATTAGAATAAGAAAGAGTGTAAGGGTAAGCTCACCACTTGAAATTCCAAGGATCTTGCACATGTATCCTAGCCTCTCTTGGAGAGTAAGGGAAGCAACCATATTCATAGTCCAAAATATCTCAGGAATAGACACCAAATATGAGTGACAAAGCTTCTTGATTTCATCACTAGGCTCCAACTCAATATATGTCTTCTGGAAGTGGGCATAATCCAAGCATAAAGAAAATGGATGGAGAATAAAGTCAAAGAATTGTCAGGTCCTCTAGGGCTATCCACCATCACTCTTAGACCCACATATATTATACCAAGCATTACAAGAACCAAAGCAACTTTTTGTCCATGCACCATCTTGTAAGTCATCGCAAACATCTCCGGACAAGTGCACTGCCCAAGGTGAAGCATAATGAAGCCATAACGCCACAAATAGATGAAAGTAGCAAAATAGGTCTTGGGGGCAAATTCTGAAAGGATGTCACCTATGTCATGCATAACCTGCTCAAATCTAGTTGGTTTGCTTGTTAGGGTTCTCTCTGTTTGAGATGATTTTTTTTCCACAATAGAATTTGATTGAAATACGATCAAAATTAAAAACTTGTATGCCACTAAATTATGGCTCAAGTATGGGTTAATTGAATCTAAATCGTGATCAAATTTGATCGAAAATAGAGTTCTATTTCGACTCGAATCATTGAAAAATTTGAGCTTGAGCTATGTTTAATCCAAGTGGATTAAGTGGGCCAGATATTTGGACCCAAAATTCATCCAAAATTTGGACTAAAATAAAAAATATATATAATAAATTTATAAATAAATCCCTGGATTGAGTAAATTCTTAGAAATAGACCCCGATCAAATTTTTTTTACAAATAAATCCCTATGATGAAAATTTTATAGAAAAGTCCAATAAAATCCTTAAATTATAAATTAGTCCCCACAAAATTTAGAATTGGCAAATGACCCCCTCAAAAGATCAATAATTCAATTTGATCTTTATGAAATTTAGGGTTTGTGAATAGACGCATCAAAAATTTCATATTCATGAATAAATCCCTAAGATTTCAATTTTTTAACAAATAAATCCCTTGAAAATTTTTATTTATAAATAAGTCTAAATTTTATTCAAAAAGGACTTTGAAAGTTTTGAATTTTTATAAATAAGTTCTTTTCATAAAAAATCCCTGGAATTGATAAAATTATAATTTGATCCAAATTTTTCAAAAAAAATTTACAAATAGCCCCTTAATAAATTCAATATCTAAGATGAGTACAATTTACAAATCATTATTATCTATAGCAAATAAACACTCATCCATACCTTATCTAAACTTATCTAATCTCAATCCAAACCAATCCAAACAAAACTCATTCATGATAAATGGAAAGAATTGATGAGATCTTGATTCCAAAAATTTGAATAAAGTCCATTCCAATCCAACTTGATCTCATGTTGCCTATATAAAGGAAATTCCCTTGAACCTGTAGAAGAAGAGAAAAAAAGGATCGACAAACCATCATAGTGGAATGGAGTATAATACATATCAAGAGACGGGAAGCAAATCGGAGAGGAGGAAAAAGATGTGATTTCTTATTTTTGTTTGTTCTTTTTCTTCTCTTTCTTTTTGTCTTTTTGGCCTAGCTTCTATTTGTGAGGATCTTGTCACCATCATCCTCACATCGAGCTTAGCCTATGTGCCACCCACTCCCACTTTGCAGCTCCGTCAAGCCATCTGTGACCATCTCCTTTCTATTGGCTCAGCTCATGCCTCCTCAAGCTCCGCTCATCGCTCTCCTCAATGTCCAAGCTGCCGACCTTGGACCAATGCCCAACAGCCACTTTGCCTGCCATCTCAACTAAGTGCCACTGCCTCAAGCTTGACTACCACCACTCCTGTTGGTCTCTACATTTAGCCTTGTCAAGCCCCAACCTATACTTGCACTAGCTCCTCACTGGAACCTTAACCCTAGCCTTGTCGCCCATCCGTGAGCTTTGCCCAACCTCCGCCCCTCTACAAGCTTCACCCGCCCTCCACCTCTACCACTGGGCTCATGCTCCAAGCTCCCCACTGCTTCACCACCCAAGCTCTTGAGCCTTGCCAGTTAACCCACCATACCACCAGTGGTTGTGGCCAAATCTGGCTAGATCCAACCGGATTTGGTTGGGAGGAAATCCAAGCCTCATGCTCGATTGAGTGAATAAGGGGGCTCAAATGATAGAAGAGAAAGAGGAAGGAGGGTTGGGGAAGAAGGAAAATAGAAGTAAAGGGAAAAATAAAAAGAAGAAATAGTTGTAAAAAAAAGGAAAATTAGGCCAAAAAAAGAGAGAAAATATAAAAATAAAAAAGTTGTTGCAAAAGAAAGGGAGTCTGGCTGTTAAAAAAAATTAGGAAATAAAGAAAGGAGGCATTAGAGGAAAATCGGTGGAATTCGAGGGGAGAAGGAATTGGCTTACCCCCATGTTCACGACCATTCACAGCTTCGCTCGCCTCCACTACATCCATGCTTGCATGATCATCATTTTTGTGCTCGTGGCCATCCACAACCTCCCTTGCATATCGATGGACTCCATCACCATTGTAGCCACCAATAGCCCCCTATGCATTGATGGACTCCATAGCCATCATAGCCGTGCATGTCGACGGATCATTGAACTATAAGCTAACCTTTGAGCTTGCATCCAAGCCAACTTTAGGACTTATATGCAACCAAGCTTTGGGCTCACACTCAAGACAACCCTCAGGGTTGCACTCAACTAGCCTTTGGGCTTGCATCTAAGTGAGCCTTTAGGCTCACTCGCAACTAGCCTTTGGTCTCACACTCAAAGAAGCCTTAGGGTTCACACTTTGCTAGCCTTCTGGCTCACAAATTAAGCCATTTTTTGAGTTTGCACTCTCAAGCCAATCTTTGGACTCGCACTTTTAAGCCAGCTCTCAAGCTTGCACTTTCAAACTAGCTTTTGAGCTCACACTCTCAATCTAATCTTCAGACTTACATTTCTAAGACCAACCGAAAAGCTCACCCAATGTCATCATGACAAGCCTAAGGGCCCTTGAACCAAAAAATAATCAGGATATAAAATTACTTTAATGACTCAATCATTTTGAACTAAGACCAATGTGGCTAAACAAATGGACAAAATTAAAGTGACTCAAACAAAGCATCAAATGAACTCAAACTAGATAGGATAAAGTCTGCATTGAAGGTAGGTTGAATCAAGAAGCCATTTGAGCTAGGTTTGAACAAAGTTTAATCATATTAAGGCAAATCTAAACTAAACTAGGCAAGCCTAAACTGAACCCAATAGGATGAAACCAAGTTGGGGTAAATCAAATTCAAATCAAACTCAAAAAGAGCCCAAACTAGGGACCAAAACACAAGGCTAATCTAACCCTAATAAGTTTGAAGAAGAAAGAAAATTGAACTAAATTGAGTCCCACTGAGTATAGCATCAAAGCCATTGGGATACTTTAGACCCAGTAGACATTAAGCCAAAAAGAGTGGTCAATTAATGAGTCCCACTAAGTGTGCCATGAGAGTTACTAGCCACACTTCAAAATAGGCCCAAAAAAATAGGAGAATGTTAAAAAACCTGAACCAGAACATAGGTTAAGCTTAACTCAAAATAAGTTCAGATAAGAACTAAGCCCCACTAGGTGCACTATGAAAATCATTCGATATCAAGCTAAAAAAGGTTGTCAATTATTAACTTGAAGATGACTAGCACACATCCAAACTCCTAGTCTCTTCCTTCAAGTCAAATTCAAACAAGAGATAGGCTTGCACTAGCTAAGTCAATTAGTTGGAGTACCTTATCCAAGCAAAGTCAATCAATAATAAGCCTATGACTATGAACAATACCTCAAATCTAATTGTCAACAAGCCAAGATAGGTTGTTGACCACTAAATCAAAGATGATCAGTGTAAGTCAAGGCTGCTAATTATTCTTTTAAATCAAATTCGAACAAAGGGTATGCTTGCACTTACTCAGTCAATTAGCTGACATACCTCATCTAAACAAGGCAAATTGACAACAAGCTCACAATTGTTGACAAAACCTCAATCTGATCAACAATAAGCCAAATTAGGTCATTTATCACCAAATCAAAGATGATTAGCATAAGCTAGGATCATTAATCACTCTTCCAAATCAAATTTAGACAAAAAGTAGGCTTCCACTCGCTTAGTCAGTCAGCTAGATACCTTATTAAAAAAGTTACCTAATGATATGTATGAAGCCATCGGTCACACTTTAAGCTCCACTAGCATAAACTTAAAGTCATTGGTGCTGCTACAAACCTAATCGACAACAAGCTAAGAGAGGTCATTGATGGTCAAATAAATAATGATTAGTACAAGATAAGGTTGCTAATTATTTTTGTAAATAGATCAAAAGTCAATTAAGGATAAATGGGAAGCTATTAATAGTACTTTAGAACTTAATGGGATCAACTAACATAAATCAAGATAATTAGTCGTACCTTGAAATCAAGTCAAGATATCAGTATTCACCAAGGATCAAATCGAGTATTATTTGAGTCAGATTCCACTCAATCAAGTTCATGGGAGTGGGCCAGCAGTGCACATCAAAGGTTCTTTCCCATTTCCTTTGTCTCATTTCATATTCTTTTATGATCACAAATTTATTTTATTGTAAAGTGAGGATATACCCATGCTTAAGCCATGTACCCTTTCTCTCAAATCAATTAAGTTATGCTTTCTCTTTCTTTTGTATCCATATTTTATTAGCTAGGTTTTTTACTTTAGGAGTTTCTTGATAATTGTTAGAGTAATTAACAATAGGGGCTTGTGCCTGTTGGAAGTCATGTTCTCACAACACCTAGTTGCACATTCAAACCATAATATTTCTTTTGATTTATTATTTTGAGATTACTCCTCAAGGTCTTTGCTATCCCAAGTAGTCAATTTTGATTCCACATTATTATAGAAAAGTTTAGTCGAGTGATCAAAGTACACTCATTTCTGATTATTTGAAAAGTATGTCACCATCCAATCATAAACTCAAAGGAGGTGATGCAAACTATAACTGAAATCAAGACTTATGTGGCATTTAGAAGGGAAATATTCATCATAAAAATCCCCCAAGATGGGAATCCCAACTAGTTGTCTTATGTCACACAAGGAAATACCGACTTCATCTTACGAAGTGTGGAAGGTGTTTGAAGCATGATTCCACATCTCAATCACAATATGCAAAATCCCTCAATCTCAAGCATATTGCCTCTTGGATGCTATGACTCCTAGAATGTAGAGATCCACAAGTTAAGTTGAAAACTAAGATGCCACATTATCAACTGGTACTGCTCTGACAAAATTAGTATTGCCCTAGCAAGTAAAAAGGATCATCCCCAAGCAAGCAAAAGGCTATTCAAGATATGAAATACCAGGGTTTCTAAAGACTCTCAATGCCTAAAGTGCCCAATAGGTTCCAACTCAAAGGACTCTCTAGCCCCATCAACACACAACTCCCCCTCTTTAGAAAATCGAGCAAAGGGGTGATAATTATTAAATCTCACTCATTTTTAATGCTTCTGAGGTTGATATACAATAATTTCCTCAACACCAGTTCCAAAGATAGGAAGAAAATAAGGTAAAACAAAACTATCTTTTCTCTCATAGCAAATTCTTTCAATCACAAAAGGTCCCATTGTACCTTCAAAAGAAAAGAGAGACAAATGAGCAAAAGAGGGAAAAGGGAGCTATCACGATAATGTGATATGATAGAAAAGAGAAAAAAAAAGAACCCCACCTACCAAATGCTTGCAAACATAATAATGTATGATCAAATATTCACTATCATTTGTATCCACTCCTCTCCCCAAGAAAACTCATGAAGTGGATGCAAAGAGGCAAGTTATTTGAGTGGATTTTATAACCCAACTCCGATTTCAAATTTGACAAGAATTAGAGTTGGACTTTGAGTCTAAGTCATGATGGATGGGTGGGGCCTACTTTAAAGTAAACATGGGCTGAAATTTCAAGCCCAAATATAAAATTGGGCCCCATCAGTCAATTGGTTCCTTAATTAGTCGATTGATTCCCTCGAGCTAAGATTATCAGTGTTCTATCAATTGACCGGTTCCTCAACCAGTCAACTAATTTTGATAAGCAATGACCAATGCACCTTGTCAATCAACTAATTCCTCAACCAATCATCTGATTTAGATCAGGATTTATAGAATTGGAAATAAATATTCTCTGAGTTCATCAAGAACCAACAAAATTTTTAATTAAGAGATTGCAATCTCAGAATATGTCAATTAAAGATTCAAATTTAAGAATAAAATGCAGAGTATATCCATCAAATATCAAATTTAAATCAATTAAGGATTAGAGTTGAAAATCCTCTCAACTCTATAAAAGCATGCAAAGACTAGCATGAATAGAGATAGGAATTTTAGACAAATTTTGGATGAATTATTGGAGGAATTATTGGCATGAATCAGCATGAGAAGGAGCATGAAAGTTAGCATGAAGCAAGGAGACCAAGCGGACATCATCAAGGAAGAGAAGGTCTCATCTCTTCTCTAACTTTTCTCCTACTATCCCATTACCACTGCAACCACCCATGGCCATCCCGTGCTCCTACTGCCCCATCGCAACCTACTTACCATTGTGACCACCCACAACCTCCCACTCTCTTGCAACTCCCTCACCACCATAGCCCAACCCATACCATCCTTTCTAAAATAAACCACCTTGGTAATACCATCAAATCGAAGAAGTTAATCGCCAATGCTTGAAGCTATCAGCAACATTGCAAGGTTAAATCCAACCCTGTTGGTAAGCAATCAAATCAAAGAACTTAATTACCAACGCTCAAAGCTATCAGCTACACTTCAAGGTTAAACACAACTCCATTGGTAACAGTATCAAATCAAAAAAGTTAAACTCCAATATTCGAAGTTATCAGCCATATTTCAAGTTAAAGCCAACAAGTCTTTAGTAATATTATCAAAAGAAGTTAATTTCCAATGCTCAAAGCTATTGGCACACTTCAAGCTAAACCCAACAAGTTGTTGGTAATGTTATTAAAAGAAGTTAATTACCAACGCTCAAAACTATCGATCACACTTTAAGCTAAATCCAACAAGAAGTTGATAACGCTATCAAAAGAAGTTAATCATCAACACTCAAAGCTATTAGCCACACTTCAAGTTAAGCCCAATAAGATGTTGGTAATGCTATCAAAAGAAGTTAATTACTAACATGCTCAATGGCATTGGCCACACTTCAAAGCTTTTCACACTTCCTCCCTTATTTTCATACTCTCTTATGTCCCATCAGGCGATGCTTTAGATCCCAATAGGATCAATTGACAGAAGTTAAGGTAGTCAGCTACACCCTAAAATCAAGTCAAGTTATCAGCATCCACCAAGAAGCAATCCAAGTATCCATTCAAGTCAAACTCCATGCGGTCTAGTACACGGGAGAAGGACGACAGGGTATTCAAGCCTTTCCCATTTTCTTTTCTCATTTCATATTATTTATGATTATAAATTTAAATTTATTTTATTGTAAAGTGAGGGTATGCCCTTACTTAAGTCATGTACCCTTTTTCAAGTCAATCAAATGATGCTTTATTTTCTTTTATGTCTCTATTTTATTAACTAGATTTATTACTTTAGGAGGATTTCATAATTTTGGGAATAATTATTAATAGGGGCTTGCACCTATTGGAAGTCATATTCCCACAACACCTGATTTCATACTCAAAACCACCACACATTTTGAGTTATTATTTTGAGATCACTCCCCAAGCTCTTTGCCATCTTGAGCTACCGATTTCAATCCCACAAGGCACCCAAACTTTGATATGTATTTTGTGCACTGAACTTCTGTTCTTCGATCACCTAACTAGGGCAATTTAGACATCTAAAGAATCGTCGGATGACTGAACCTATCTATTCGGACGTCCAAACACATTTTTGCAAGTTATGCCCTCTATCTAGTATCTTCAAATGCCAGAACAAGATGGTTTGGATATTCAAACACAAAATTTTTACCTTAAAACCCTAGGCAACCACCCAAATTTCTTCACTTTCTCCTACACGATCTGCCTCCTCTAGCTCTCTAATGACTCCAAGTGGCTCCTCATGCAATCTAAAGGCTCTCCTACAACTTCTCTTCCATTCCTCACCTTCTGTCTCATGTTTTATTTGATTTCTCCATGGCTCCTCGCACCAAAACCCTTGCATTGCAAGTGCTCCTCAGGTTCAACCATCGATGAGAAACCTCAATTCCCTCCTCAATTTTATTCCTTGAATAATGTTACACATTTTAGGAATCTATTTGCTAGTTCTAGAATCATTCCACCGTGTATTATTGACTTTGTAGACCTACAATTTCTTAATCTATCCACCTCTTTGTTGCCTAAAGGTGGCTTGATTTTGTGTCCTCCCATGAGATCTACAATAAGGAGGATATGTGGATTTTTTATGCCAATGCATCTTTTGACTATGGCCCCACCACCCTCACTACCTACTATGGGGATACTTTGATTTTTGTTGATCCGGACATATTAGGCCTCATCTTAGAACTTTCCACTAAAGGAAAAAGGTCATATTTGCACAGCAATAGTCTAATACAAACTTCTCCTAGAATTCTATAAGAATATTCAAAGGGTTTTTAAGGAGAACCATGCAAAGACTATGAGCATGACAAAGGCCCTAGCCTCTAACCTCCTTGACTATCCTTCGAAAGGGTGGGTATTATGATAAGGTCTCCTATATGGAGCTATATATGATATACTATATTTTGGCTAGGTGACTAATCAACCTTTCTTATATTATCCTTTGTCACATGGCCCCACACATCATGCATTGCACTACTATCCTTGCCTACCCTAGCATCATCACTCATATCTTCCACCATTTTGGGGTAATCTCTACCACTAGGGTCTGCTTCATTGATATACCCCTCCTTAGACCTTAAGTTGAGCCTCTTTTCACCACATGGTATTTAGCTCATAGGAGGATGATTATTCCATCTAGATGTGAGACTATTCACCCACCATAGGCCCAATCTGAGAGGTTGTCCCCATTGCTGCTAGCACCATTAGAGCGGCTACAAATGTTGTAGCTACTACTAATGTTGAGGATGCTGGATCCTCACATTAATCCATTGATCAATGGCTAGATAAGCTAACTAGAAGACTAATCTGACTTGAGGGGATATCTACTATAGGGTCTTAGTAGACTATGGAGCATCTAGACCATTTGGAGGAGATGCTAATAGCCTTTATGGACCATTTTGGGCAAGGACTGAGCACTTAGAGCTTCTTTGTTTTCTTTTTGTGCCCTTGTATGGTTTTTAGCTTGTACTTGTGTTTTGATAATGGCTTTTGTGGATGATTGGTAGTTTGTGACTTGATTGTGTATTTTGATGCTTTGTTTATGTTTATGGTTGATTCTATCAGTTATGGATCATATTATATTTGGTTTATGTGGATGTGGAACTTTATGTTATTTTGTGAAACTTTGATCATAATGGTATTTTTTTTCCACTTGTGGCATTGTTCATGCATGTGGATTTGGATGCTCATTTTAATATCCTTACTATGCTATCACCCTCTATATGTTCTCTACATTATTTATCTTCAACCCCTTTTTGTTGATGTCAAAAGTGGAAGAGAAATAGACATGGTTCCAATAGGGAGAGTTGTCATAGTAAGGGAGAGTCTTACATTCTTGTTTATAAATTGCTAAAATTCTTGTATAGTATAAGATTCTCATCTATGCATGGTTCTAGTTATTAAATTGCTTCAAATGTAAAAAAAATCTCTTTAATAAGCTAGATTATTTATTTTATACTTGGAGGGTTTATCATCATTAAAAAGAGAGAATGTTGTCCTTTGTAGTTTTAATAATGAACAAACTTTATATTTGATCATATCTTGAGTATGTGTAGTTAGTAGCTGAGCCGAGCTCGAAATAATGATCAAGCCCATTTGAAATCCCCAAGTGTAGATAGATATAAAGATAATATTGAAGATGAGGCATGATATTGGATTAATAGATAGAACTTAAAGAATTGGAGATGGCTTGAAAAAACCTCAAGAGATCAAGTTGGCTCACTAGGTTTAGAATTTTTATTTTTTATTTGAGTCAAAGATTTGTAATTTGAATTCTTAGTTTAGATCTTTGGTTCAACCTTATCTTGGAATACCTTCACTTGCCTATTATTTTTATCTAAGATAAGTTATGAAATGATGTCAAATAGGGACTAAAGTAGTAAATCAGTTAAGGTTTTTCTATCAACTCTGGATGCCTGAACTTCAAAGTTTGGATGCCTGAATATAGTAGAAATAACCTATGATTATTGATAGCTCCAGATGTTCGAACCTTCGATTTGGATGACCAAAGATTAGAAGCTATAAACTTAATGGCTCTTAGGTTTCTAGCTTTAGTCATTAGGTACAAGTTTTAGTCACCTGAATCTTGCCTTTTCGAATGCCCAAATCTTATGATCGGGCATCCAAACCTGTGACATCAATTCTAATAGCTAGTTAAATTTGAATATTGAGATATTTTGGATGTCCAAACATGGCAAAGAATAGCTAGTAATAGCTAGTTCTCTCCCCAACGGGTATTTAAGGCTTGGGGCTTGTTCAATAGAGAATTTTTGCATATCTTGAGCAATCTTTTGCTTGAGAACATAAGCTCCCGCTAGCCCGCTAGCCTTCAAGTACTCTAAGCTTTACTCTTCAATTTTCAAATCTTCAAAAGCCCTTGTATACTTTTGAGAGGTCTTGTAGTGCAGCTTAAGTGTAACTTTTCATCTTTCTCTTTAAGTGTAAACACTCCTCAGTTATTAGGAGTGTAAGAGATTTAAGGCTCTAGATTAGTGTAAACATTCACTTAGTTGGAAGCAAAGTTGTAAGTGGGTGGTTACACCTATAAAGTGATAACTCTAGTGGAGAGTCCAAGTCCTCAAAATCAAGGCAAGGGCCATGAAGTAGGTATACTTGATTGTTGAACCACGTAAAAATCATGATGCCTTCTTTACTCTTCTCATTTCATTTATAAGTATTCGTGATTTGGCTTCTTGCTCGTGGACTTGTGATTTTGCATATTAATTTGTGAACTAGATTTTCAATCTCAAAAATAGTTATCATTCTCATTAGACCTAACTCACCTTTTCAAACCCCCACCCCCCCCCCCCCCCCTCCGTCCTCCTTTTAGGTCAGTTCTTGTCTATTATAGTTGTGATCATATTATTCAATTTCTAGTTATATATACTTATTTGAACTAAGGGTTCGGTTAGCCAAACCTAGTAGACAAAGAAAATATTTTCTATTTTCTTTGTTCAGACAATTGAACATTTAAGTTTGATTATCTAAACTAAGTATTCATTTATCTGAACTTAGTAGACAAATAATAGGTTTTTATCTACCAAATTTGATTGTCTGAAGCCAACAAACAAAGAGAGATGGTTTTTATCTATTAAGTTTAGATATTCAAATATAGAGTTTGGTTGTTCAAAGTTAGCAGATAGAAATATGGTTTCCAACTATTTTGAGTAGCTTCTTCCACACCTAAGTAGTTGTATTGCATTGTTACCCAACAAAACATTCCCCTTATATGGCAATATGCTGAAAAATAAGGTCTATCTAGTGTCACATGATAATCAAACATAGGCTTAGATGACAAAAATAGGGGAACAAAAGCAAAACTTCCAACCTCCTTCAAGTTGCGATCACTACATTGCATGTCTTTTGATTATGCCTGACCTCATTGTATTGTCAATATTGCATTGGCCTTACATCAAAGTCTTATGACTCAATGCACCTTCTTTATAAGTGACCCAGTTTTTTTTGTAGTGATAAGTGGTCTCATCTGCAGGTCGCATTTGTCTTATGGTTTGTTGATGTCTACTATTGGGTAGATGGCATCTTCACATCTAGCTTTGTAGCTGCTAATAGTGAAGTACTCATCGATGAAAGCATCAACATGGTTGTTTGTTAGGAGGCAACATATGTGCATATACATGATAACCCTTTCACCGACCAAGCAATGTAGCTTCAAGTACACTCGGTAAGTTTTACATCATTTGTTTTGTTGTTGATGATTTCTAAATGATTCCTGTTGAACTTGCCAACCTTTAGCAATCAAGCCTATTGGATGTCATTTCTAAGTGTTTTCTAAATGTTAGGACAAAGATGCCCATGCCAACCCTCCACAATGTAACACTAGTCACACATCATGTACCTAAAATAAAAGAAACAAATGTCTAGCTAAAATACATAGAACTCGACTAAAATAATTAGAACCAATGCAAGATAACAAAAAATCCAATAATATACCCATAATTGGGTCAGTGTACTTAGAAACGAATTGTTAACACATACGTAGTATGAGAGTAACATACACTTATACAATCATAAGGTATCACAATCGAGTGTTGAGGGGATTGATCTTATCTCATCTACCATATTTGTCACTGGAAGTTGTCTTGCAATCTTGATCCATACATTAAAGAACTTTGCAATGTTTGAGTATTATCTTACCCCACCACGAACCTTAGAATAGGTTGTTTTTTTCAATGCTCTAAGTTTAACTTCTCCATTATCTAACAAAATTCCTTTGGTGATGTCGCATAAAGCATGTCAATAGCTCCTTTGAAATCCTTTTCCTTATAGCAGAAGGTAGCATATTTGATCAAAGCCCGGCATTTATCCTTCATAGCCTTAGGTAGGGTAAGTTTGACATTGTGAAAAATTATTTTGAGTTGCTACAAGCAATACGCACGTGATGATCCCAAAAAAATTTACTTCATGGCTTTAGTAAATCCCTTTAACCCATCGGATAGGAATGTAATTGTCTTATAATATCCTCTATCACTCTCTAATGCAACAATAATATTTTGAACAAATCATGTCTAATTTGCATCTGTATCATTATTTACAATTTAAATTACAAAGTTGAAGAAATATGCCAAGTAATAAAATAGTTAAAGTTCTGTGAAATATGCTGAATCTACTCACTAATGAAATAATGTAAATAATAACAATTAGATATAACTATTTATTGCATAAACTAAACATTTTTAAGCAAAATACCATTGTATTTAGATAGCAAATGATTGTCGTCTAAAAACAAAAGTGGTTGGCAACCTCTCTTGAAAACTTTCATGCGTCCACTAAGCAAAAGAAAGCCCTTAAGAACCTATCACCCTCTTGTTCAATCTCTATGATGCTTCTAGATTTGTCTCATATACCATGTCCCTATACCAAAATAGAAGGTCATAAGAAGTCACATCACTATCATAGATCTAACTCTTGGCCATCTCTCTATCATAATGATATTATTTGTTATCTTCACACAGGCACCAAATTCATTTAATAATTTATTTCGAACCTCTATAGCTCTCAAAAGAGGTTTTGCTTTCAATATGGGCATTACAATCTTTCTAACACATCTCTTTAAAGCTTTGGGATGGGACCCAAAGTCTACTATACCCCACATGTGTGCATCACTTCCCACATTTTGATCACAAATATATAAAGAAAGCCATCCATAGAAGTATGGATACACCAATTGTATGTTGTATCCTTACATTGAATAGTTACTCTAGTTTTCTCATTCTTGACAAAAAAGAAATTGAAATTGTGCTTGATAGCATAGTTTTGCAGTGTATCTCTAAAATGATTCACATCTTTGAATTATTGATCGATGCCTAAAATAATGTTATCCCACAAGTCCAATATCATATGGATTTTCTAATGATGATCCACCAAACTCAATTGCAATTGTAATGGTGCTTATATACAACTCAATTTCACTAAAAAAAGTGAAAGAGAATATATGTGTCAAGCATCTTGCATACTAAACTTATGTCTTATGTTTTACTAAATTATATATTTCAATGCAGAATTATATAAAAATTTGTTAGATAATATAACTAGAAATAGCAAGATATGCATATTTCTCAAGTATTATGATCAAAATGATCCTAAAGTAAATACTTTCCTTAGTAAAATAACTAGATAAGGTCCATAAAATAAACATAAAATGCTACATATGCGTAAACTCCTCACATATACTAATAAGAAGGGCACAATGATAGGCATGATGTGGAATACAACATAAACCAAAGACCTAAAGATAGAAATGGAAACAAAGCTTCAACACTTCACTAGTCACTTTTTTCTAGAAGAGACATACTTAGTTGAGCTCTTATTTCCTAGATCTGCTTATGGGTTGCAGATCTCAAAAGTGAGATTGATCACTCCTTGAAAAGTGCAATGGACCTTGCACATCCAATGGAAGCCAATGTCATCATGGATCATCATTAAGATGCAATACTCATTTATAGTAAGGTACATCATGGTCAGCAATGATGGGTTCGAGCTCCAGTGGTTACATATGTCAGCTTGAACTTCTTCCCAATTTGTAAACATAGTAAAATTAACCATGTGGCCTTCTCTATAATATCATACTATTGATATGATGTTATCCATTAGAGAAACATAGCAAATTGGCCATTGAGGGTGGAGAAGAGGGGCTTAGGAAAATGGATCTACAGTGGAAGAATGGTCAATGATGGAAGGACAATTTTCCATATTTAACTATCTTGGATCCATCATTAGTAGGCTCAAGAGGTGCTCAAAAATAGGAAAGAAGGTGGGCTTTTCTCCACTTCTCCTTGCCCGTCCATACTACTATTGCATGATGCAGTAGCAAGTCATAACAAGGCCAACTTCTATTTTTCCATTTGTATTGTTGTTGTAGTACGGGTGAGCATGCCAGGTACTCACCTATGTTGGGGGGCCTACCACATGGGTTATTTGGTCTAGTAGTGACTAATGCTAATTAGGAAATATAAAAATATCAGGGGGTTTCTGGTTAGCTGAAAAATTTTTAGGGGTGTGTGGAAATTTTTCCTATTATTTTTTATATTTATTATATCGTGTGATTATTTATAATTAAATGTAACAAATTATATTTGGACTTATATATTCATTATGAGCATTATCTTTCCCTATCATTGTAATTTTATTTATGTTATTTTTCTATATTGATCATATATTATAATTGTTTATAATAAAATTTTAAGTTTTAATTTTGAAATCAGTTTTAACACCAACAAAAATTGATACATTTTATTTGTTTTGACTAAAACTAATCTATTTCAATTTTGGTCAAATCATTTATTTAATTTTTTGACTAAAATTTGACTTTAGGTTTAAAAATATTTTAAAAACTTTAAAAAAGTGAAGAGAATTTATATACATATACTATTTTAAAATTATTTTAAAAAATTTTGGGTAAAAGGTTGCTTAAAATTTGAAGAAAAAATTTGTAATAAGTAGGATTTAATCTCAAGTCAATTTGATTTAGAATTAAGTTCTTAAACATCTAGGCTAAGTATATTTTGTAATGTGAGAATAATATATAAAATTAACCAATATATTTTTAAAGTTCAAAACCGAATTTTAGACTAAATCATTTCGGTTTCAACCAAAACTTAAAATCATAGTTTGTAGCATTGATTTTTGTTAAAATATATGTTTGCAGTGCATAGGTGAACGGCATTTTTCAAAAAAATCAAATAAATTGCATGTACGTTTTGAAAATTTGGAGTTATTGGTAATTTTCTCTAAACTTAAATAAGAGCATAGTGATATGTTGCAAGGGTTGCATTCATTCCTATCCAACTTATCTAAATTTAGCATCTCACCAAATATAGTTTTCAGATAATGTTGGCTCTATGCAAAATTGGAATTGATGTTCAATCCTTATCATATGTTATTTTCATTGCTAGATATACTGTCCATTATGTATTTTTTCCTCTTATCAACTATTTACATTGCATCCAATTATGTTTAAAAATCTGACACTTTAAGAAAGGCAGCCAATGCATGATGTTGTCCCCAAAATGAAGGCTAAACTTAAACAGCTTTCTATTACAAGTGGGACACATCAATCCGAACCCACAATACTGAATTGCCATAGAATAACTTGTAAATGTGCAACCCTACCTTCTTCAAACATCCATCAAGCTATTCTTAAAAAAAGATGACTCGAAATATAATAATGCCTAAAATGAAAGACATAGCGAAACCACAATCTAGAATGGAAAACAAGCCTTTAGTATCTTCATCCAAATTCTTCTAATTGAAGATAATTTGCATCTAACCTAACAAATAGTTCAAATAAAACTGAAAGCTTTGAACTCTTCTCTGGTAGTATAGAACTGAAATTTTATCCAGCCATCCAGAAAAAAATTTTCTGTGCACTGAAAATAATAAATATAAAAGTGAAAAACGAGGGCGGCCAAAACGAGCATCAAGATGTTCTTCAAAGCAAAAAATTAAGTAAACTTGCTACATATCCCTGCATTTATAAACAAATGAATGGCACAATATATCCAAGGCCAAAGAACATTGATCTGATTTAACCACATTTAGCCCGAATCGAACTAGCAGATGACATAGAAACAATGCCGTTGCATAGGTAGTTAAAAGACCGGAAAGATTAACAAACATGGGGATGCGCCACAAAATGTTGATAAGTTTGTTTTTCCAAGATTGATCCGAATAAGAAAAAGTTGTCAGGAGGTTCATAAAGCCTTTTTTAAAAAAACAGAAGTTTGCAGTAGATCAGTTTTGGAAACCCAAGTAGTGCGTGCAATATATGGTTCTTGCAGCTGCAACAAAAGACTGTTTTTTAAAAAACTTGGAAAAATTACACAACTAACATGTCATTCGCAGATGAAGAATTTTGAAAGCCTTCATTTCCAATGATTTTGCCAACCATTCTACTAGAAAAATATATGAAATTATTTAAGTATTTCAGAAAAGGTGGTCCAAGAAGCAATAGTTGGTAGTATTGTCTATGGTGAGTAATAGAATTGATCTGACATTGGGATGAGAATATGTAAATGGGAAGCAAAATGATGTATTGTTGCAAGTGTTTTATAGTATTTTAGAATCACAAAGGTTCCGGACATGGAAATATTCACATTCTTCAAACATTCTAATGCAACTTTGTTTGCAAAAAGGAATTTTATATATGAAATGGTTACTTGCTAAACCAGCAGCAAAGCATGGGTATAATTAGAACTGTGCTTGATGAGTATTCTATTGTTGACATTATTTCATACTTGTGCTTTGAGAAGGACGGGTGAAATACATTTAGCTTCAACACATAGATGGGCGAGAAAACTCTGATGCCATTCATTTTATATTATGCATACTATTGAAACTAACCGAGAATAAGGATAAGAGCAAAAAGGATGGTAGAAAGAGATTCAACCAGGCAACATTTAATTTCATGGTCGATTCTTTACTAGATGGATGGATGTACTAACCAAATGCTTATAGATTGCATTTAACATTAACACATGACAGTTAAGAAACCAAAGAAGATATAAAATTGCTGCGAGCCCAAGGAAGTGTTTAGTGCTTTAGTTTTTACCTTTTCAAATTAATAGATATTTCTATAACTTTTATTCTTTGTACGCAGATATCATACAGTCATTGCCTGTTTTTAGTTTTTTGTTCGACTATAATTTGTTTTCTTGTCAACCATTTAATTCCTTGCTCAGATTTCCCTCCTTGTGGTTTAGGCATTCCGCAGCCTAACAATCAATTTCAGGTCACAAACAAGTATCACCAAAAAGATAATAATAGCAAATCATCATCATCATTTGTGTTTAACCAAGCTCCAAAAAGAAATACTCAAAATTTTCTATAAAGCTGAGGTTTGGAATTGGCTTCTAACCATGGCATCACCTTAAGAGAAGCAGATGGCTACTGGATAGAAGGAAAGCTTTTGAAAGATGAGCACGAAGCAGGGTAGTACTTGGGGAGAGATAACTACTAACTAGCAGAGGGTGAAGCTGGCCGCCAATGGAGGGACGGAGCTGGAGCGGCCAACCGAAGGGTGGAGTGCCGAGTGCAGGTCGCAAGCATGGCAGAGGGATACTTGCGGTGGAGGGCGCTTGCAGGCTCGACCTGAACGCGACATGTGCTAGATGTGGTGGCTAGCGAAGGCAACGATGACGGGTTACAGAATCAATCGAAGTCACAGGAGCTGGAGGGAGCTAGGTTTTTTCGGTTTGGAGCTCGATTTGGAAGAAAGGGAGTTGTTTAAAAAGCATCTATGCCGATGCTAATAGTTAGCACCAACAATATAATCATAGACGGCACTAACTTCATTAGCACCACCTAAGATTTGTTAATACTAACAGAATTAGCGCCCCGAGAGATAACATACTAGTGGCATGGCGCTAACTCTGTTAGCGTCGCTTTTGATATTTTTAACACTAGCGTTTGATTTAGCGCCGCTAGTGATAAGCTACTGGCAATGCTTTCTCTAGCACCAAATGTTTAGTGTGGTAAAAACCTTTTGTTCTTGTAGTGAATCTCATCCAAAGCTCCCAGAAAAATCAATCCCAAAACATATGAAAAATCATCCCAAACACTTGGCAAATTCAGCCCCCAACACATGTAAAAAATCAGCCCTAAAACTTAGAAATTCAATATCTAAAAACCCTAGCAATTGAGTTCGAAACCATGTGGAGTTCAGTCCCAAAAATTCTGAAAATTGTCGGTGCTTTTTAAAATAGAGGTGAACACATATCATAATAAAATGAAAGAAAAGAAACAAAGAATTGCCAGAAGGAACATAAATACCACAATTGATCTACTTAACTTTGCATCTCAAGCTCTGTACATTCCTTTCCTACATCTACTCTCCCTCTCTCTCAATTTTGTTGTCACTATTGTCCCCCATCGAAATTTATTCACAAGTCTCCAATTAATCATAAAACTCAAAATGAATTTGGAGAGATTTCCCAAAAATTCATAGAATCAAGATACCAAAAATCTTATGACTAAAGTCAAAATTTGAACTTGAATTATATATGAACCTCATAAAATCACAACTAAATAAAAAAATTATCCCCTAATTCAATCAAATGACGAGATGCAGAGAATAACATGATTCTACCATGAGAGCAAATCAAACTTTGCTTGAAGGGGAAGAAAGCTACTTGTGGCCAAAGCAAAAGAGGTTGGAGGTCAAAGGAGTTACTATAGGTGGATGTGGATGAATGAGGTTGGAGGTAGGAGGGGGAGGCTTCTCAAGGCACGAGGGACATAGAGGAGGTTGGAGGTCAAGAGAGTTACTCGAGATAGAGGCGAAGGAGGTTGGAGGTTTGAGGTTAGAGGAGTTGCTCTATTATAGTGTTAAAGTATGACGAATTAGCCCCACATGGAAAAATTAGGTAAATAGAGTCTGATATATATAGTAAAAAAACTCATATCTTATCAGTTTAAATTATTAGAATAATTTAGTATATGGCTCACTATATGACCTAGTTTGATATTCTTGAATTCCTCCAATATTGCTCAAAGCGAAGAGGAGGTAGGAGCTTAGAGGAGGGTGCTCACCATCATAGATCTAGGAGTGAATGGTGTTTGATAAAGAAAGAGAGTTGGCAAGAATGATACTTACAAAATTTGAGGGGAAAAAAGATTTTCACATAATAATAAAAGTTTTCATTAGATCAAAGCCCAATATAATTCACCAAGAATGATACTTACAAAATTTATACAAATCACAAGTACAATTAAATATAAAACAAGGTAAGTAAAGAATGATACCATGATTTACATAGTTTAGAAACTAATCGCTCCTACTCACAGCTCTTGTCTCACTCTTGAGAACTTTAATCATTCTACTAGTGATGTTGTTTCATTAGATAAAATCAAACTTTTACATAAAACTCCAAACCGGAGTGTCACTTTCTTCGAGTAAAACTAAACCTGTTACTTCTTTAGGGTGAAGTCATGCCTATACAAATGACCTTGCTCCCGCATAAAAGATCTACTCTATATTAGAGATTTTATACACTCACACGCCTAACACCTATGAGTGTTTACTAGTGAAAAATCATAAAAGATGATACATTTGAAGCTCACTACAAGTTTCTCTTAGGATAAAAATAAGAGTATTGAAGATTTGATATGAAATTGAAAGTTTAGAGCATTCTTTTGCTAGTAGGGGAGGGTTTTGATCTCTTCTCTAAAATTGATATGAAATTGTGAAAACTTACTTAGAAAAACCTAACCATACTTATTTATATCTTATGGGTCAAACTAACAATTGAGGGTGAAATTCTAAACTAGTTTCACTCCAATAGTCAAAAATTTAGTCATTAGTTATGCAAAAATTCTGAACCAAATGACAACCAGACTTCTACTTGAGGTGAGCCAGAACTGAAAAATCCACATAGCCGGTTGTCCAGTTAGTCAACTGGTCATCCGGTTGTGATAAAAAAAACTTTGTTAAAAGCTTTCTAATGTGATAAATACTGAATAAATAATCTCAAGGCTAAATCTTTGACTCGGCTAAAATAAATAAAAATCTAAACCTAAACGTTTGGAGTCAATCTTACATCTTGAACATTTTTTGAGCTTCCAACTTGATCTTTAAGCTTCATCTCTAAGTTATTATCCTCTTTATCTTTGAGTCATTATCTTCAAGTTTTAATCTTGAGACTCAGTCCTTTATGAGTTTGAATGGTCATTGCAAATTCTAAAACTTATTCCAACTTAAAAAATTTATTAAATACTAGTTTGATCATCATCAAAATTCAAAGGTCAATAAAAAAAAGTGAGGATGTGAATCTAAGACTAAAACTGACACCAACAAATGGTATTTTTGTGAAAGCACTAGCTAATATTGATTCTTTTTTAAATGCCAAAAAAGCATCAAAAATTACTAACTCTTATAGAAAAATATTAGTAAAATTTGATGTTTTTTGAAGCATTAAACATTAGTGCTGGAAAAAGCCCTTTTATTGTAGTGAGGTGAAGACATCATTGCTCCTTTTTAGCAAGTGTTCGAGTTTGGACTCTACAGCTTAGGACCAATATTCACTATTCTTCCCAATTTTTCATCCAATATGAAGTTCACTAGCTACTCGATGGGTTTGGCACCTCAGTTCTTCTTTTCTTCAACCACTCAACATTTTTCTTTTATATTAGTAGCTTCTTCCCAATAAGTGGCATAATAGGTTTTGGCGGGTGACTAATCTCCCTTCACTTCCTTAAGGTTCCCATTGTTCGTGGAGATCTTCACGAGTAGCTTATATATGGACTACTAGCTTGAAGTTAGTTTAAGGCAAGTTGTCCGAGGATAACCTTGTACATAGAATAGGTTCGGACCGCTATGAACCTAGTGTGTAGAGTGGAGATTCTTGGGACCTACCTGACAACTAGCAATAACTCTATTGTTCCTATTATAGTCATAGAGTAGTTAGTCAATCCTGTAAGGACTCTACTGTATGGTTACAGTTTCTATTAAGTCTCCATTTTCTCATAGGCTTAAGTAAATAGAACATTCACAGAGCTCTCTTGTTATAGTAGTGTCAAATAATGAATTAGTCCCATATCAGATAATCGAACAAATAGAGTTTGATACATATAGTGAAAAGACTCATATCTTAACAATTTAGACTTTTGGGATAGTTCAGTATCCAATTTATTATATTGACCTGATTTAACACTATTTGGACCCTTCTAACATTCATAGCTTCACGTTTAAAGCTATGTAAATCCTTAGATGCTAAAATTATCGTGATGATTCAAATAAATCGAGTCACATATTAGTTCAAGGGAATTGTTATATTATCAGATAATAAATTAGTCCCATATCGGATAATCAAACAAATAGAGTATATATATATATATGTATAATATATATATATATATTATATATATATATATAGAGAGAGAGAGAGAGAGTAAAAAGACTCATATTCCATTAACTTAGGTTTTTAAAATAATTTGGTATCTAGTCCGCTATATTGATCCAATTTAACATTCTTTGTACTCTCCCAACACTCCCTATATCCATCATGATACATTGCATATTATACCTATCCATCATAGTAGATACCACTAGTGTGTCATCATGACTAAAAAAATTAAAATCAAGATTCTTGGTGGAAAGAACCATATAAACTTACCTTTCTCCTTGCTTTTCTCTCTTTGCACTCTCTTGCTCGCCAATGATGGCTTGACTTTTTTAGAAACTGAGGTGCCACTTTAATGAATGGGTTGAAGGAAGATCATGTTCATATTACCCTTCACTAGTGGGTTTTGGATCTCTGAATTTCATTGCCTTTGCAGGGACACTAGGCATCAAGGTTGACAAGGATGATTCTCATCTTCCTTGTCATCTTCATTTCTCCTATTGTCTCTTAAGATGAACTTCTTGAACTGCCCTTCTTGTATTAGCCTTTCGATCTCCAACTTCAAGATATGATACTCTTCTATCTCATGGTTGTAATTATTGTAGAACCTATAATACTTTGTGGTATCCAACCTTGAATGGCCTTGGTGAAGTCATGGTGGATGCTTCAAGTAGTATTCATGCTAAATTTGTGCTGGCATGGATTGGTTGAAGGGGGTATAGTTTGAAATTCTCCTTGGCACTCCTTGTGGTCATCTCAGTGTCGTTTACTCTCACCTCTTGCCTTTTGAATGCATTGCCTCTTCAGTTTTGTGCTACCCATAGATTTTTGCTGAGCTACCATCATCTTTTTAACATCAACATATTCTTTCACTTGTTATATGAACTCCATCAATGTCCATGGTGGTCACCAAGCCATCCGATAAGCAACTCTACTTTGCATGATGTCATTTATTGCTACTGCAAAGGCTATTAAACTTTGCTCAGTGACTTCCAACCTTACGTTATTGAATCTTGCTTGATACTTCCGAAGTGTCTTCCATTCATTTTGCTTTGTAGTGAGTAGTGTAGATGGATCTTTCCTCTAATCCACGAGTGAGACAAACTAATGTTGTGGAGGTTGATGTGCCTCTCAAATTGAGAAGATTGGGTTCAGCTCAATCTATCTAGTCATAGTCCAATTCTTTCTTCCTATGGTAAAAAGGACATCGTGAGAAGGACCGTTATGATCTCTTTGGTGGCTATCACTATGATGATTAAGTAAGCCTATGGGGTGGAGATATTACTGTGGAATAGAGAGAAAAAAGCCATTAGGGTCTCATGTTTGGCTAATCTAGGTCATTTGTAGGGAGATGCTCTTGGATTAGGTCAAAATGAGGGCATAGAGGGTGATTCACCACTGGGCCATTAGGGTGAAATCTCCATTTTGTCGAATAGTGGGAAGAGGATAAAACCATATTCTTTACCATGATTTTGTTAAAAATGGGGACTACAAGAGAGTTCGATAGTTCAATGCCACTATGCTTTGGATGTGAGGGTCTAGTGTCCTTTTAGGGAAGTGTTCAGGGTGCATGCAAAAGTTGGTCACCTAATTTGGTGAAGAGGTTTTGCGCATGAAGCTCCGCACATGAGGCTTGGTTCCTAAAGTTTGGTGGGGTTTGCTGAGCACTTGATGTATGGAGTCCGATGGATCAAACTGATAAGTCATGGACCGTACTAGTCTAGTGGTTTGCTTAGACCAAAATTGTGTATGGGGTTTCATGCCTCATAACCAAAATAATACGATTTATTTTTAAAATACAAAAAACTGTGTGAGACATCTTAATAAAAGCACAATCTTTACTAAATTGTATATTTCATTAGATGCAAACATTGACCAACATGATTCACAACAATTGATTATTTTTATGAAGTTGGAAAAACAAAATACCATCTAACAAATTAGACTTTGTATAGTTTCTTCAATGTATGACAAGCAAAACAAAACTCTCATTAGCCCTAAATTTTCTTAAGTTTAGTGATGTAATGGATAACTACTAGCCAAATGTGATGACTATATATATAAAAGTATAACCCCTTAAGAAATTATTTATGAGTAATTTTAGCGATTTCGGTATCTACATACCATCCCTTTTTTTAAGAAAAAAATTTTAAATACACCTTGGAAATTTTTCAGTTGAGCAATGACCCTCTCTAATTTTTGAACATCTCAAAAACCCCTCAATTAGTAACTATTAGTATAAGAACTGGGGAGTACTATAACAGTACTACAATAGTATTATATAATAATATAATAATACATAAAAATATTAGAATAATAATATAATAAGATGTGAATACTTTACCAGTACTGTAGTAAATATTAGCAGTATATACTTAAAAATTAATTATTATGATAAAAAATATATTTTTCTTTAGTCATATATGATTAGTTTTAATCATAATGATTATTTTCTACTTATATTGGTTTGAATTTGATTATTTTATCTTATTTCTATTTATATTAATTTTATATTAATTATTTTATTTTATTTCTTTTTATATTGATTTAGTTTTGATCATAATAAATATAGTAGTATTGTTAAAGAATCCAAAATATTATTATAATATTTGCTAAAGTATATACTACAATACTTTAACTATGTTATAGCACCATTAATGATGATACAGGTTTTAATGAAATATTTGTCACATCATATTACAACATTTTGGGATATTCCTAATATTTAAAAAGGGCCTCTAAAAGTGTCAAAAATGTCAAAAAAAGATTCCTGATTCTTATTAAATGCTGGTATAAAAAAACATCACAAATATTCTTGGTATTTTTTTAATATCGACAAAAAATATTCTCAATATTTTTTATGATGATGGAAAAATATCAGCAAAAAATAATATTAGTCATTTTTTACCAAAAAATTCTAGAACACATCCCAACATTTCTATCAAAAACGTCAGAAAAATCCCGGTGTTTCTCTGAAAATGAGTTTCTAACATTTTGATGTTCCTCCTCTCAACAAAAATGTAACATCAAATATGGTATGAATATGAACATATTTTTCAAAAAAAAATTTCCAGTATTGCAATGGCAATTTTCTAGTTTACCACAAAGATTCATGGAATGTGCAAATACCTTGTTTTGAAAATCTGACAAACAAACAAAGCCGATGCAAAATACTCCTAAGGAAGTGCACCAGGGAAAATTTTAAGTTACTTTCAAGGCCAATAATTCATTGGGTGAATGGTGAATAGAATGTCCTAGTGGCCCAATTACATGAGTTTGTAGACAAATAGGTTGATAAAGAGGCTGATCTTATCAAACAAGAATCTTCTGAACCTCTGTGGTAACTCATTTTGGTGGTTTCTCGATTTGAAGATTCACAATAACACCCTTCTTGGAGTAGTAGCCAATAACCTGCAATTGGGAAGCATTATCAAATCTTTGGCAATTGATTGAGAAAAAAGAACAAGGATATTTGTCTCAAAAAAAAGATGGGAATGAGGTTAAATATATAGGCTTTTGCTTTGATGGTCTGTAATCCATGCAACCTAGTACACTTGATATGCAAAACACAAGCAATTGTTTTACTGAAATTTTAAATAATAGTAAATGCAAGACATTCTTTACAAACAATAAACAAGGACTAGCTAGTAGACATCACAATTATGAAAATCCAAAATATGATTATCAAATATGAATACTAACTGTTACAGCAAAAACATGCATAGCAAGATATGATGTTGCAGATAATTTAGAACTCACTATCAATGTATGCAACAAGAGGACAAGGGCAAAGTAGAGAAGATACTACTAAGAAAAGATACACAAGACAGTTAACAGGACAAAGAGTCCCCTTCCATAATTCTATTAATACTAAAGCTTATTGAAGAAATGAATTAGGATTTAAAAAGACAACTTTGATGAAATTCTAGTTGATGCATATGTTTCGAGGTCATGGATACCATTCTCAGACCAATCACTATCATTTCATTCTTAAGTCAAAATAGATTTGTCTCATGTATAGAGAAAATCATTGTTATTTTTCATCCACACTTATTTGAAATTATTTTTTGGGACTTGCTTTTTATTTAGGGGGAGTTTGGATCAATTCCAAATTTGAAATTGTGGAATCAAGAGAATTGAGTAATTCTGAAAAATTGAAAGAAATGGAAGAATTAAATAATTTCAGTGTTTGGATAAATATTTTTTGAATGGAATTGAGATTTGGCCAATTCAGAAATTCTGAACTTTTGTTGTTTGGTTGACAAATATAATTGATCAATTTCATTTATTTGTCAAATTCTTGTGTTTAGTTAGAGTAGAAATTGAGAATTAGCATATTATTCAAAAAAAATAATTTATATGTAAATTATCACGAAAATATAATAAATTTAATATAAAAATTGGTAATTTAATTTTCACAATTAATAAAATTTTCTAATGAGTTGCATAAATGAAGAGTTATATAAATATATGTTAACTAATTATTATTATTTAATATAATATTATTATTCTCATGTCAAATAATTTTTAATAAACAAAAAATAGTTTCTTTTTGAAAATATTTTATTTTTAAATAATTAGGAAAGTATAATAATGTTATTATTAAATATATAAAAATGATTAAAAATAATAAATATTTTAAAAAGATCAAAAAATGGTGGGTTATGTAAGTAAATTGTAATCAATTATGGATTTATTTAATATAATTTTGTGATTATCTTGTCATATGTTTTTTAATAAACATAGAAATATATACTTATTTTTTAAAAAATAATGTATTTGTAAGTAATTTGAAAAATAAAATTTTATTTTCAAAATTATTGAATTAATTTTAGAAATTAATAAGGTTTTACAAAAAGTCCAAAAATGAAGAGCTATCTAAATAAATTGTAACTAATGATAGATTTAGTTAATATAATTTTGTGGTTCTCTTTTCAAATAATTTTTAATAAACTTAAGATATGCATACTTTTTGTAAAAATTATTTAATTTGTAAGTAATTAAAAATTATAAAAATTATAATCTTAAAATTATTAAATTGATTTATACAATCTTCTTATTTCAAAAACATATAACTGTAGACATCTAACTGATGATAATGAAAGAGAAGAAGGTGACATAAACAAAAAAAATAATATTGTAAGAATTCAGCTTCACTATATGCAAATATCATAATAAATATTAAGATGATTTGCAGCTACTATAAAGACAACTTAGTAAGTTAATACAAAAGATAACTTAAAAGGTTAATACAAAAGACCACTTAGTATGTTAATATAAAAGACAGCTTAGTAGGTTAATATAAAAGATAACTTCGTATGTTAATACAAAATATATAACTAGATATTCATATTGTCCAGAAACTTCTAAAGTCACTCAATTCTAGCCTCATCATTCGTGTCATCGATAAATGTCATGTCATCAACCTCGTCCTCATATAAATGCCTATATAATGCAAAAACATCGCAAGTTGTTCCTCAACGGTGACATGTTGTGTATCGTATAAAAGATTTTGATCTTGCAATATACTGACCAAATGCATAAATATAGGCACATTCATCCTTAAATAGTCTCCACAATTACTTTTACCATCATATAAAATATTCTGAAGATTACCACCGCTGAGGGACTCCCAATTGGCTATTGATTTAATGTGCAATTAGGTTCTTCTTCTTCTAATCAACATTCGTACTATCAAACATGCAGCCATTAAGTAATAATATTCAGTAGCCTATATTCTCAACAAATCTAAGTCCTTGTCGTCTATCTAATATTCACACATTTGTCAAAACAAGAATTATATTTTCAACTAGTGAGGTTAAGTCAAATACAAAATTATATTCTTTTCTTTATTTAAATATTACATATAATTAATAGATTTACTGTTTATAAAATGGCTATAATAGAGGGAAAAATAATAAAATAGTAGATAATAATAAACATCCTTTGCAGGTAGGGTTTTTATTTATTGGCCAGTTAAAGTTAATTTTGGCCCAACTACATGAAAATCCCAATAGGATTTAATTTGTAGTTCCTAAACAAGCAAGAAAATGTCCTGAAAAAATTATACTCAATTGTATAAAATCCTTGCTATAAACATGGGACATCATTTATAGGGTTTGCAAGACAAAATGATAAAGAAAAACTAGTTTAATATATTTTTTTTGTTAGTAATTAAAGGCATATCTTTGTCTATACCACCAAAGTTTGAGTAAAATATGCAGTCTTCTACGGTCTATTGCTTGGGCTTAAGTTGACAGTGTTTGTATCCTTTGGCAGAATAATATGTGGCACAATTTCCTTCTGGATCAAGCCAAATAGTTTGGTGGATCATGGAAAACTGACGATAATATTTTAATCGATCAAAGCATATGCTCAACCAACTGAAAATGCTAACATTTTTATCTATTTCACAATCTAAATAGTGGTTAGCTTGGAGTGAAGAGGAACACATTCAATTGAAATCCCAGCTAAATCCTCTTTCAAAAGAAGGTTAAGGGAGTGTTCGTTAACTCACTGAGAACTAGATCTCATTGAATCTGATCACCAACAGTCGGATCTGCTTGATGGAGCAAAGAAGAAGAAGATATGGTGGCGTAGGTCAGACAGAGATGAAGCTCGCACGAAGCTACAATGGAGCAGGTTAGACAAGGATGAAGCAGCACGGGACATTGGTGGCACAGATCAGGCAAGGATGAAGCTCGCACGAAGAAGCAGACGAGCTTGGACTAGCAACGCATGGAGTAGGAGACGAGCTTGGACCAACAGATGACCTTGGGTCGGTAGCGCATGGAGTTGGAGATGAGCTTGGACAGCCGACAAGCTTGGACCAGTAGCACATGGAGTCGAAAACAAACTTGGACCAGCAGATGAGCTTGGACCGACAGTACACGGAGTTGGAGACAAGCTTGGACCAGCAATGCGTAGAGTTGGCTACGCATAGAGTCGAAGACAAGCCTAGACCAGCAGTCGAGCTTGGATCAATAGAGCACAGAGTCGGAGATGAGATTCGACCGGCAGGCGTAGATCGAGCATGAAAGGCACAGATTGAGCACGACAGGTATCGGCTGACCATAGAAGGCATAAATCGAGTACAATAGGCGCTAATCGAGCACTGATGAAGACATAGATCGAGCACGAGGTACAATCAAGCATGGAGAAGATGAGGGCAAAAACAACGGTTTCTACGAGAGTGAAAACAGAGTGACATTCAGACATGGGACCCATGTATTTTCTCCCGAAATTGGTGTCTTTCACAAAAAAAAAGCCAAGAATTCAAATTTGGAATCTAGGAGGGTAAGAAATCATTCAATTCTTTCGATTCCTGGATATGAAATTGAGCCAAACACTGTAATATAAGGAATTAACTTTCAATTTCTTCAATTCTCTCCATTCCGGATTTTAAGAATCAAACCAAACACTCCCTTAGTGTCAACCAAATACCTCTAGTCCACGATTTTGAGCCCATTAGCACTTGTTCATAATAGTAAAAACCAAGTAGTACATTTGACATGGAAATGGGCATAGTAATTATGTCAATCTTCAAGATAACAAGAAACATTAATATATCAATGAGGAAAAAAAGTAGCATTTCATACCAAGACCAATTTTCAAAGAAGATTTAGTATAACTTGTAGGGCATTCAGTGCTATAAAATTTTTTCACAGGGAACAATGTCCCAACACCTAATACAAGACAACTTGAGAAAAATCTCGATATATTAAAATCATCTAGGGTTGTTGAAGTAATAAGAACCTTCAGATTGGAAGCTTACAGTTTAGCCAAGTGCTTCATCAAACCCAACAATATATTGCTACAAAATAAGAGAAGTATAGAATTAATATCCACTCATTTTCATCATTTAGGCAAGTTAAATCAACACTTACAATGAAAGATTTAGGCATGTGCAAAGGAGACTTTTAAAATATTCCTATCGTGATGATATTGATGAGAAATATTGGGATTCGTAATGGAAGGTTTCACAAATCACCTTATTTAAATAACATTAGAAATAAAAAGTAATATAAGATAAAAAAAAATAAGAAAAGACACAATGATATATGTGGTTCACCTAAAATCGAGTTACGTATACAGAAGGAGCGAGAGATGTACTATTAAAAGACTTTATAAGAGTCTAAAATAAAGACTTCATTCTTTCTTATCTAACTAAACTCTTTATCAAATTTTGACGATGCATTTACCTTTAAAGATTATCTTCAAAAGAATACCATGAGAAATTACTGTGAAAAACTACTGAGAAGTACTAAAAAAATATATATACAAGAGCTAACACTCTCTTTCTCTTCTCTCTATTCTCTCTATTTCTCTCTAGTTCAATCTCAGTACTATACTACACTTAAACCCTATGTATTACTAATGTATTTATACGCTCTTATTGACTTTGAGTTCTACTCTAATTACAATTCCTAATATTACATAATAAATATTTAAAATCAAACATAAGTCCAAATTTTATTTTGGATTTCTATTTTAACTCAAATTCTAATTCGAGTTTGAGATATCTAAATAACAATCTCCATCTTGATTTGAATCAGGCATACTATCATCATGAAACTTTAGCCATCATCTCTTATATAGTCTATTCTCTTAGGCTACTAGCTTATTCAGCAAATCACAAAATGTGAGCTCGAATTAACTTCAAATTCACTTTTTCATACTTACAAGCTTGTACTTTTGGAAGCCTTTTGAAATACCTATGTTTACTATCATAGCAAAAGTAACTCGAAAATAATGTTTATCTCCCACTGGATCACTCTAAATATCATGCTTCCTCTTCACCACTTTAGCTATTGGAATGCCATCCATAATGGTGTTTCGTATCAATTGGTAAATATTTTCACATTTTTATCTTTTCATTAGAATACCACGTGCCACCTTTATGACTCCATCTCTTATTAAATAATTATAACATTTTGAGTCAAGTACATTAAGTAAAATTAAATTCTTTCGCATCTTGGAGACATGCCTTACTTCAGTAAAAGTGCGAATCACTCCATTAAATATTTGAATTTAGACTGTTCTTATATAGACAATCTCACTAATCGAATTATCACTCAATCAAATAATACCTTTCTTTTTATTCTGCTTATAAGAAGTAAATCAATTCTTCCTGAGACAAACATGATAAGAATTACTAGAATCTAAAATTCATTCATCAGAAGTGTCAATTTCTACAGATATCGTAAGAATATCTCCATTTCGCAGTGGAAGGTTCATAAATCATCTTATTATCAAATAACACAAGAAACGAAAAATAATACAGAATAACAAAAATAACAAGAAGTGACATAATGATATATATAATTCACCCAAAATCAGATTACATCCATTGAGAAAATAAAAGGTCCACTATCAAAAGATTTTACAAGAGTTTATAAGAAAAATTGTACTTTTTCTTATCTAATTAAACTTTTCGCTAAAACTCAGCGACGTCTCCATTTTTAAAGAGAATCTTTAAGAGAATATTATGAGGAACCAGTATGAGATACTATCAAGAAATACTAAAAAGACCCACATACAAGAGACGACACATTTTCTTTCTCTTCTCTTTATTCTCTCTATTTTTTTCTAGTTCAACTTTAGTACTACACTATATCTAAATCCTATGTATTAGAGTATTTATAGGCCCTTATTGACTTTGAGTTCTACTCTAATTATAACTCCTAATATTATATAATAAGTATTTAAAATTAGATATAAATTCAAATTCAATTTGGACTCTTTATTTTAACTCGAACTCTAATTTGAATTTGAGATATCCAAACTCAACGAGAAAAAAAAAATTTATATTAAATTTTTTTAAAAATCACATATATTTAGTGGAAGTGGCCCAAAAATACGTGTTTAAACTTCTTTCATGAGTTTCATCCAAGATGATGACTGAATATTTAGTCAATTCTGGATTGGATGGGGTTCACGAAGAAAGCAGCCATCCGGGAGGTACCTGAGAATTAATAGCATAAATTGACAAAAATCTTATGTAAAATAAATATAACATTCGAAAAAATCAGGCCAAATAAAAACTAAACCTGTACTTGATGCAAGTTTTACCTGAGCCTCGATCTTCAAAGCGAATGCAATAACCGACTTCCTCCCCAAGCCGGACACCAAGTTCCATTGCAACCCTCCTGCATAAAAGGAAGAGAAATAGCTCAAGCTGTTACTAAACATCTATTTCACAAAGTGCATGCGGCATTCTACAGCACCTACTTTGGCATTACACCAGAAGGAAAGAGTTGGACATATTAGATAGGAACACTCCAAATTGTGAAGAGAAAAACACAAAACAAGATGATAAGAGCATGTGCAAGCAAAATACAGTTTCCAACTAGGTCTTAAAAGCGACACTGGCTTTGATATTAGCAAAGACATACTATGAGAAATCTTTTTTCTCTTCGGATATTATGAGGCAATATTCCCATTTCCGCACTTGCTTCATGGTTCAAGCAAGTTTATATGAATTAATTATTTTTTGCGACTTGTCTCACACTTAACCTTGGTTTATGATACTGTGTAATTTCTCAAAGAGCCATTAGCAGTTCCTGCTATTAAACTGATATAAAACTTCTATAGTAACAGTCAGTAAACAACTACAAAATGAACCATAGAAATTGGTCCTAAAGTGAAGATAGGGATCCCATTGTCTACCGTCTTGCAGTTGTACTCTCTCGGCTTTATCTTGATTTTACTGATACAAGCATTCAAAAATTAGAGGCAAGTGCATTTTTTTCAGCTATTATCGAACTTCTGTCCTGTAAGCCTGATGAACTTCAAAAGAAAAAGGACAAATCCTTCCTCAAGTGATGATACTAATATTGTTACCTACCATCTTGCAGAGGTTCTACTGCTGACTTTACCTTCATTTTGCTGGTATGATCATTCAAACAAAAGAGACATGACCATTTTTGCTTGCTGTTGTCTAACTTCTGGAACAAAGCTGATCACTCAAGTTCAAAAGAAAGCGGGGAAAGAAATTGATCCTACAGTGAAGATAGTAAGAATGTTGTCCACCATTTTGCCGTGGCTCTACTTCTGCTATTGCCTTCACATCGACGCTAGTATATAGAATCAAACAAATCCCAAAATATATGTTTCCGCAAAATTAATTTTCATGCAATACCAAACCCTAATCGAACACGCTCAAGTGTGGGATTCCCTTCTTCAACTTTCAAAAAAAAAACACCCCAAAAATGTCAAGAAGAACAGCGAATGCAGGAGACTAGGAGAGAGGGGACCTCGAAATGGAGATTGCGGCGACTCGACGGGGCTGGGTAACGGCGATGGTGCCGGAGCGGGCATGGCCCCGGCGGTGTAAGATCTGGGAGAGCCGGGTGCTCTTCCTAGAGCCCGTCTTTCAGATGATGACCACCACAGGGTTCTCCTCCACCATATCCACGATCTTGTCCTCGAACGTCAGGATCGGGAGAACTGCCATGGCCGGCGAAGCTCTTGCTTGGTAGATGAGGGTTTTCGATTCTCCCGCTATCGCAGAGGTTGGGTATTGTGTGAAATGAAAGACGGCACCGTGTTAAAAATGAACCGTTCATCGCAAACGAAAAGAAGATCTATGGCTCAGATTATGGGTGGATTTTTAAAAACGTCATTCCCGGTGTTTTTAACTCAAGATCGTCGGCGATTGCGTGCTTTTTATATTACAAACACGGGCAACCGCCTGCATTTAGTTTTAAAAAAGCGGACAATTATCAGCATATACCTATAAATATTAATAATCATTAGTGTTTGTCCATAAAAATCAATAATTATAAATATTTATTATTTAACGTTATTAATTATCAACGTTGGATAATAAATGTCAATAATTATTGATGTTTTTTCAACCGTCATAAAAAAATATCGCCAAAAATCCAATTTATCATAGTGTTAGAAAGAATTTTTGACAAATTCAAAAATTCAAGGGCAATTGCTCAACTGTAAAATTTTTAGGATGCATCTGAATTTTTTTTAATTTTATAACTTATAATCCCCTAATTATATTTTAATTAAATTTTAATTCAAAATTGTTTTTTGCTTATGTCAATTTTAACTTAAGTGCTACTTTTTATTTATATAATAATACCGTTATAAGTAAAAAAAATACATAAGTTTCCTAAAATTTGCAGAAAACTTAATTTTATTAAAAAAGTTCAAAAATATCCTCATTATATTAAAAATTTGCAGAAAGTCCAAATATTTTTAAAAATTACAGAAAAGACCTTGATTTTTTAAAATTTACAAGAAAGCAATTAAATTTTTTAAAGTTTGTACAAGAAGATTTTATTAAAAAGTATAAAAAGTCCTCATTTTAATAAAAATTTACATAAAATCCCTTTTTTATAAATTTGAAAAAAAATTTGATTTTTTAAATTTTTAAGAAAAGCGCTTTCCTTAAAAACATGCAGAAAAACCAATGTTTTGTTAATAATTTATGAAAAGGCTCATTTTTCATAAAAGTTTGCAAAAAATCCTCATTTTCTTAAAATATTTACAAAAAATACCTTATTTTATTAAAAATTCACAAAACCATCAATTTTTAAAAAATTTGTACAAAAGCCCTTTGTTTTTGAAAAATTTTTAGAAAAGCCTCATTTTAAAATTTTTTTAAAAAAGTCCCTATTTTCATAAATGTTCATAAATTTTTTGAAAATTTACTAAAAAGCATTTATTTTCTTAAAATTTAGCTAAAAGATTTATAAGAAAGTTCTTATGCTTTCACCTTATATGCATTTCCCTTTAATATCTATTTTGTTTTTGAAATAAATAAGGAATTATTACATATCAGCCTTGAGATATTTGTGCTATATTTCATGTTATATTTTGTACGACAAAAGTCAGGATTTTAAACATAAATGTTTTTTATGTTATATTTTGTATGAAAGATATAAAAAATATAAATATTTTTAATGACATTTTTTAAAATTAATATTTACAAATTTATTAAAAATAATGGTTTTCTTCAAATTTTTTAGAAAATGAGGGCTTGTTGTATTTTTTTTAAGAAAATAGGTTTTTTTGAAATTTTTTAAGATACGAGTGTTTTTTCAATTTTTTAAAAAATAAGGGATAAGGGTTTTCTTCAAATTTTTAAGAAAATGAGGGCTTGTTGTATTTTTTTTTAAGAAAATAGGTTTGTTTTGAAAATTTTTAAGATACGAGTGTTTTTTCAATTTTAAAAAAATAAGGGCATTTATATGCTTTTTCAAAATGAATAAATTTCTTTACATTATTAAGGAAATTAGGGGTTTTTTTTATCAATTTCAAAGAAAATGAAGATTTTTTTGCAAATTTTTAAGAAATTGAAGGCTTTTATGCATCATTTTTTTAGAAAATGAGTACTTTTTTTATAAATTTTTACGAAACACAAATTTTTTTTTCAAATTTTAAAGAAAATAAGAATTCTCCGCAAATTTTTTAAAAAAATGAGAGTTTTTTGTAATTCTTTAAAATTTTGTGATTTTTCTACAAATGTTTATGAAAAATGAGGATTTTTCAATAAATTTTTTAAAAAATAAGATTTTTTTGTAAATTTATAAAAAAGGACTTTTCGGTAGTGAGCTTTTTACAAATTTAATGAAAATAAAATCTTTTTGCTAATTTTAAGGAGATAAAAACTTTTTTGTAATATTTCTAAAAATTAGGAGTTTTAGATAATTTTTGAAAATTAATTAATTTCTGCAGATTTTGAATAATGGATTTTTTTTGGAAAATTTGAATAAAATTTGATATTTTCTACAAATTTTCAATACAAATTTTTTTTGCAAAATTTTTAATATAATAATAGTTTTTAATAATTTGTAAGAAAATGAGTATCTTTATACAAATGTTTAAAAAGTTGGGTTCTGATATAAAAATTAGTTTAAGATTAAAAAAGAACATTTTAAGGAAAAATTTAGTTAAAATTTAAATAGCAGGTCGTAAATTAAAAAATAAAAAAAAATAAAAACGATATATAAGTATTGAAATTGTGAAAGTCCCTTACAAAAAAACATATTTTAGAGTTGAACCTCAAAATTCTTGCAGAAAACTTTCTTCTACTGTACATGGTTGAAAATGCAGCAAGTCTAGTCAGAAAAACGTACGCATTCATTTCGTCTTCTTCCTCCTTGCGCACCGCCTCATTCCTCGCGCGGCGACATCTCTATTGGGATGGGGCAGTCGTCGAGCTCTCGCCGCCGAAGAGAAGACCCGAACTTCCCTCAACCCCCTCCTCCTCTCAATCCGCCCTTCCCCCCGCCGGCGCCGCCGCCGACCCACTTCTACGCCCCTCCGCCCCCGCCATCGAGCTATGGCCCCCCGGTGCGGTACTACAACCCCTTCATGGCCCGATCCAGCTACTCGGCCTACTCTGGTTGGTGGCCCTCGGGTCCTTCTTGGATAGCCGCTGCCGCTCATCGGCCGTCGGTGCCGGCGCCGGCGCCGGCGCCCTATGTAGAGCACCAGAAGGCGAGGACTGTTAAGAATTATGTGAATTTGCACAAGGATACGATTCGGCTTGAGGTTGATGAGGGGAATCCCGACCAGCATTTGGTGTCGTTCGTGTATGATTCCTTGGTCGATGGGAGGTAATTTCATTGTTTTCCCCTGAAAATTTTTTGGAAATTAGAATTTATCGATCTCATCCTGCAATAGATTTGTTTGGCTTTGCTCCATGTATTTCAGCTTTGAGGTGTTACGTCATCTAGATTTTGTTTTGCTGTTCTCATGTATTGATCGTATATGATCTCTGTGGTACTAAGTTTTAGACACAGCAAATCAGTTTATGTATTTGAAATTGTAATGGGATAAGTTGTGAGGAATATATTAGATGTTGGAGCGTGTTGGTTGATGAGCTTAAGTGATATAATTTGCACCACCATGGATGTTGGAATTGTTAGTCTTAATCCTGGAGAATATTTGAAAACTGAAAACTGCAATATTGATCACACAAGGCTCTGTGCGTCCTAAAATTGAAGATAAAAAGTGGAACAAGTCGAATGTTACTATTTGAGTGAAGAATATGTGGAACTCTAGTTTCTTTAGTCATACTCATCGAAATTTGTATTGCATGTAATTAAGAAGAGCTCTCTTGTAGTGTAGTTACTTTTAATCCTAATATCAAGGAACAGTTCTTGTAGTGTTCTCATGGAACTCAGGCAAATTTTCAGATATAGTGTTCTAACACAAGTGGAAAGAACTTTTCAAATCTTGAGAATCTTTGTTGTTGTTAGTCCATGGATGTCTCAAATTCCGCTTCATGTTTCCAAGATGCCTTAAGTTAAAAAGGCTCTAATTTAGGTTTGCATAAAATTCATACTTTTGCTTGACCATAGCAATTCATACTTTAATAGGCCATGTGAAGAATGGAGTTTTTCAACTAGGCTTTAGAAGTCCAAGTGCATTAGTTTAAAACCCTAATTGGGTTGTTTTATCGTAAGAGATCTGGAAGCCTTCGTTGGCTAGATGAGCTCTTCCAAGGATATTTTTTGGCTGCTCATGAAGCTGAACTTGAGTTGTTCATATTAGGAATTAAGTTTAGGTAGGAAGGAGATCATCTTAACTCCTCTTTCCTTTATTATGTTTTTTGTTTTAACCTAGAGGTAGTATTCTACCTCATCCCATATTCCATTCATGATTCCAATGTACTTATAGAGTTCTTTCCATCTTGTTTAATCATGAAGATATATCCTTATATAGCACAAACACTTGACTGGCATCATCATCACTCCCATACATATTCTGGAGCTTGCCCCATATTACTTTAAAGTTTTGATTGTGGAGCAAAACCCATCAACATTGGGTTCAAGACTATTGAGAATCATAAACACAATTTCATGGTCTTTTGCTTTTTTCTCTGTTGGCTGCTCTTTAGCGAGAAAAATATGGTTATTTTTGGAAATCAAGTAGATTTCTATTGCTTAGGTTCATGATAAGTAATTCTCAATTTCTTTCAACTTGGTAAAGGTAATATTCCTTCTTGTGGAGGTTTACTATCTTTATTTTTGTTAATAAGCTAATCTCGATTTAAATTCTGTGAAGTGGTTGGGTAGTTTTAGATTTTCTATCTTTAGGTTTGGTCAACAAGGATCAGGAATGGAAAAAACTCTGATACTATGTTGAATTTTTTGAATGTTAGGTTTTGTAGAAAACTGAATACTACGGTTTTGTAGAAGTCTTTATATTAGAGGTAACACTACTAATCAGTCATATATATATATATGTAGTTTGAGTTCAACTAGAGTTCTAGTGGGATTCTACTCCTACTCGGGTTTAACTAGTATCTCAGTTACAAAGAGGATTAATGAGCAAATGATGAACTTGGGGTATATGAGCTTCTACAAGATATTTTCTAGTACAACCAAGACTTGTATGACCCAGGCTATTGTGGGGTCTAAGCCCTAACTCTCATCTTTCAATAGTACTCAACCATATTATTTGTGGTCTTGAATTCAAATCTTAGTAATCTATTGCTTTTCCATCAAGCCTGCCCTAGCGCTACTTCCAATTTTACAAGAGAACCTATCAATGTAAGCCTTTCATGATGGAGACTCATCTTCCCTTGCACTAAGGTTCTTGCTTATATAAGAAAATTAGCTAGGACTAGAGCCATAATGGTTGTCTCGTAATGCACATTAAATGGTCCCAACTCCACAACCTATTTAAGCAATCTACTTGAGCTCTCTAGTTCTGCAGTGTTTGATAGAGTGGATAGTTCATTAAAACATCGATGGAAGGAGTTGCGAAGTATGAGCAATGTTTATAAGAGGAGATGATCAAGGTGTAAGCTAGTTTCTCCATGGTGGGGTATCATATATTGACACTTGTTAGTACATAACTTATATAATATATAGAGTGTTATTTTTCATTTTGATTGCTTACTAACACTGAGCTTACAAAATTATCCCAGGTAGAGAGGTACAAGTAAAGAAGCTTGTAGGGCTCGATTTCACTAGAAATGGTGGGGCGATTAGGTACTTCAATGTTTCGAAAGCCTGCTCACAAGCATCATTTTACTTAAAGTTTTTGTCTCCTTAGCTCTTTGAAGATATGCGAACACTTATCCCCTGGCTTCGAGAAGAAACAACTAAGGGTCGTGAGCTATCCGCACATTCTCTACTTGACATTGTTATTCTTGACTACAATGAAAGTAGCTAGTCATTTTGGGTTAGAGACTTCCCATGTGAACCCCACACCAAAGAGCTTCTTATCCTCATTGGCTATAGTTTTTTGTCACTTTGGTATGAAATGACTTTTTTTTCCTACTTCGAAGGTTCATACCTTCCACCATGGACAGCTTATACTTCACAACTCGGGGATCAATCAACGGGAGATTGTCTGGTGATCATACAAAAACATGTTTATTGCTTTTGATGAGATTCTTGAGTTTGACTAGAATGAGTTCTGGTAACTCGGCTCCAACCTTGATGTTGCAACCAACAACTTTATTCAACATTATGCTCATATGCTCCATGGCCTCTGGGCCGCTTTGAGTCTCTTCCTCAAGCTTTTTCTTCCCTCTCAACCCTTACTTTTCCGAATGAATAACGTAATAGTATCGAGGTAGGTCCCGGTCTTTGCAAACTTCACCTATTCCGAACCTTATTGAGAATTGCATCAATAGATAATATTTGAAGATTGTGGTTTGGGGCCAGTTCAATGTTGGTCTCCCCAATAACATTGTAGGGAGACCTTGCATGTACTACTAAAAAGTCAATAGATGCTGTGAAACTCCTTTGTCCTTCTTTCATCATTAGAAGAAGTCCGACAATCTACTTAAGTGCCAATGAGTCTCCTGTGAAACCGGTGAGATGCCCCCTATAGTGTCTCAGAGGGTGGTCATATTTCATATGCTAATATTCCTTTGTGAACATGATAGTGGTTGAGATCCTCGTATCCACTATCATCTACCTAGTTAGATAACCATTCAATATAGTTTTGACCATTAAAATATCAACACGTTGAATCTTAGTTTTTTCTAAATCTCATACTACTATGGTCGAGTTACATGGGGCACACTCCCTCATTCTCTTGCTATCTTCTTGCCCCCATTAAGAACTTGGCGTTTGTTCTTAGGCAAATTCTCGCTTTTCATTTTGAAGTCATTTATGATCATATCTAAGTATCCCTTGTGATAGGCTAAGTAATATACTTAGGACTTCCATCTTTTTTAGTAAGTTGCTATCCCTTTGGACTTTGAGGGGTTGGGACGAGATAGAAAATTATTGTCTTCTGCCTTTTTTGTCCGACAAATTGTTGTAAGTACCCTTTTTTAATTAACTTTTCAATTTTTAGTTTAAGATATCTAAATTTTTTCGTATCGTGATTGTAATTGCAATGGAACTCACAATATTTGAGAGTAGTAATGATCCTATACTTGAACGAAAATTTCAGCGCAAGATTAGTTTAGTATGATGTACCTTTTTAACTTAGATCCGCAATCTTGTAATTTAATTCTGAGTCTCTTTTGTTCAGGCAACTTTGCATCTTTATGCTCCTTTCTCGTTTTAGATCTTTCAATTTTTTTTGGGCCAGTATCATTTATTCAGCATTAATGTGTTTTCAACTTTGTCCATAATTCTACTAAAGTTCGGTGTGGCTTCCTGGACATCTTATAGGAAACCTTTCCAGATTTGAACTCATTCATAGCCCAATTAGCACAATTGAATTATGCATAGCATTTATTTGGATTCTTGTTGCATTGAAGTAAACAAAATAGCCCTAAAAGTCTTTTTTGCCCTCGTGTTGGATCGCCAAGAGCATAGACGAGGCTCGGCTATGTGTCCTAGTGATACAAATTTATTAATAAATTTGTGTTTGAGATGTTGAAATCTAGTTATGGATCCCTTTGGCATAGTTGAGAAGCATGCCCTAACTGTTCTATGTAGAATGACTGAGAATGTCTTACATATGGTTAGCGTCAGCTCCATGAGGGAGCATGTTTTTTAAGGAGCTGATATGACTACTAGATTTTGGGTCTCGTCATATGCTTCCCATAGGGGTTGTTGAATTTTTTGTTGAAAGGTTTGGACAAGATTTTTAGGGCGATTATAGTCATCCCACCGTAATAGAAGGTTTGTGTTTATGTGGCACCCCTCTAATGTTTTCTTTCTACTATGTTTGTAATTCTTCTCCTCAATTATTTAGCACTCAAGGCAAACATGTTTCCAGTGGGTGGAGGCTCTATCGGTATGCAATGGCTTGTCGACATGCAATGGCTCATTTACTCGAACATTGTTGGCTTGCCTCTGCTACTCATATTGATGGGTAGCATAATCCCCTGGAAAGCTCGGCTCTCAGGGGAGCCTTTTCTTTGAAGCGTGACATTCTCAATCTAAAGGCCGGTCATGTGCCTAATAGACTCATGATCCGAGGACTCACCTTAGTTTTCTACTGAGTTTTGGCACCCTCCAGTGTGGCACAGTTGTTGATGTGGCTGTGGAGTTGTTAAGATCAACTCCAACAAGCGTTGTTGACCCTGGACAACTTGGCCAAGGGTTGTCTGCTTGGGCGAATAATTGGTTGAACATAATTGTAGGAATTGAGTTTGGCGAGTTTCCTTGGGCCAATCAAGTTCATGTGAATGGCTTGAGTTGATCTGGCTGTTGGGACATTGCTGGCAGGGTCTCTCCTCATTGCTTTTGCTAGAATCTGGTAGCAATGGTGTGGTGAGGAGCGCTAGCGGGCGAGCTCCACCGACGATTGAAAAACTACGGGAATTGGCCCTCAATGCGACTTGACGCTCTTCGGCCGTGGACGAGGGAGTCCACATGGGCATGTTTGCCAGATCTCACCAAAGATGATAACTGAGAATTTTAATGAAAACACTACTTGTTCTGTCATAAGTGATTTGGAAGCGTCAGTAGAGCACCGCTAGATGAACTTTTTGCACTCTTAAAATGTTGTGTTGCCTCAGCTGCAGAATAAGGTTGTTCATCGGGGGTTTATTGGTGGAAAGCACTCTAACGCTTAAGTTAGCGGTTGCTTCGGGTGGATATCCTATATGAGAGGCAGTGATATGTGTATGAAAATTCGGTTGACCTCATCCTAGCCTCCGCACCTCGGTCCCACATTAAATATTTTATTATTTGAATAATTAATTAGTAGTTAGTAAGAAACATGTTGAGTCGACATTGCTACCATTTACTTATAGCTATTACATTTGAGCTTCCTTGAACTGTATTTATTTTCAGTTTGAAGTTTGTTAAAGATGTCATCTCAGCTTCTACCCAGCTAATACTCACTTTTGCCACCTCCTGTTTCACTGGCTCCCACATTACTAGTGCCCGCCACTTTCAATCACACTAACCTTTCTTCCCTTGTTTTGAGCGAGGGAAGATGTGTGGTACATTGTTCTAATACCATTAGCTTGCTTGTTAGGATAAGTGCCATGTACATCTAATAAGAATCAAATCTCAGCTAAAAATGAACTCTTTTATGAAATAGAAGCAGTATTGTCCATGCTTTTTAATGATTGCCATCATAAAATCCATTGAAAAAGAGAAGAAGAGATTTGGTATTTTTATACCATAAAACAAAAGGACAACATAGATCCAATATCAATCCATCAGTCACTATCCAAGAGGATCTAAAATAGATAAGTACTCAAGAGTTATATGCTGAAAGCTTAGGTATACTTGTTAATCAGAAAAGTTATGAGTTATGTATAGTGAGGAAAGAAACGAGAGCATATGTAAAATATCCCATAAGTCAGTTTGTTTTATATATAAAACTGCCTCCATATTTTAAATAGATTACTCTAGGTAGTTCAACTATAACTACACTAAAAATAGTGGCAAAATCGCTCAAAGACTTAGAATGGGGATGGGCTATAGAGATTGAAATGGAAGCACCAAATCATAATGAAATATGAGAACTAGTTTCTTTATTAGATGATAAGAAGCCAGTGTGATGCAAATAAGTATATAAAGTGAAGTACAAATCAGATGGGAGCATAGATAGATACAAACCAAGGCTTATGACAAAAGGTTTTACTCAAACTTATAGAGTAGACTATTTTTGTTACATTCTCATTTGTAGCAAAACCGAATTCAATAAGAGCTATTCTATCTCTAATAGTAAATATGAGTTGCAATATAACCTAGATTGATGTAAAAAAAGCTTTTCCCCATGGAGACTAAAAAGAAAAAAATTTATATGATGCAACCAATAGATTTTATATACATTGATGTATAGTATCTGGTGTGTAAACTGAAGAGATCCTTGTATGACCTAAAACAATCACCCAGGACTTAGTTTGACAAGTTTAGCACTATACTAACTAGTTATAGATTTCAGAGAAGTTAATTTGATTATTCAACCTTCATAAAAGGCAAAAGTGTATTGAAGATCATATTTTTATTATATGTAGATGTTATTATTATCGTAGGAAATAACATAGAAGATATTAAAGAATTCAAAGAGTTTCTAAAGACTCGGTTTGAAATTAAATAGCTTGGCAAGTTCACTACTTTTTTGGTATAGAACTAGCTCATTCATCCAGAGGATTAGTATTCTCACAGAGAAAATATACATTAAATTTACTTGTTGAAATAGGCTTGTTAGGGGGAAATTACAATTATACCCATAGATTCAAAAACAAAATTGTATTCTAATATAGACACTGAGATTGAAAACTTAAAACAATATAGAAGAATAGTTGATAAATTGATTTATTTAACTATTATCAAACTTGACATTTCTTTTTATTGTAAGCATTGAAAGTCAATTTATGTCCTTATATTTCTGTACATTTATTTGGGGAATTGGTCACATCAAAGAGTAAAAAATAAGTGGTGGTTGTAAAATCAAGTGTAAAGACAGAATATAGAGTATGAGTTTGAGAGTATATGAAATTCTTTGACTTTACTCATTTTTAAAAGAACTTGGATACTCATTAAAGGGATCAATTGGTATACTATGATAATTAATCAACATTACATATTTTCAACAATTTTTTGTTTTATGAGAGAACAAAATATATTGAACTTAATTTCTATTTCATCAGGGAAAAGATTTTGAAGAAGTAAATTAAATTGAAGTATACACCAATTGAAAAATAGTTGGCAAATATTTTTACCAAAGAATTAAGGAGGGTGCATAATAAAGATTATTTTTAATCTGGGCATGCTAAATATATATGCACTAGGTTGAGAGGGATGTTGAAGGAATGGAAATCAAAGCTCAGAAATACCAATATAGAATTTAAGCATGACAAGTATGGTTGCATAATTAAATACCTCATAATACGCGTATAATCTGGGGTTCATCATAATTCAATTAGAGAGTCCAAAATCTATTAAAATTTAGGCAAAAATAGGAGAGTAAATATTAATGTAACTAGATTAAAAGTAACTCTAGTAGGAGTAGAACTCCCTCATATATATAGAGGTCGAGTATTAGGGTTTGGATGTATCAGTTTTTTTCTTAAAAATTAGAGATCTCTCTTTCTCTTTGTTTTTCTCTCTTTTTCATCACAAAGAAACCCTAAAATTTTAATAATAATATGTTGTTTTATTGGGAGTTCTATTATTGCATGTCGCAATGCTCTCTATGTAATTCTTTTTAAATTTTTTAACACCTTAGAGTTGAATCAACAACAAATGTGACCAATCATTGTTTTAGTTATCGAACATTGGATGAGAGGTGTATGGCTTTTAAAATCATAATAATTTGGTTAAATATCCAAGGAAGATGATCATTGTCATTCTTGGATCAATTGAAAAATTGGCATTGGTAACTTTTGGATCAATGCTACACATTGCGTACAACAGAATATTAATGTTCATAGTATGAATATATGTGCATATCAATTAACTAGTCAGGTATTAGAATAGCTCTAACACTCGTAATCAAGGAGGACCAAGTGTTAGGTTCTTGTGTACAATAGGAAACCTTTTCTTTCTTTTACGTTCATTTGGAATATAGTATTTTTATACTGGGTTATTTGTATATACCTCCTTACAAACACAGTAAATTGCATAAAATTTTTCTTTTTTTAATATTTTTATAGAACTTCAATTTGTCGCTGTTATTGCGTAAAACTTTTGTCAATTAGAGAGATTTTTTTCCCTTGGGATAAACCTTAATATGAAATGTGAATTTACCAAATTACCCCTTGCCTACATTAGAGGCCACCAAAATGCTACATTTGCATTGAACTCCTTACAATTTCAATTGAATTTCATAAAACTCCATGTCGTCTTCAATCTCAAAGGGGATTTAGGGTTACAGTAGCAAACCTTGTATCCAAATTGAGAGTGAAATATGGGCTTGCTTCTTTCTCCTTACTCCTTGCACCTTGATCCTTTAACCTGACAAGAAATTTAGGTTCTCATTAGATGGAAATAAAGTTGAGATTTACTAAAATTGAGATTATGCCATTACAAACCTCAAACTTTGCCAAAACTTCGTCAGTGAAGTTCCACAAGGTTGCTTGGTTTATTCTCTAATAGAGGGTGACCTTAAGGAGAGGAGAATCATATAAGAGGGCTACTGGGCTCTGTTTTTGACTTTTGAGAAATGACTTACACTAAACCCAAAATTAGTTAGTTAATTAATCTAATGTCAAATTGTTTTCAGCAAAGAAATGGCGATAATTTATTAAGGGGTAAAATTTTTATTTATGTTAGTCCAAAATGATAACTTTTAAGGGAGGTGAAATAAGTTTTTAAATAATAATACAAATTTTCAATCAATCAATATACTTAAAAGTACTTCAAACACAAGTAAATAGTTAAAACTCAATTAGAATTATTAAGATAATTAAAAATATGTGAGAATGATAAATTCATAATTTTATATAGATATTTTTTAACCAATATCAAATTTAAGTGTATAAGATTAAAAAAAGTAAAAAATATAAACTAGACCTACTTCATAGATTGTGCCTCAATCTTGAGGACTTAAACTTAATTTTAGAGTTGTTATTTTGTTGGGATAAAGACACACCCTTATATCAACTCACAACTTGTGAGTGTCGCTGTCCGCCGAAGCCAATTAATAACTCACAATTCTGTGGCCTTGATTTCGGCATACAGGAGTAGTGGAGACTCTGAAAACGATCTCGATATACAAATCCAAGGTTGTTTTAATTTCAAATGCACTATCAATTATTGTGTGAACATTAACTTCTAACAAATATAAACCTCTGTTAATTACTCCGAGAATTATTACAAATCTGCTCAAATAAGAAACTTAATTAATAAAATAGAGATACAAAAAGAAAGAAAAATATTTTCATAACCAATAAGTCATAACTAATAACTTTATTTATTTTTAAAGTATTTTTATAGTTAATGAGATATAAGTAATAAATTCACTAATTTTGAAGTGTTTTTATAGTCAACGAATTATAGGTAATAAGTTTGTTTGATTTTGAATATTTTTATAGTCCGTAAGGCGTAATCGATAACTTTGTTGATTTTAAAGTGTTTTTGTAATCAGAGTTGTAAATAATAACTTTGTTAATTTTGAAATTTATGTAATCCATGGGGTCTAAGCAATAAATTCACTAATTTTAAAGTGCTTCTGTGCCTCGTGAGACGTAAATAATAATTTTGTTGATTTTAAAGTATTTTTATAGCTCATGAGATGTATAAATTTGTTTGACTTTAAAGTGTTTCTACAGCCTGCGGGTATAAGCAATAGTTTCGTTGATTTTGAAGTGTTTTTGTAGCCCATATGGTATAAATAATGATTTCGTTAATTTTGAAGTATTTTCATCATCCGTGGGGTGTAAATGATAATTTTATTGATTTTGAAGTGTTTTATATAATCAATGATGCTTTAGCGATAACTTTATTGATTTAAAAGTATTTTCACAGTCCGCCGAGTATAATTGATAATTTTATTGATTTTAAAATGTTTTTATAAGCAATGAGACGTAAACAATAATTTCATTTGGTTTTGAAGTCTCTATAGCTCATGTGGTGTAAATGATAACTTCATTGATTTTGAAGTGGTGTTATCTACTATTTGTGAAGCTGGGCATCGCCTTGAAGTGTTACCGAAGTCTTTTATAGCACATCCTGTAAAACGTAATTTGACGTAGTTTAGTTCCACTTAAAGTAGTTTTGGTTTAGGTCGGGATAGTAACAATTATCTGTTGTTTATAGTATTGGAATATTGTCGAAAGTTTAACATACATCAGCGGAACTCCATTTGACCCTATTTAATTTTATTAAGACTAATATGATTCGGATTGAATTTAATTTGGAATTAGTTCAATTTATAATATTTAATTTTGATTTAGGTCTGAATTGATATAACTTAATGTTTAAAACTTGATTGAATTGCGATTCATTAATTTCTTTCTAAAAGATAGTAATATTTTTTGATTTTTTATTTACAGAATTTTTGGTGATTAGATTTGCATTAATATTTTATAGTATGATCAGGGAATTATGCGAAATATTTATTTCAAAATCATTGTTGGTATTGACAGTAAATATTTAATTTGTAATAATGAATTCAATCCACTAATTTGATATTAATTTTCAAAAGAACATTTATCAAATATTGACTATTGATTTTAGTTGAGGTAGTGCTGATTTTCATTCAAGTCTAACTTGATTTAGTTCAATATTTAGAATTTGATTTTGCCTCAAGTCTGATTCTATTTGACTCAAGTTGAATTCGACTTTATGTTGAACTTTCGTCGGATTCAGATTTGTATTTTTATGGACTTCGGTTTGAATTCAAATCGATTTGATTTAACTTGATTTTAATTCAAGATCAGCCTAATTTTGATTTGATTTTGAGTATGATTTTTTAGTTTGAATTTGATTTAACACAATTAGTTTTTTATTTAAGCCTAATTTGATTCATATTAGATTTGATTTGAATTTAACTTAATTTTGAATTATCCCAACTCGAATTTGATTAGAGTTCAAGTCTAAGCTTATTTGATTTAGGTTAACTTAATTTGGATCTCGGATTTAGTTTAATTTGAATTTTAATCCATTTATTTGATTAATTTTGTTTTATTTGGTGGTTTATCTAAGTCAACTTAGTTTTGAGTTTAATGTGATTGAATCATTTTATATTAATCAATTTGATTTAAAAGTTTTTTACTGCCATGATAATTTTGGACGAGCCTGTTGGCTGGTCTTGAATATATGAGCCCGAAAACTGACTTGATTTAATAAAATTAAAGGTTTGCTTGGTTTTGCCGTATTCAAAAGCTGATTTATAATTTTGGCGGATTTGAAAATTGACATGATTTTGAAGGGATCGAAGGCTGGACTATAATTTTGATGGACTCGAAGGTTAGGTTATAATTTCAGTGGGCCTAAAAACTAATTTGGTTTTGGTAAGCCCGAAAATTGGCTTATAACTTTCGTAATCCAAAAGGCTAACCTATAGTTTTCACGATTTTGAAGGCTGATATATAATTTCAGTGGATCCAAATGCTAATTTAGTTTTGGCGAGACTGAAGGTTAACCTATAGTTGAGAAAGGTCTGAAAATTGGTCTGATTTTGATAAGTCCGAAGGCTGATTTATAGTTTCGGCGGGTTCGAGGAATAACCTAGTTTTGACGGATCAAAAGGTTGACTTATAGTTTCAATGGATTAGAATGTTGATATATAATTTTGACGGGTTCGAGTGTTGATCTATAATTTTGACGGGTCCTAAAGTTGACTTATAATTTTGGCAGCTCCGGATGCTAATTTATAATTTTAGCAGACTCGAAAGTTGGCTTATAATTTCGACAGATCCGAATATTGGTCTATAATTTCAGCAGACCCGAAAGCTGGTCTAGGTTCCGCGGGTTCGAAGGCTGGTCTATAATTTTGGTCGGCTCAAAAGTTGGCTTGATTTGGCGGGCTCGAAGATTGATTTAGGTTACGTAGGCCCGAAGGTTGATTTGAGTTCGACGAACGTAAAGATTAAGTTATACACAAAGTCGTGGATAGCTATAGTATTAATGAAATTCCGCTTTCATATGAAGGGTCACGGGTGATTATAATATTAATAAGGTTTTGTTTGACGTGCAAAAGATCGCAAGTGACTGCGGTATTGGTGGAGTTGCATCGTCATGCGAGGGTCACAAATGATTACGGTGATGATGAAATTTCGTTTGACGCACCCAAGACTATGGGTGATTACGGTGATTACGGTGTGATCCGGCCAAATTTGGCCCAACCCGGCCCCAAGCTATGGTAGCGGCGGGTGAACATCGCGGCGGTGTAGGGGCGAAGTTGGCTTTGTTGTGCTGGCAGCAAAGTAGTCGACGAGGTGAACTGTGCGGAGAGGTCAAGTAGGTTGATGGGTGAAGTTAGCCTAGTCGCTTGTGGTAGAGTATGGGCTAGAGGGTTCAGGGTGGCTAGGCTAGGGTTCCGACGACAAGCCAAACTGGGGTCTCGGGCATGGCTCATAGGAGCAGCATGGCATGCTACTTGTGGAGAGGAGCTCATTGTCGAAGGTGAGTTTCGGTGATAGGGCAGCGCGTGTCCAGTGAGGAGGCAATCGAGGCCGATGAGCGCCTGGTGTGTGACGTCAATGAGGAGGTAGTCAAGACAACTCTAACTGATGATGGGCAACAATAAGAGGAAAGGGTGCAGCAGGTCGATTAATTGGTCCTATTGGGCAAAAGAAGAAAGCACACGAGGTAAAGAGAGAAGGAAAAGAGAGAAAGCCAAGTGGAGAAGAAAAAGAGAAAATTGAGTTAAAATGATTTTTTTTACTTTTTTTGAATGATAGTTATCTGATTATTCTCCTCGATGATATTCTACCCGGTCTCGCTTCTTTTTTTACGGTGGTTTACTAATTCCCTCATCTCTATCTCTGTTGTGTTGCTTGTTTATATAAGGTCTTCAAGAATTTTTAGGACTCGAAGAGAAATCGAGATCAAATTTTTAATTGACTTGTTTTGAAATATAATGTTATTGTAAATATTTGATTGAGTTTGTGTTTTCATGTTTTGGGATTGATCTGTAATTTATTGATTGAAATTTGATTCTTTCGTAAAGAAATTTAAAATTTGTATTATTTCTAAATACTGAATTTTCAGAGGGGTTATTTGTAAAATTTTTCAAAAAATTTAATCCAAAATATAATTTTATAAACTCTATAGGCGTTTTTGCAAAAAAGATATATTTATAAAATTTTGAAATTTTTCGAGATTCTTGGAGTTATTTGTAAAAAAAAATTAGAATTTATTTGTAAAAATTAAAAATTTCATAAAATTATTTGTGAATATAAAATTTCGAAAGGTTTGTTCGCAGACCTTATATTTTACTGGAATTGATTTGATATTTCAAAACTTTGAAAAAAAAATTTTGTAAAATTTTTATTTGTATTTTTTTGGTCTAGGAATTTATTTGAAAAGATTTTGTATTTCAGTTTAGCATAATAATTTGATGAATTTGGGTTTAATTTTGATCCAAATACCTGGTTCAATCAACTCGCTTTCATTTAAATTTGAATTTTCTAACAATTCAACTCCAAATTATACCCAATTTTTAGTTAAATTCAATTGTGATTATATCTAATTGAGATTCATATTTAAATCACAATGAAGTGACATTCAACTTTATATTTTGATTGAACTTTGATTAAAATTAACTTGTACCCAAAATTGATTCAAACAAACTCGAGAAATATATAATATTACCCCTCCAAAAATTTATAATAGCATTCACCTTCGCTAGTGATTTAGGGGAGTTTATAATGACAAAATGAAAATAAAAACTTACAATAAGATTTCTCTATGTTTGAGTATAAGAGCATACGAGGATTTGACGGTTAATGTTTATTTGAGTTTTTGTTGAATTTAAAAAGCTTTAAAAGAGAGATTTTTCTGTAAAATATAAACTTCTAGTTTTCTTACTGACTTAAAAATCTTAAGTCTTTATATAATCGCTAAAGAAGAAAACTAGCCGCTTAGGAATCATTACAGATTATCTCTGTTGAGTTTGGTAATCTAGATCTGAAGATTCGGCTATTTAAACAACTCCAATAGTCGAAGTTTACTAAGCGTCACAGCTGATGTCACGAGTTTGGACGTTCGATTATTTGGTTCGGGTGACTGAATGCTGTCTAATGTCACAAACGTGAGAACCATGAACTTGTAATTTTTGATCTTGGGTCATCTGAACTTGAGCTTTGAATATCCGAAGCTATTAATAATTCTAAGGTTGCTTTTATTATATCGAACATTCGAATTTTGAAATTTAGGTATCCGAAGTTTATATAAAAATCTTAACTGATTCAATACAATTTAAGTTCTTATTTAATATCAACTTATAACTAATTTTGGATAAAAATAATAGACTGATGATAGAATTTCAATATTAATTTGAATATTAACTTAAAGCTCAAATAAATTATTAAATTATTAATTTCTCAACTCAACATAAAATAAAAAATCTAAACTTATGAACTTAGAGTTTATCTCGCATGTTAAATATTTTTCGAGTTTTTAACTTGATCTTGAATTTTCATATTCAAATTATCATCTTTTTTTTATATTTGAGCATCATCTTTAAAGTTTTAAGCTTGAGATTTGATTTTTCATAAATTTAGATAATCATTGTAAATCTTGAAATTTATCACAACTTAAAAAACCTAGTAAATATTAGTTTGATCATTATTAAAATTCAAAGGTCAACAATTTGTTATCTCTATTAACATCATTAGACGAAATATTCTTGAAATATTCTTTGTAACTACGGTTAAGTTTAACTAGATGAGTTTTATACTATTACATATAAAAAGTTCTACTAAATATAAAGAAAATGGGAAGTTTTATGCAATTCACTATGTATATAAGGAGGTATATGCAAATAACCCAATTATATTTACTTTGACAAGTTGCAATATTTATGGTATAATACATTGCCATTTGATAACTGATGAATAGAAGTGGCTTATGAATTAAGAAAATATGTAGCATAAAAATAATTTGTTTACTTTGTCCACATGATTCAAATGATAAGAAATGTGATGAGAAATCAGGGAAGTCAACTTCTAAAACAAAGATTGCATTTATCCCTTAAACTTTTGTATTTCCTTGATTGTGTTAAGACCATTATGATTTTTTTCATTCAAGTTTCTAGTCTCCAGAATCTAGAAAGACCTAATACAATCACCTCATACAACCTAGCTTACATCATCTTTGGAAACGACGAAATGGCCTCAATATTTTCCACTCTTTTGCCTGTGCATAAAGAGGATACTTTATGCTAGATATTCTTGAGCGGCGTTCAGAGATATGTCTTTTCAGATGTTTTCCAGAAAGAAAAACCAGAATAAATGGACATCACAGAGTTACCCATGACATCCGACTAGAGGTATTTATTGGATGATGCTCCTATAATGACAGCAAGAATTACATGATTTCCTGTTATTATAACTTAATGATACTAAGGAACCAATATCACCTTTGCTCGAATGAGATATGAATTTTGTTTGTAATTATTGTGATTTATTGCATAACATGATCTGTATTTGTTTTGAATGTTGGTATATAACTAAGGTTCTAGGTTACCAAGTTATATATCATGATTTTCTGTTTTCTAAAACTTTAAGTCCTACTAGATATCACTCTCTCAAGTTGAAATTTTTGGCTCCGGGTTCTCGTGGATATTGATAGATTGTTTTATTGGATTCTTGAACTTTTCTACTTAACAGCGAATGTCTAAATATATAATTATGTGGTTTGTAAATTTTCCTGTAATGCTTTAGTTATCTTTTCTTTAACTGATTCCATTTCGCAACAGCTTGTCATGAATCTTATTATTATTCTACAGCTGATCATGTTGTAATCAGTTTGTACCATTAATGAATGGCAGTGTTACAATCTTTTATTTCGCCAAGGAAGGTGCCAACTGTAGTTTTTCCCCAGTATATCTAGACATGCACATGCCTGTAAGGATACCTTTCCAAAAGGGTGTAAAGCAGAAGTTCTGCCAGCCTTCAGGGTCTGGTATCGATTTAGGGTTCTTTGATGTAGATGATCTCTCAAAGCCATTACCTGGATACATCTTCCCGCTGGTCATCTATGCTGAAGCTTGTCCGCCTCTGCTGTACTCAGAAGAGGAAATGAATCAGTCTAGGTCTGCTTCCCACGCACAAATTACCCAAGCAGTCATCGAGCGGAACTCTGATGGGTCTTTTCTGGTGAAGGTGGTAAAACAAATACTTTGGATTGATGGTGAACGTTATGAATTGCAAGAGATTTTCGGACTTGGAACCCAAGTGGAAGTAGGAATGAATGGTGAGGATGAGGATGAGGATCCAGGGAAGGAATGTGTAATTTGCATGTCTGAGCCAAGGGACACTGCTGTGCTTCCTTGCCGGCACATGGTAAGGACTCCGTTGAAATTCTCATCTTTCATGTCATTATTAATGTAATCTACATCTTTATTCTGTTTTTTTTATCCAGTGTATGTGCAGTAATTGTGCAAAGACATTCAGGCTGCAATCCAACAAGTGCCCAATATGTCGCCAGTCTGTTGAAAAACTAATGGAGATCAAGGTGCGGAGTGCTGATCAATGAGACATATTTGGACTGATCTTGTGCGGTTTCATCTTGCTGTGCAAATATATGCATGAAAAAACTGTGCTTTGTTAAATTCATGTGTCTATAATGAAACTGAAAGTTTAGTATTCCTTGTGAATGATTGAGCGAGTGAACATTTTTTTTGGCTTCCATTGAGTGTAAACACACCTTCGGTTAATGACTATACAGCTTTCTTTCTGATGTCGGTCGTTGTTGTACACCATGCGCTCGTAAGTTGTTTGCTTTGTCTAGCCTTTGCGTTAGCTCAGTGCGATGGCATTGATAGTTATAACATTATGATAACACGCACAGTTCTTTTTTTAAAAAAAATTCTTTTATCCACCCGTGCCCATTGTTTTGTCATTCTTTGTAGTTTAGAATCTTTAGATTTATCGAAACTAGCGGACAGCAGGTGTAGTCCATGGCAGCAATGCCCTTAGAAATTTTGGATCTAATGCCACCAAAAGGTGACAGGCTAGCTGCAATTAGTTCCACAATAATTCGAACCCCTTCATAACGGCTTGCGAGCAAGATGACAAGCTTCCTTCCTACGTTGACCCTCACCTCTCCACTTCAATGGATTCCAGCTACTACTCCCATTCCACTTTAACCTCCCTTCTTGGCCTCATCCCTCCCAAAACCCATTACAAATAAACCATCCCTTCCCATGTTTCCCTCACCTCAGAAAACCTAATCACCATCATGGCTCTAGTTACCCTACTTCTACTCCTGCTATCTATCTACGTCTCTTTTGCTTCTTCTTCACTCCCTCTCCTTTCTCCTCTAACCAAGGACCCCTCCAGCCTCCGCTACACGGCCGCCGTTGGCCTACAGTCCCCTCCTCGCTCCGCTGCCCTCCTCCTCCACCTCGGAGCCTCCTCGTCCTGGATCGACTGCTCTGCCCACAACGTCTCGTCATCCTCCCCTGTCCCTTGCACCTCCTCCCTCTGCTTCTCCTGCCCCAACAATACTTGTTCCCTCCTCACAGAGAACCCGGTTGCACGCCGTGCTGCCCTCGCCCCTGCCCTCCTCGATGCCCTCTCCCTCCCCTCCACCGATGGCCACAACCCGGGCTCTTTCGTCGCCCTCTCTAGCCACGTCTTATCGTGCTCTATTTCCTCCTTTCTACGCAAGGGCCTCCCAAGGGCCGCCTCGGGCCTCCTTGCTCTCGGTCGGTCCAATTCCTCCTTCCCTGCTCAGGCCTCTTTCTCCCTCTCCCTCCCAAACGTCTTCGCCCTCTGCCTCTCTGGCTCTCCCTCTGCACCCGGCGTTGCCTTCTTCGGCTCCCCTGGGCCTTATTACTTCCTGGCACACTCCACCAGCCTCAACCCTGCCTCTTCACTGAACTACACGCCAATCATCCCGAGTCCATCTGCCGATGGCAACCCCGCCCTCACCCACTTCAGCCACCCTTCCGTTGAGTACTACGTCGGTCTCACAGCTGTTAGAATCAACGGGAAGCAAGTCAGAGTGGACCCATCGCTATTTCATTCTAGAGGAACAAAGCTTAGCACGGTAGCGCCCTATACCGCCATGCACACATCAATATACACAGCCTTCGTGGCGTCATTTATTGACGAGGCTGAGAAGATGAACCTCGCAAGGAAAGCTGGCGTGAAGCCGTTCGAGGTCTGCTATGATTCGGAGGACGTGGGTGGCACCGTGACTGGCCCTGCAGTGCCGGCGGTTGACTTGGTGCTGCGCGGAGAAGGGGCCGAGAAGGTGGTGTGGAGGATAAGCGGCGGGAATGTAATGGCTTGGGCGGAGAGGGGGTCGTCATTGTGCTTGGCGTTTGTTGACGGTGGGCGGAGGAGCGGTGGAGCTGCCGTAGTAGTCGGCGGTCACCAGATGGAGGACTTCTTGGTGCAGGTGGACTTGGAGAGGATGAGGGTCGGGTTTAGCTCGTCGTTGCTTGAGATGGGCAGTACATGCGCCAATTTTAACTTCTCTGGCGGTGGAATTTGAGGAAGGAATTTTACAAATAACCGCCTGCCTTGTGGAATTTATGAATAACGATGCTGTATTATGATATTTAAAAGAAAGGTTAGTTTTTGAAACTTCAGTTTACACTTTGCTTATTTAGATTCTCTCACAATGACATTCAATTTATAAATCTTTTTCACTTGTGTCCCTTAAAAGTTGAAATTTCACTAATGCTCTTAAAAAAAATTCCAAAATTTACCTAGTCAACATTGTTCGGTTTGGGAAGAGCCTCCGGTAGACTATAAAAAAATTCCTAGTCACGCTACTACTACAACTTGATATGTGGTATTTTTATGCAAACTTCAAAGTGGCCCTAACAAAAATTAAAATTTGTTTGTTTTCGGTAATAGTTGCATAATTTTAAGAAAAAAATTATTTTAAAATGAGGTAGGTAGGAAAAATTACAAAAAAGGTATTAGAATTACACACCCAGATATTTATCAAAAATTCTGCAGATGTGGTGGTAATTCATTATTTTTGTTGAGTTTCGATGTTCATTATTTTTACTGGAGAGAGGCAATTGTAGATAAATTTTGAGGATTTTGTCAACATCAAGGAGATCAAAAGATTTTTTTTTATATAAATAATAAAATAATTTATAAATTAAGTTATTTTCGGGAATGAGTCATTAACTTTATAAAATTTTCACATTTTATTTTTTTATCGTTGGAAGTATGATGTTTTTTTTATTTTAGACATGCTTCATAAGTGTATCAATGCATAAAATATTTTTTTTATTAAAATAAAAATGAATTTTGCCTAATAGTTTGATCTAGTTTTCTTATTAACAAAAGTCTAATCATCTAAAAAAATATATAAATTTTAAAAATTATGTAAATGTGATAACTTGAAAAAAAAACTACACTATTATAGGTTGTCTACTATACATATGAAAACAAAAAAAAATCTTTGATTGTCTATATATCATGGTTTAAAATTTCAGCTAAAATATTTGGCCCTGGGTTTCGGTTTCAGATTTCAAACATATATTATTTATATTTATATTTATATATTATAATTATATCATAAATTATTATTAATTCAGTGATCAAGATTTTAATTTGGTCTCAATTGAGATCCGGTTTTGAATCCAATGAGATGAAAATTTTGAATTCTCACATATTTTTCTTTTTTTACCACAAAAAAATTTTAATTAATATTTTTAAAAATTTATATATAATTTTTTTTTTTTAAAATTTTTTAATATTTTTAAATTCAAAATAAAAATTTAGTCAAAAAATCTAAAAATTAATTTAACCTAAACTGAAATGGGAACGAAATGACCGAAACTGATGGGTTTAGTGGGTGTTGAAACTAAAACCGAAATCGAAACGGAGATCGAAACTTAAAACCTTGTTATATATAACTCCAACTAATTTATGTAAAATATTAAATATTTGAAAAATAACAAATTGAAGAAGGACAAATTACCCATGAATTCTTACTCATAATTTAACGAGAAAAATATTATCAATTAGTTTTTATGTAATAAAAACTACCCTATTTTCCCTAGGTTTATATCATTTTTTTATTTTCTTAACATCGATTAACTCCTCAAACTCCATTCACATTTGCCTAACTCTAATAAAAATAATAAATATCAAACTTGAAAAAAACAATGAGCCACCACTTTTCGTAAATTTTTTGGGAGATTTTCTATTGTACAATTGCAGTATGTTGTTTCGTAATTCTTTTACAACCTACCTTTTTTCTTATAAATATTTTTCTTGATAATTGTTATGAAACACAAATAAATTTTAAATTCTATTAGAATTATTTTAATATCGTTTAGTTTGGGATCAGGATCAGAATTAGCTCATTGCAAAAAAAAAAAATTTACAAAATTAATATTACTTGTTTTACGTCACTATCAAATTAAATTATTATAAAAAAATAAATAATTTTTCGAACTATTAATTATTGTAGAATTAATTTTAATAAAATAATATTAATTTATAAAAAATTGTTGGCCAATATTAATCTAATTTGAAACCAAACAGTATTTTTAATATTTAAATAAAAATAACACATGTCAAATTATAGTAGGATGATCAAGAATTTTTTGATGGCGATGCTGACTACAAACAAGAGGCTCTTTCTTCCGCGCGGGGCATTAGCGCTGACGTGACATAAGTAACAAGACTAATTCATCTGTTTCCACCAATCGCTCACAAAAAGAATGAAATAAGCATTATGGTTTTCTTAAAATCCCAAAAACAAAATCTCTGGCGCTGGACTGCGCCGTGTCCTACAACGAGTCCTCGTTGTTGGCCTCCCACCTTTGACCACACCAGATCAGCAACAGCGCGATCTCGCCCGCAGCGAAGCCGATTGCGCTCCAACTTCGCCCAATAGCAATTGCTTCCTTCGTTGGCAATGGATCGATCCATCGTTGCCGCTGGCGACAATCATGTTGGTCATGGAAGAGAAAGGACGTACAATGGATTAGGCGACAGATCAATGGTTGATTTCTAGCAAAAACCCATGTATCGACTTTTTCGGCTACAAGGACGAGACCAGAGAAAAGTGGATTGAGAAACCAAATGAAAAACGAGGGAGGAGAGAAATCATCCCTCTTCTAGCCGTTCCCGCTCCATGTGGGTTATTCGATCGCTGGCAGGGTGGCTCCGGCAGACCACAATGTTGTGATTTCAGACTATCACTTAAGTAGAAATAGCAAAAATTAAGCACGATAATAAGCACACACAAATACCAAAAATATCGGGGTTCAGCTTAGGGCCTACTTCGTGGATATAGTCTCAGCTTTCCTTCTTATTGACACATCGATATTACAAGTTTAAAGAGATCAAAAGAAACAACAGGGTAGCTCCAACAGATTCAAAAACAATCAGAAAAATAGAAAGCTCTCACCAGAAGCAAGGAGAAATTACAGGGAATGAATCACCTTTGACAATAGTCTCTCTTACGCTCACAAAGCCTTCATGGTTTGAAAATCCACCAGTTTGCACCCGAGGTACTCACAGGGAACACTCTTGTATTTTTAACTCCACTATTTCCTTGCACAATCTCCATCACGACCATGTACTTTTCTTCAGTCAGGGTTATAGGAACCTCACCTCTAACCTCTATGAACATGATGTTAACCAACGGTTGATATCGCATTTTACACAATCATACAAATACACTACTTAACCCAACTATGTGCCCCAGTTGAATTCGGTTGAACGCCAAGGACCGCAGGTCCCAGGCCAGTGTTCTGCTTCGTATCAATTGCTGCTTCAGTACTTGAGGCTTCCGAACTTGAGGAAAGTTGCTTCGAAGAAAATTACAATTTAAAAATATATCAATTAAAAATTTAAATTTGAGATTTGATTATTCAAAAAAAAAAAATTAAATAAAATATTAAATTCAAATAAATTAATAATTCAATTGGAGGATCCTTTCCACCATATAAAAATATGTAATGGGATATGAATTAGAACATGAATTATTTGAGAGATTGAGAGCGTGAATAAGACATGAAATTTAATATAAAAGAGATCTCATCAAGGAGGAAACCAAGAGAGTATTAAAGAGATGTAAGACTCTTATCTTTTTCTTTGTCTTTTTTTGGTTTTATATATTTTTTTTCTTCCTATGTCTCCTTCGAGGTCCCTGTGGCCTTGTCTTTGCCATGGCGCCAAACTATAGCTCATCACATCTCCTCACCAATTTGAGAGGTTCAGATCTTGAGATCCCCCTTGGAGTTCTCTAAAGAAAAGAAGATGAGAAAATGAGGAAGAAAGGAGAAGGGAGAGGGTGGAAGAAGTAGCAAAAGAGAGAGCATCCCATGTGGAAAACCAAAATAAAGAAGAGATAAAAAAGATAAAAAGAAAAGAAAAGAAAGAAATTGAATGAGCTCCCATCAACCATGATCTACAATAAGCTATTAGGCTTATCTAAAAGTTATCTCCAGCCTAGAGCCATTATGCAGGCTTGCCTGAAAGTCATTTGACCTAGGATTAGTTTGTGAACTCGCTCAAAAGTTAACTTGAGCGTAAGGCCAGCCTACGAACTTATTTTAAAGTCATTCTGATCAAGAATCAATTTGTGGACTCATCTGAAAGTCAATTAGAATAAAAATTAGTTCACGGGCTAGCCTAAAAGTTAATTTGAACTAAAGGCTAGCCTAAGGCCTAGCTAAATATCTAGTAGGACTAAAGGCTAGCCTGTGAGCTCACTTAAAAGTCTAAATAGCTCAAGATCAATTTGCGAGCTTATCTAAAATTATTATGACAACTTGAGGGCTCTTGAATCAAAATAAAATTAATAAACATAAATTGATTAAAATGACTCAATCGCATTAAACTCAAGCTAATTTGGCTAAGACAAATAAATAAAATTCAATGAACTTAAACAAAGCACCAAAAGAATTTGAATTGACGAAAGGAACAAACTAAAATCAGTCATTAGCCATGCAAAAAATTTTCTGTCAGTTATTTGATTTTGCAAATCGGTCGACCAATTCTTATCTATCAAGGATTGACACATGCTTTGTTGGTCGACTGGTATCTTAATCGGCCAATTGGTTCTAACAGGCTAAGAAAGACACCCAATTTGTTGGATGACCATTACCCAAACCAATTATCCGATTCTGATGAACTTGGAATGACACCTACTTGGCTAGTTGACCGGGCTCATCGAATTGGATTACTCATAAGGAATAGCTATGGACCCATATCTTTTAGGATCTACTTCTAAAAATGGATACCGATAAGATTTTATGATAATCCAATCCTTACTCTACTTTACCGAGGTATCTGAGCTTAATAGTAACACTGTGTAAGCTTCTTATAGGGCCGTTGATCTATGTGAGAATTTATTGTCAACTAAGGACATAAAGCTTCTTACAGTTCGATGTCAAGGCAAATCAGGCCACCTGTAACTCGTGTGTTAAGAGCTCTTCATAGTTTCCTCTCAAGGAAACTTTTTACCTTTTACTTCGGATATATCAGTTCATGACTTAGCCTAGGTTTGTCTCTTCTTGAATCTTTGATTTTGTCAATTTACTTTAGTGTATCATTAATGCCCCCTAAGTTTGGACACCAAGCTTTTGGGACTCGCATTACCAACAAGAGATACTTGTTGTCTCAAGATACTCAACACTTCTTGAAAATTGAGTCGTCACCTCCTATACATATGGCATACTATCATCTCATCATGTGTAAACCAATTTCCAAGGTGTCACCCTTGTTTGTTGTGCTAGTGATGGCTTAGTGGCTCAATTAGATCATTGCTATGTGTCCTTTGAGATTTGAAAATTCGGTTCAAAAAATGAAAAGACTTCTCTTATCTTGATTTTTGTTCACTCACAATTTGTGGCATGACGATGGATCTCTACTAACACTATGGCCACCCTAATCCCCTCGAAAATGGTAAACTCTCAACCTTGCTTGCGGCCACCTTTCAACGCTTATATAAAGACTTAGGATTTCTTTGCTCAGTGAGAAAATTAGATTTTTCATATTCTTAGAATAAGAATCTCCTTCCCAAAATATTCTAGTCTCAAGAGCGCTCTAAAATATTAATTTTGTATCAAATTTTCAATGCCTTTGTCCCCAACTTAAGAGGATTTTGTTGTAAGTTTAAATTGTATTATTTTCTTTATTTTTCACTTGTAAACACTTTTAGGTGTTAGAAGTGTAAGTGTACAAAATCTTCGATGTGGATTAGATATTTTCAATGGAAGTAAGATTATTTGTAATAGCATAACTTTATCTGAAAGAAACAATGAGATTAATTTCATCCAAAAGAAACAACACTCTGGATTGAAGTTTAATATAAAGACTTGAGTTTGTCTTAACAAACGACATTATTAATAAAGTGATTGAAATCTTCAAAATTGAGACAAAAGTCATGCAGTAGAAGCGATTGATATTCACGTCACGTAAATCATGATGATTCTTTCCTTTTTTATTTACATTATTGCACTGGTAATTTGATTGATATTGATATAATATGATGAGTACTTATCTTGGTGAATAATATTAGACTTTGAATCACTTTAAAAATATTTTTATTTTACAAAACCTCTTACCTCTCCTCCCCCACCACGTCCCCTACCTTCCAAAAGTTTGCCATTCCGTACTTTCCAAACCATCAACCTTGGAACTCACGTCAAAAGATTTAAATATGAAAAATCTCATACAATGGAGCATATATGAAACAACTTCAAAAGTTCAGAAAGCCATGAGGCGCAGTGTCAAAAACCAAAGAATTAGTTTGTCACTTCAATTTAGAGGTAACAATGTTAGAATTCACATCAAAGCTACAAACATCAGACTACAATGTATCACTGGTCCTGATGAAACCCTGTCAATTTAAGGCTCTTGATCGTAACAACTGATTCACACATTCTTACACAAAGTACAACACAAAAAACTACTGGGCGACCACAAATCCTGGCCCTGACTCAGAAAGGAAATGCAGCCAAAAGGTGCAGTACAGTATCAACCATCATGAACAAGCAACTGGATCAGTGAACACTAATCTTTCAAATCCTCAGCAAAGCACAGCCCATGATGCTCCCACAACAATGGGTCATGGGTGCCACCGGGCGCCATGCAGGTCTCTCACTCCTCACTGAGAGGACATCAACGTCAGACAGCTGTTTGATCCACTGGTTCCTCGGCCCAGGCCCAATCACACCCCCAATCACATAAATATCATCCCCGAGACCAATCATTCCAAAGCCAATCCTGCTCTGAAACTCTGATGCTGAAGAAACAGTCCTGTTGGGCAAATTCTCGCTTTGCTGCTTCATGATCAAACCATTGCTCAGAACATATGGTTCTCCACAGACAATCGCCATTGGACCTTGAAGCCAACCAAAGTCCACAACTACCCATTGCTGCCCTCCATCCTCCAATATCTGCACTGTGGACAGGCCCTTGTGCAAGACATGCATCCTTCCTCCAATCAATAACCCTGAACAAGCTGAACTATGTGTATGGCAAAGATCAGGGAGAGGTTGCCATTGATCTGTCTCAGGATCATAAATTTCTGCTTTCGATATTGACTTTCTGCAATTTGTGAAACCTCCAGCAACCACTATTTTACCATCCAATGCACAACATGCAAACATGGCTCGAGGGACAAGCATGGGAGCTTGCCGAGCCCATTCATGCAGGACAGGGTCGTAGGACCAGACCTCATTTGTTGCAAAGATCTTGTCATGGTCACCGGTGGAAGGGTCAACCCGGTCACTACCACCACCGATCACAAAGAGCTTCCCTGAAACAGAGGTCACACCAAAGCGAGCAAGATGCCTTATTTCTGATGGCATAACAGGAAGAGTCATCCAGATGTCTCTCGCATGATCATATAGCTGCCATGTGTTCTCAGGCTCGAATGCCAACACACATAGAAATTCTTCTGAGGCACCAACTTCGAATCGAGCCTTAAAGAGCTCCTCACTGCGGAAGGCAGCCCTCCATGAGCGACACACTTGTTGCAAGCAATGATGGGCATAGAATGGCACACGAGCAAGGCACATAAGAGCAATTTCATCTGGCAGACCCTCTATTAGACGAGAGCCGGTATTCTTCTCAGCAGAATCATTTGCCATGGCCAATCCTAGCCGACATCCTGCAAACAGAAGTTCAGGAGGCTATCAGTTGATGCAAGGACAGCAAGTCAGGCAGAGAGCAAATTATGCAAAATATCACCAGTCCCTTTGTTTTCTTTTAAATAACTAACAAAATTCAAACAATTCTAAATAAGGTAATCTGAAGCACAAAATGCTAGGTTTGCTATACTATGTAATCAAGGGTCATGCTTAAAATTGTGATTTTATCTGGTGATGACACATGCTGAAGGTGTAATTTTGTGATGACACATGCTCATGTGATCAAAATTTCAATCTGTCTATGATGGCACATACTTATGTGGCATTTTAAGTGAACATGTAATTGTGTGCTTGTCAAGTCTAGTATCAACTATATATTGTTCAATCACATCAACAAGTGTGTTTTCCAACCAAACTTCTTTGTGGTATTCATGATTCTATTTCTGTTAATCAAGCAACATTTATAGCAGAAATGTAGTGCAGTGTTTGCAAAGCCAAAAACATGAAGACCATCCATAGTCAAATGTTTAAGCCACTATTTTTGCATGGCAAAGCTCTAACTATTGCTGCTATTTACTATACTCAAGCACAGTATTCATGATGAGATGGAAAATTATAACATTTTACAGAGTTAATGGTAGTCACATGTTTTGCGGCAAAAGAGGTGAAAAATCATCAGTAGAGCATGCCGAAGAAGAGAAACAGGGCTGAAATCAATTTGGTTGAGTTCTGTTGTAAGAAAAAAGGCCTGAAAATGAACTCTAAAAGAGCAGTAAAGTTTTGATGAATAATGTTCTTCAATGGCTGTCCAGCACTTCTTGCATAAACTCCAAAATGAATCCTATTCATAGTAGAATTACTCTAAACAAAAGAACGCTAGCCAGGAGATTTAAATGTAGGAAACTATTTCAAATTAGAAGTCCTTACCAAAGTAGGAATATCCTACTTCTAAATAAGGAAGCATTACCCACATAGAAATCCTCACAAAACTAATAATTGCAACAATGAAAAATATTAACTAAAATAAGATCTTAACTATTAATGGATTCTTCCATAACACACTGCATCAAATACCTACACATAAGCAAGGCATATAATTCCATATGAATCTCAGAAGCTCCTGCCTAATTATTGGTCAAACTCTGAGAAGTTGATTTCATCCTCCTTCATCAATAATATTGAAGTTCATTAAGTCTCACAACTTGACTTTTAGTTTGAAATGTGATACATTCCTCAAGTTATAGATGTATTTACAGATAAAATGCCATCTCCACAATATAAGGTAGCTAATGAATTTTGGCTTTATTTATATTTGCATATATTTTAAGTAGAAAACCTTGACTACATTAAAATGATGTTTTTTGTACAGTCACATCAGTGTATTTTAGAAGCAAGACAGATTTGGGTATTTGTACTCAACAATATCAGGTAAAATTCCTATGCAAGCACTTATGGAATGTTTGTAAGGTGGGTGTGTAAAATAGGCATTTAATAAAACTTGATCTTCAAGGGGAATGCCTCTTTCATTTAACAAGAAAGCGGGTATTCAAATAAAGAACCCCTATGATGATCGATAAAAGTAAACTTTAACTGAACATTCAAGAAGATATGCTTTTAAAGCCATACATATTTCATTCGAGAACCGCTAATAATGTTTCTGATTATTCCTTTTAGATTGCACCACCATTTTCAGATTGTTACCTGATTATATAGAATTGTTGTACCATACACCTGAATGACAATGATGCCCTATAGGGACAAAATTCTAGTTCAAAACAGGAAAATTTTCTTATACAATTAGTTGACAAGAACTGGCTGTAAATTTATGACCATCTGTTGGAGCTGGTGAACTTCAGTTGAGTTGCATGTATTGCAAATTAGAAATAATGCATATGTTGCTCAGCTATGAACCGAGTATCATTATCAGAAGGGCATTTGACCATTACCAGGTGAAATCAAAGGCTTTATGAGATTTCGAAGGAAGCAGCAGTACCCCCAGGATATATGCCCATAAGCAAAGTTTTGAATTATGATCAGGCATGAGTAGGGGTAGGAGGCATGGTACATTATGATGTGGGTACCAAGTTAAAGGTGTCCACTGGCTGCTTGTGCTTGGATACCTTATGGTAATCTAATTTGGTTTTTTGATCAAGAGATAAAAAACCCATACACTTCCACGTCATTTTGAAAAGGGAAGATGTAACAACTAAAAATCTAAATTCCAAGAGAAGTTAAATTATTTAGGAAATTGAAATACTGTAACTAACATATATGCCCAATTGTCCAAAGCAATGTTGTCAAAACCAGACCAGAAGCTGAACTGGAAAAGCTTCTGGTCCAGTTAAATCTGGATGAGCAGAACTTGACAAGTAATAGTTAAGTCAATTTGTTAGTTTTAAAAGTATAGTATATTTATCAATTTATTGCAAAAATCATCTAGTAGCATAGTTGGTTGAAGCATTTAATCCATATAATGGAGGTTTTGAGAAAATAGAAACCATCTGGTCGAAGTGCACCAGGCAGTTTGACCATTAAATCATCCAGATAGAGTGAACCGAGTGGTTTAACCATTAAACCATCCAGTTAGGATGGTTCTTTGTTGTTCTTGGTTTGTTTAGGAACCGAACCAGGAAACTGACTGGTTCTGGTCCAATCCAGTAGGACCGGACAGTCCAGTCCAGTCCAGTCTGCTCCTGCCAACATTGGTCCAAAGCCAACATTCCTTTTTATGCCTCCTAAAGTCTGATATGAATATAACGGGTTATTTGCAAACATACTAAACAAAAAAAACAACCATTATAATCTGATAACCAACCCCATAGTATCCTATTTTCAAATTAACACCCACAAATTGGCAACTACTACCTAAGGCCACAAAATGATTGCATTCTGGCATATTTCAAATAATTAACATACCAACTAGCAATCTAAATTCTAAGGGACTTGAATTATTGCAGAAATGAGAAATACTGTAACTAATGTGTATGCCCAATGTGCATAACACCACTTTCTATGCCTCCTGAACTCTTAACATTAATGTGAATCAACCTACCCAAGTCCAATGCCTCATTGAAGACAACAGGATTGGAACTAAATTAATATTGAGTCCATTCAGAACAAATTTGGGCTTAATCAAGGTGAAACACTACTGAATCCTGCATAGATTATTACATAACAATAAGCCAGGATAGTCCATTCAAATTATTGATGGTTAAGTCATAATACTAACAACAATAAAAATGTAATCCAAAGCGTTGATGTATTATCCAAGTAATTCTCTTCTAATTTGGGACTTAATGGAAGCGGTCCAATTAGATCATTGCAAAAAGTAACAGCTGTAAACGTAAATACAAAACCAAAGGCAGGAAAAATAGAAGGAACATCTGATTGCAAAACTCACTTTGGTTTCTACCAAACCATCCGGTAACTTCTCTATTCCCCACCACACAGAAAAAGTGATGGCTGCTAAACTCTTAGTTAATCTACATGCAGACTCAAGTATAGAATTGTTCTGACAACTAACCATGGTTGAAAAGGAAAGGCAGGAGTAATTAAGCAGCCCCACATGTCCAGCAAGGCATTTAATCTGATCTAGTGCTTAATAGGGTATTAGAACAATTAATATAAATTCAAATACATTCTGTGCCAATCAATATTTTTGGTGATAAAGATCAAATCCCAAAACAATACCAAATGATAAAGAGGATTCAAAATAGATGCTGAAAATCAAGAGTCTAGAAAGATGAATCATGTCATCTGTTCATATATATTCAAGCACAACAAAGCAAAAAAAGAAGTAACATGAGCCAATAAAATCAGAAATTAAATATGCAACTAGAAGAAATCCAAAATAATTTACAATCACCAGCTTAGGACACACGATGGTTGATGACACCAAAATAGTCAAAGTAGGCTCTTCTTCCCAACAACCACAGGAAGCTTATACCTGCACGCAGAAATTACTGCAAAGATTATGATGGAAATCTTCTAGCAAACTGGGAAAGAGAGATATAGCACCTAAACAAGAAAGACTTGTAAAATAGGCCACTCAGTTTATCTCTGAATAAGATTGTATACCATGGATGACACAATACCAAGGCGATTAGATACAGGTAACAGTGGATAAATACATTATCAAATAAATTGTAAGACTAGATCCCTTCAAATACATTAAAGGATCACAAACCAAAAGTGAATAGCACAAGCACAAGTTACCAGTTTCCTAAAAACCAAACCCAAGTTAACAATTCATTCAAAACAACTAAACTTTTAGCAGGAAACATTTCGGGGTGAAATATGAAATTCTAATATCCATATTCAACACAGATTCAGATTTGTTTCTGTATAATATCTGTTTGAAATCTAAAATCAATAGCCAAATATTGGTATATATTCTCTATTGGACGACTCGAACACAAAAATCCAGATTTTATGCAATTCGTACATTAGACAAAACATTAGTTACGTTTGGATACCAGAATTATTCAGAACCCAACAAAAATTTACTTAAATCTCATAATAAATATTTTTTTGTAATTAGATTTTCATTGCTAATTATTTTTATAATGAGTTATTGTTTAACTTACTGACTAACTCCTGTTTTCATTATAAGTTATATCCCTAACTGTTTAAACAAATATGGATATTGTACATATCCAATTATCGTTTGAAACAAATTTAAGGGAATATGATATGGAATATGTTTTCAAATTTCTATTTACATTTGGAACCATACTCATTTCATAAAAACGGATACGAACATGGGAATAGCAATATCCAATCCATATTTGATTTTTTTCCCCCAATAGAATTTAAAAATAGAAATAAAATCGTGACAGTTTTTAATATTGGCATATACTTTAATTTACATATACACCAAACTAAAGATGTTAGTAGTCCAGGCTCAACGAGATTAACTGTATACTTTTGTTCTGAGAAATACTATTATTTCAATATGGAATAGAATACCTGACAGAAAAGTTTCTACCAAACCTTGGAGGAAAGAAAAGAAATATGTGTTAGCAAATAAGGTAAAGCATAATACCAGGAACAGTTCCTATCAATTTCTACAAAACGAGGCTAATATTAGTAAGATAGTAAATGAATCTTTGATTTTGTACAAAAAAATCATTAAAAGCAGGGGGAGTATGCAGAATCAAAAGCCAATGCAAAAAAAGAAAAAAAAATCCTGATAAACAATTCACTGTTAAGAACTTAAAGACAAAAAACAATTGCATTTGAACAGGATACTTCAAGAAAATATTCTGCCTAAAACAAATATAAAGTGGGAAGAAGATAATTGTCCATTCACTAGGGATATGAAAAAGCGGTCGCAAGCTTGACACGATGAAGTTAGTGTCAACTTAATCAACCATAAATGAGATCTAGGTGAAAGATCTCTTGTGAGGGCCTTACATACACCTCATTAGCATACAAGCTATATCCATTATGTTTTATCAAGAGAGAAAGAAATTGTCCACTCAGATGACAGTTCTTACTAGCAGCTTCACATTTAATCTCAGGCATGTCCATATCCTGAAAAACTCATTTATAAACATGGTTAATATCTGTGGAATTTAAGCCATTAAATCAGTTGAATAAGTTCTTGATGAAAGTAAAGCTGAATTCCTTTTCTTTTTTGGTTGAAGTTTCAAAAGGGACAATGAATTCAATCTAATACAATGCTACAATCAAATCAACAAATGATCTCTCAAAACAAGAACCAAAAGAACAGATATTATTATATTAAAACTGAGCTGGAAACATCCAAAGTACTTTAACCCTCCTTGAACAAAAAACATAAATAAGCAAAGAAGTAGGCAATATAGCAAATACGATGCACCATCAAAAGCTAAAAGTACATGTAAAAGGTTCTGCAAGATTTTATGAGCTAGACAAACAATCCATCAAAACAGTCTAAAGCACAAACTTATATTACTCTATCCCAAGTAAAAAATCATAATAATTCAAATAGATGTCAGCAATCTCATCTAACAGAATAGAAAGGCCAGATGTGCAGTGCATTTCTCCTCTACATTCTGCTTCATTATATATTCCATCAGACAGCAACAATTAGCTCACTACAAGCACCTCTAAAATCCTTTAAGAACATCACCAAAAACAAAACGCAAGCTCTCCATGTAAACAACAAACGACATCATTTCCCCAAACAACAGAACCCCAAGAACAAGGAAACAAACAGTACCCGGAAACCATCTCGCTTCTGGTAAAAGAAAACGAAACAAATCAAAAAGGGGGAAATCAACCCACAAGCATCACAAACCAAACCATTTCCCACAATTCATCACAAATCAGCCATCAAATCAGGATGTTGGCGACAAATTTCAGCGATTTCGGATCAAACACATCGAAAGAAAACCGCACAAAATCACCACCGAAACGAAAATTTCCCCCTAATTCGAGCACGGGACAAAATGCAGGAGAAGAAGGACGCGATTGTACCTCGGGAGCGAATCAAATTCGGTGCCTTGCTGCCAAAAATCCAAACTTCTGATGAAATTTTTCGCCAGAGACAGGGAGGTTGGGGGTTTGGAAGAGCGGCATGGAACTAGATGCGCATATGCGTTTCCGAGGTACCATACCTGATGGCGTGGATTTTCTTCTAGGCGAGGAGAATCAACGGCCTGGATTGCCTCCAGATTTGGATTATGTTATGTTGTCAGAAATAGACACGTGGGACATTTTCCGGACCGCCTATGCTGCCTCGAAAAATGGTTGCATAATTGTGCTGCCGATTGGCGTAGTGCATCCGATGATGGACACAGATCCCAAGGCATTAGGTAGCGAGATTTTAATCTCCTCGGATTATGGTGGTGAGTTTTAATCTCTTGACATAATTCTGAATTTTTGAATTCAAAACGGAATTTTTAATTTAAAAAGCATTGAGAATGTTTGATATTATTAACTAAGTTTAGTTCGTCACTAATTTTAGTTCGAGAGAAGTTTCTTAAAATTGATCTGCTAAATTATTTTTTAACTAATTTGCAATAAGAAAAAATCATGAAGAGAACAGTTAGAAACTCTCCGGCGACAATCGCTTTAACACTTAAGTCAATAGAGAGTACTTAGAGTATAATAGAGAAAGGAAATAAGTATTAGTTTTTATCTTTTCGAAGATAGTATTATTTATAATGTGTGGAGCGTATTCGAATCCGGTAATCATAAGACTGCAATCTCGCTAGATTACTCATAATAGACAACTATTGATCCCGGATCTTTTGGGATCTAATTTGGAAAATGAATACGAATAAGATCTGATAATCATATGATCTTTACCATGCTCACATCGGGGTATCCAAAGTTAATGTTAACTCAATATAATCTCCTTACAGAATTGTCAATTTACATAAGAGTTTATTGTCAGTTGAGAATACCGAGCTTCTCATAATTGAGTGTTGAGGTGAGTCGAACTACTTGCAACCTGTGTATCAAAAACTTTTCGCAACTCAGTCTCGAGGAGATTTTTACCTCGGATGCATCGTTTCTCAATTTGATCCAGAGTTTGGTTCTCATTGATCCTTTGATTTGGTCTATTTACTTCAATATATCATCAATACCCCCAATCCTGGACACTGAGCTTCTGGGACTTGGTGTTCAGGGTTACTATCAAAAGATAATCATTCTTTTGGAAACCTAGGGAATTTTTCAAAAATCAAGTGGTCGTCCTCTTTTAATGCCGCACGTCATTTCCTAATCATGTGCTTGTAGCTTCCCAAAGCCCCCGCCCTAGCGGATTGTGTTGACAGTTGGCAACTCAACGGCTTGGTTGGATCCTCAACACGTATCTATTGAGATTTGTGCCTCACTTTTGAAATGGCACGTGCTATTTCAAATGGTTGACATTTTTCCACGCATCAACCATCAAGCAACTCTCCGAGCCTATAAAGTCAAAATTTGGGGTAATGATCTTACCTTTTAGCTCCTTCATACTCAAATCTAAGCCTAATTGCTACACTTTTCACTCTCGTTTGCTAGTTTTCATGGCCAACAACAAGCATCTCCCCACCAGTGGTGTTATACCTCCGCTTGTGATCACCGCCCTAGCATTTGAAACAATAATAGTGCAATTCTAGCTGCAGTTGCATTTAATTCTGCTGGTGAGAATCATTATTTGTCGCATCCAATCAGTCGGCTGCAAGTGCCTCATCTATCCATACCCTAGGTATGGTCTTTCTCTTTAGCCTACCTTTCTCATTTAGGAAACTAAGAACTAGGTTTCACTCCCCGTAAACCTAGATCTAGGCAAAAATTGACTTATTCTTAGGGTCGGACATCTTTTTAGATTCAGATAATCATATGCTCTCAAACAACCCTAGGTTGTAGATGACCCTATTTTCAGGGCTTGGCCACACGGTGAGGTTCATCAAATGGGTGAACCTCTCTCCTTCAAGCCATTCACATGGTAGCTTAGTTTTTTATGATTTTAATACTAAACTAGGACCAAACTTTTAATTAGCTTGAACTCAATCTTTCTTACCTTGATAGGTAATAGGTTCTCCACCCATTCGAGTATGTATAACCAAATAAACCCTCCAAAGAAGAAGATAGAATAACTTATTTACGTCTTCGACTTTTCCAATGGTGTTGAGCTCAATGTGTGGGGTCTTGATAAGGACACCTCCACTATCAAAGACCAATCAGCCACATGTTCATGATGTTCTAGGAGATGTTCAAAGGGGGACTAAGGTACCCTAGAGACAAGTTCATATCGGACATGTCGATTAATCTTAACATCGCACCAAATCAGCTCATGCCTAACGTGATGAGATTTGTTATCGCATTCCAAGCCTTGTTGACCATGAAGGGCATGACCCCAATGGTGGAAATGTTCTGGGATGCTTTCTAAGGTGGTCACGACTTGGGATCGGATAGGAAATGGTATCTCACGTTGAGGAAGGGATGATGCATCTTTAGAGTTAACCCCTCCTTTATCCATTTTTGAAAGGACCACTAGATAAGGGGGTTCTCAAGGGAGGATTCAGGGTTCCCAAGTCAATGGGGAGCACCTTCTAACCATAGGAGGGCTCTAAACTCATCTCCTAAAGTTTATTAGCTTCTCATGTCCTGGGTGACCGAGACATGGAAGATGAGGTTCACACTGAAGTGATTGAGACAGAAGAAACTCTACTACCATGGATTGTCGATAGCTCAGGAGTCTAGTATGTTCCATGCCTTTAAAATTTTCAATCATTTTTGAATATATGTCTAATTGTTACCTTGATGCTGCTTATAGTCCTCGATAGGGTTTCTTTCAAGAACTAGGCTCTTAGCAACAAGCTAGCACACCCCAAGCCACTCCTCCTCATCCTCCTTGGAAGCTTAAGAAGACTGAAGAGGATGCTGAGGGACCTTTTGAACCATCAATTTTGGTGAGAAAGGAGAAGAAGCAGAAGGAAGCATCTGTCATCGATGAGGGCAGCAACTCAGCTCTGACACAAAGCGAGAAGGAGAAAGAAAAAGAAAGAGAAGAGGGGTCCTTCCAGGGTTGGGCCTACTGGGGTGCCAGGAGAGAGTCCTTTTGAGACTACTATGGTACTTGAAGAGAATCCTTTTGAGCTTGAGCTATATCAGGAGGTAGTAAATATTTCACCTCCGATTTTTCCTCCACCCTGGTCTTGATGGACTACATTGAGCCCCATGAAGTGCCACGGCAAGGGGATTGCCTATGATGGGGATGCTTCTATGGAGGCCTTTGATCCAAACTCTCACATCGTGGGGATGCTAGTCAAAGAGTTATTCTTGAATAGGGTCAATGCCTCATGTGATATAAGTTTTTCATCCCATTGATTTTTGCCTTCACTTTCTAAGTGTAACTGTTTACTCAGCTTACAGATGGATGGGTACTTTCACTATGCTGAGAGGCATTTCCTCAAGGTGCAAAAAAGAGGCTTCTAGCTATAAGGCAAAGCTCAGTACTACCAAGGCCAATATCATAGCTCTTAAATTTGAATCAAACTTACTTCAACTAGAGCTTGCCAAGTCTCGATCTTCCACTAATGCCAAATGTAAGGCCAAGAAGAAAGTTGTGGAAGAGGAGGACTCGACTGAGGAAAAGTGAAATGATGTTGAGGAGAAGCAAAAGTCAACTGAGGGGGAGAGCGATGTAGCTCAGTGGGAGAATGAAAATTTGTAGAAGCTCCATGCCACCAAGATTATCAAAGTTGAGGAAAATAAGATCACCTCATTCTGCTAAAGCAAAAAGTTTGAGCTACTCATCAAGTGACACGAAGAAGCTCACAATCTAGGAATATAAGGAAAGTGAGGAGTATTTGATGGAGTTAGGTCATCTAAATGCCGAGGCATATAAGGATGAGTACCTAACTTTCCAAGATACTGTGATCCATATCTCAGTGAGACCAGACTTCAACCTGCATAGTCTATGTGTGGAGCTTTTTGATCTAGACTAAGTGGAATAAGTTCATTAGGAATATGAAGAGGTCATCAATATTGACCAACTCCTTGCTAGCTCTAGTTCTAACTACTCTCTTGACTCCTCTGAGGATGAGGGAGGCTCGGTAGAGGCTCCTGGTCTACCAAAGAGTAGTTAGGATAGTATAAACTTTTCTTTTGTAATCCAACCCGCATGTTAGTGTAATGACTCTATTAATCTAATGAAAAACTCTTCTTTCTCACCTACTTTCTCACACAAGATTTTTCCAAAGTGAAAGCAAAGGTAAGTCAATTTCTTTAGCTCTCTGAGTTGAATACCTTGGTTTCTATGCACATTTGAGCCAAAGTAACCTTCAAGTGTAACTCATATTTTCTTTTACCTGATGTTTTTGGGAGTTTGGGTTTAAGCCCTTCCCTAAGATGAATTGTATCCATGGTAGTGTTCTTTGGTGATTGACTCGTGTGGTTTGGATGACTTAGCTTGAGAAATGAAGCAAGTTCAATGAGTGTTTTAACTCAGAGATGAACACTAATGTTTCAAGGTAATTTTTGAGATGGAAACCAAACATCCCTACTCAATCAAAGGGCTATAACTTGGCATATGAACCCATGGTTTTGTGCCTCATATGAACAAAGGTCTTTGTTCCTAACATGAAGTTGAGGCCTTATGCTTCATGTGGACGAAGGTCTTTGTGCTTGACAAGGAGCTGAGGTCTTTATGCCTTGTATCGATTGAGGTCTTTGTGCTTGGCATGGTACCAAGGTCTTATGTCCCATGTGGACTAAGGTCTTTGTACCGATGTAAAGCCGAGGTCTTATACCTTATGTAGACTAAGGTCTTTGTGCCTAGCGTAGAGCTAGCATCTTATATCTTGTGTGAACCAAGGTGTTTGTGCTTGGCATGGAGCTAGACTCATATGTCTCATGTAGACCGAGGTCTTTGTACCTAGTGTGGAGCTGAGGTCTTATGCCTCGTGCATACTGAGGTCTTTGTGTCAGCATGGAGTTAAGATCTTATGCCTTGTGTGGACTGAGTTCTTCGTGCTTGGCATGGGGCCAAGGTCTTATAGTTGTCTCCTCCTCTGGAACTTTTCAAAATATAAACTTTCTAGAAGATAAAAGAAGCATGATTTATTTTAGACATAGAACCTTCTGAGGCTATGAACATGCCATGTGGTTGGAAGCATTTTGGCAACTGGATGCTTGATCTTGTATGTTCCAAATCTTGCATCCCACAAAACCTTCAATATCCTTCCTGGGTTCTTGTCGGCTACTAGGTTGATGAGCTATTCCTTGGTTTAGTGATAGACTCATTTACTTCTGCCACAACCGGACCTTTATCTTTACAATTAAATACCAATAGGTTGCATCACACTTCTTAGCAAGCATTTGGTTACCCTACACTTCACCTGTGCTATTTTTAGTCGGAAGTCTTATAACTAAATGAAAGATTGAGATTACTATTTAGGGTTAATTGAGTGTTGGACGACCCAATATTACAATGTAAGACGAGCGTGCTCAAAGCACTACAAATTTTGATCTGATTGTGGTATTTTTAGTGTTCTCTCCAACTGAGAAGTAGATCGATCATGTCAATAGGAGTCATCGAATCTCCTGTGAATTTGGTGAATGTGTTTACATATGACTCTAGTTTTTGCTCAATCTTCATTTGATAATAGACTCGAGTGAACAAAATCTTCATCAAACTTCCCATATCTACCATGTTGCACTGTGTATAGTAGCCATCCAAGATTGCCAAGATCACCAGTTCATCATTGTGTGGTATCAAAATTTCCTCAAAATCCTTTACCAAAAACATTATATCTTAATATTTGGGTTCATGGTGTTGACTCTTCAGCTCCTTATGTTCCCCTAGTGATGATTTAGTCTTCATAAGTTAGTGCTAAGGCTTCACTTTGAGTTGGTGAATTTGTCAACTGGTGGGTTATGAAACTTAGGAGTGGGATTCCTTTAAGGAGAGGCCTAAGGATGAGGTTTCCACACACGAGCTTCTTCAGCTCATTCACCTCAGTGAACAAACCATCCGAGGTGTCCCTCTTTGATGAGTGTTTTAATTTCATCCTTGAGATGCTTGTATTCTTCAGTGTCATAACCATAATCCCAATAAAAATGATAATACCTTGATTTTTCAATATTTTGCCAAGTGCTATGAGTTGGTAAGGGCTTTGGTAGGAAGTCTCAATGCTCAATTTGAGAAAGTACCTCAAATCTCGAGTTTTGTAGTGGTGTATAAGCCTAAAACTCAGATCTACACTCTCTCTATTTAGTTCTCTACTTCTTTGGCTCAGGTAGTTTGGCCTCACAAGGTTCTTTTTTTAGCCTACTACTATCATCAGATTTTCTTTTAGTTGAGATCACCTCTTTGGTATTGATGTGCTCTTTGATTAGCTAGATACATTCTGCCAAAGGAGGTTGGCGAGCCGTCTCATATACAATCTGAGCTTGTTGGATTCCATTGATTGTAGCAGTGAGGATGATGAACTCTCCAATTTGGTAACCTCTAGTTGAGCTTTGTTACATCATGCTAAATATTCTCTAAGGCTCTCTCCTTCTCTTTGCTTCAGTGTCAGTAGTATAGAGGGATCTTTTCACCGAGGTATTAGTAAAATAAACTATTCTATGAATATGTCCACTAAGTCATTGAAGTAGGTGATGGAGTACCTTGAAAGCTTAGTGTATTAGGCTTGAGCTAGGCCTTACAGTGTCATAGGAAATATCTTACACATGGTCGAGTCTCATACTTCTTGTAAAATCATGGCATTCCTAAATGTACTAATGTGATCCACTAGATCTTTCAATAATTGTACACCTCATAAGGAGGCTATCAAAACTTGGGTTGAACCAAAGAGTAGGCTATTTTGAGAATTAAAGAAGTTTCATACCTTGTCTGGTTTAGATGGCCTGACACTCTAGATCTTTCTTGAGTTACATATGCCATAGACTCCCTATGAATACCTTGTGTATCTCTAGTCGAAGTTTGACTAGTGTGCGGGTGATATGTGGCCTCGTGAGCTGGGTCATAGGTGGGATCACACCCACCACAATCCCTCGAGCCTTAATACTAAAGTAAAAATGTCGCTGATAGTTCATCATAGCTTGGATGCTATTGTGCACTAAGGTGCACCAGGCCAATGGCATGCTATTGTAGTTTGTATGATTGGTTTGGTGTAGTGCCTCAGATTGGAGCCTAATCCTAAAGTTGAACTTATTGCTGAGTGCAATAAGTCTAGAAATTCTACATTAGTTGAGCTTATTTTTTTGCTATCAAACTTCTAGGTTCTATATAGCTTGTGCCTAAACCTCAAGTAGCTGCATCATCTATTGGATGGTGGTGGTCAAGCTTTGAAACTCATGTTGACTCATCAAGTTGGAGGGTCCTAGAGGCACCTTGAGGATCACCTAGAGAGGGCTCCCCTTAGCTGTTATTGTAGTTGTGTCACCGAGTTGGTTTGTTGGGCAGGTTAGGCGGTTTACTAGATGAATTATGTGACTTCATTTATGCTAGAGCCATCTGCCCCCTAGGTGGATTATTCGATGATGATTATTGTGCTACACTAGGAGTCATGGTTAGAATATCACTTGAGGCCTTTTAGATTAGTTAAGAAGAGAGGTGGAGCAAATATCAATAAAAATACTAATTTTTGACAGAGCCTAGTTCACTACTGATTTTGGCTTGAGAAAGACTCCTTGAGATCAATCTACTAGGTCAGTCCCCTGCTAATTTGCAATAAGAAGAAATAATGAAGAGGACCACTGGAAGCTCTTCGGTGGTGGCTGCTCTGATGCTTAAGTCAATAGAGAGCACTTAACATATAGTGAAGAAAGAAACCAGGCCTTAGTCCTTACTTCTTTGAAGATGGAAATTTATAAGGTGTCAAGTATATTTGAATCCCATGATCTTGAGATTGTAATCTCACTGAATTACTCATAACATATAATTATGGATCCTGGGTCTTAAGGGATCTACTTCAGAAAAAAATACGGATAAGATCTCATAATGATCCAATCTTTATCCTGCTCACACCAAGGTATTTGACCTTAATAGTAACTCAATATAATCTCCTTATAGAATAGTCGGTCTACATAAGAGTTCATAATTAGTTGAGGACACCAAGCTTCTCATATTTAGTATTGAGGTAAGTCTAATCATAGCTTATGTGTTGGAGAGCTTTTCGTAGCTTGGTCTCGAAGTGACTTCTACTTCAGATGCATCATTTCTCAATTCAGTCCATAATTTGATTCTCATTGATCCTTTGAGTTAATTGATTTATTTTAGTGTATTATTAGATACAATAAATAAAAATAGAACCCAAATTCTATTTTATCAATAGGTTGGTATAAATATGCTAAATTCCAACCACTAAACATAAAATAATTCATTATAAGAGTAAAATAAATCATAATACTACAACATATTATATCAATCGTGGTGTTAAGCATCTGGTGCTAGCTGAAGCACCACCAATATGTTACATTGGCAGTGCTAAACTAGTGCTAGATAAGTAGCACCAAAATTCATTTACATTGACATCGCTAAATTTTTTAGAGCCGCTAATGTGTATCCTATTATCGGTGCTAACACTGTAATGCTGGTAATATGACTTCATTTGCAATGCTAACAATTTTAGCACTGCTAATGTCTTATTGCTGACATTGTAGTATTAGCACCAACATTGTTCCTATTAAAACCCTACCCTCTCTCCCCAATCTCTGAAATTTTTATTACACTCTCGTGGTCACTATTGCTCCTACTATCATTGTCAATGTGAGGGTCATTGTTGGTGCTACCAGTTGCTTCCATGACCTAACATCTGCTCCTGTGAATCCGTCGTTAGCTACTCCTATGAACCAACCATCACCTCCTTGCCCTACTTGTCACCTCCTCATGCCATAGCCTCCTTGCCCAGTTCATAGATTTGGTTTTTCATCTAACTTATGCTTGCCTTTGGCTTGATTGCTCATCTAATGCCCCTTTTGTATTCTAGGTTTTAGTTCTTTTTATTTTGAGAAATTAGGTTCTCAATATTGATAGAGATTTCTTCTTTTCTTTAGAAATCTATATGACTAAGAGTGCAAAGAAGATCTCAATTGTTTTGGATTTATGGTTGTGCTATGTTTTCAGTGAAAAGGAGTGTTTTCTCTAAGGTTCCATTGAATTGTTATGATTTTCTTGATAATTGTGTAAATAAGTGAACTTGTATTGAATTAGTTTAATTTTTCTTTTTGCAAGAAAAAAGGATTCAAGCAATGAGTTTTGCATTCTTTCATGTTCTTCTATTCAATTTTACTTTTTATTTGAAACTTTGATTTTCAAATTTAAAGTTTTGACTCAGAATTTATTCTCATTTATAAAATGCTATAGGTATTCAGATTTGACCAAAGTCAGATAGTAAGCCTTCGGTGGGCAACCTACTAAATGGTACATTGGAGCTATGGAGAAACCTTTAAGAACCATGTTCACCTCATATGTCAAACAAGCACCAATGCACAATGAATGATAACAACATTTATACCTTATGTACCTATCAAATTATTCATGTGTGAGATCAACCGGTATACATGTCAAAATAGTGCAAATAGAAAAAGCAACTCATTTCAACCCTCCTACCCAACCTAATGCAATAAATTACAAAACCAATTACTGAGTTGTAGAAACATAGATATGGTGAAGTATGGAAACCATTAGTTACAAGATGAACCAGCAAGAACTAGAAACGACAAAGAGAAATGATGAATCCCTCAAGACCTGTAAAACATGTACCATTTGCGCTACTTATTTAAATGGTGTAGTGTGAAGGTATAATTTTACTAACTTATAGATTAGTATATCTAATGAAATGTGCCTTGCTTATCTTGCAACCAAGGTGAGCTGCCATCATAGAAGCATTCATTAGATTCTAGCAAATATATTGTGCACCAAATGTTAGCACATCTAAATATGGATCCAACCTCCATGTAGTTTTACCACTGATAGCCATAGACAAAAACTAAGAGTAAAGGTTGAATTAAATATCAAGTAAATCTTGATAAAAACATGGGAAAATCTCCTTAATGCAAAGTAATAGAATTTCTTGAGTTGATAACATACAAAAGCTTGCACTGTAGTCATTCTCCTATAGTCGTTATTCAAAAGCCTCTTAACAAAATCTTTAGATTCTGGTGAAATAGCAAGCCAAGGTGAATCTTCAAAGTTAGGATCTGCTCTTAGCTTAGCTCAAATGATCCTTGATTCAATTCGTGCCCAGAAAAGTCAACTACCACATAATAGTATATATGTTATGACACCTATACTCCATATGTTTGCTTCTGTACTATAAGCTCTATGTAGAACCTCAGGAGCAACATAGTATGCACTGCCAACAATGTCGTTAAGTTATTCATCTATACAAAATCCTTAAATATCAAAACATCTAATACAGAATCATTTCCAATATTAGGATATGAAGGACAAACATTAGGCCATAAAAACATGTAGCTTGCAATGATGAATTCACAAATACTCAAGCACATACATCATCCTAAAATAAATAAAGGAAAAATGAAATGAAAAAAAGAAGAAAAAAGAAAAAGAATAAGCATGGTGAGGGAATCAGACTAGGTAAAGCCCAAGTTCCACATAAGAAATAGGCATATGAAAGAAGGTCCATAGTATGAATGAAAGTAGGTCATACAGTAAGTAGATAGTACAACTTGTGAAAAGCTCCACCAAAAGGCACAAGTCTTTTCTTCCAATCCAACAATATCATATTTAAAACAATGCTCATAATTCTTTTTTTCCAAATGATCTTGCCTTGTAGCTAAGTGTGTCCTTGAGGAAAACACAAGTTACTTTAAAAGAAAGGACTGATGTTGTTTCTGACTTCATTACATTTCAAGTGATCTTATTGGTGTATTACTTTGTGAAATTTGCTACATGACTTACTCTTTGTATTTGTAAGTATTTTCTACATATTTGACTTCTATTTATTATATCTTATGAAATTATTTTATTCTTTTTTGAACATATTCTCTATTTGTAGGCCGTCATGGATTACAAAGGAAAAAAATATGATTTATGGAAGACATGACAAAGGAGTTGTAAGATAACTAGATTGCGAATTCAATATTCTAGATGAGCAGAGTTTCTGATAAGGACTCCTTTAGCGATAACACGAACTCCACCTTCAGAGTAGTTAGATCAGGATATACATCCTGATAGTAATGAAGGTATATAACTCATTGTTAAATTTATCTAGTCCGTATTCAACTTTATTTAATAATTATAACATATATTATAATTTATGTTTTTATTTTATGTGTTTTATAGGTCCTTCTACAGTTTTCACAAGTAGGTCCCGTTGTGGCCCCAATAAACCTATAGGGGTTTGAGTTACCGATGGCTTCAGATTACAACTTAGTGTCAAATATCATGACCAGATCATTGGTAAGAATTTGGCATGACTCTCGACCTTATTGGGAATTATTGTAAAGGATGACAACAAATTACTAATGACTAATACCAACTGGTGGACTATGCCCCATGAAAAGCAGGAATAGATCGGGCAAATATAAAGGCAATATGTACTTATGTTATATTTTCTTGCATGATTGTATTCCTTATATTCCATATGTTCTTACTTTTCTAAATGTCTTTGTATTAAGGCCAATATAAATTTGGAGGACAATCCAAAGAAATATATCATGCAAACCCTTAGTAAGTATTGGCGAGATTGGAAGGCTGACTGAAGAAGAAACACTTCACACCATACAAGAATGACCCAGAGACACTTGCCACTTGCCCAAATCCAAGGTTAGAGGAAGACCAATGGCATGTCTTGATCAACATTGGTGGATGAGAATCTCGGCTATTGGTCTAACTCTTGGGTTATGAAATCTAAATACAATTATCATTATCATTATATGGCCTAAGAATTTTGTATTTTTCTTTTAGGAATTGAGTCAGATAAATAGAAGGCATCGAAGGTATCAGATAATGGCCCACTCTCTCATTTGTAGGGGGCATGCCAGCTTGAGGACTGGGGTATATTCCTCAACTTATAACCAAAATTTGATCTTCTTTATTTAGTATATACTTTTTTAGGTTATTATATTATTTGTAGCTTGAGGCATCCAATGGAGTTGTGCCTTCTAGGTTGAATGCCTTCCTCATGTCCCATACTAAGAAGGATGATCAACCAATTAACACAGTATCCACAACTACCATAGTAAGAATTTAACTTAATTTTTGACAATAATTGTTCTAATAAAATGATCAATGCTAATAATTTTAGTGATCATATGTATTACAGGAGAAGATCACTCAGTTAAGGTAGTCTCAACTGGAGGACTCTTTTTGATATGGCCGTTCAAAACTTGATCCATAATCAGGTGTTTGGCCCTAACAGATATAACTAGGTATGGGCATTTGGTATGAGGTTGACTCCTAAGACTATTATCGGGTCCTCCTCCAAATCCTATCAAGATGAGCAACCTTAGTGTACCCATACTCAAGTGTAGGCAATTGTACAAACTGAGATTACTTAGTATTAGAGAGGTTTAGGAAGGAGATATTCAATCAGATCTTTCATATTGTGTCTTGGTCTACCCCATAGTCAAAGGTATGAAGTAAAATTTTCTAATTTGTAGTATACATGCAATATTTATTTATAATGCTAATACATACTTTTTGCAAGAAATAAAGTAGATTTTGAGTGAAGCATCCCAATAATAAGGCTATGTTGGTGGTAGTCAAGCTAGTTGGAGGAGACTCCTTCTACTTCCTAAGTTGCTCAAGTAAATTTCGTCTATAATATGTTGATATCACACATGATGGGTACTCACATATTTTATTTCATATTAATTTATATTTATATGAGAAGACCATCTAGAAGCTAACAACTAGGAGCAAGACAAGTAGACACGACACAGAGTGATGTGTCGTGTAACAAGTTTTATTTTCTTTGTATGGTTTGTTAACTATAACAATTTTTATTTATATAACAACTTGTACTTTGAGATGTATTCATTCTATTTATATTTTGGAGATTGTATTTGTATCAATTTGATAATATTTTATCTATTCTTTGTATCTTTTGTAAATACAAATATATTCAAGATTATTTATGTTGTGAAAACAAGTTTAAGCTATAGTATTTGTCCAATTGCAGCACTTTTTATTAGCAATTAGCAGTGCTATCACATTAGCACTGTTAATGGCTAAAAAAAATTTAGCAACACTAAAAAAGTACCTCTAATATTTTTTGGGTATTGATGGTGCTAATGAATTAGCATCGCTAATGGCAACAACATTAGCAGTGCTAATTCATTCGTGCAGCTAATGTTTTTTATTAGTGGCAATTGTGAAATAGGATCGCTAATGGCGAGCTAGTTTTATACCAATAGTGGCACAAATAGTTACCCCCGCTATTGGTTTTTATCGGTGCTAATTTAGTGCGATGAGTATTCACGATGCTACTTAATGTGACACTTTTTTAACACTTCAAATTAGAGCCAGTAAAAATTTTTAGGCACTAATTTAACTACTAATGATGCTACATTAGCACCAAAAATACTTATAAATGCTATAGTGTAAACTAATAAATAGAGAAAAATAGCTGAAAATTTGACCACTCGAAGAGTGGAAGAGGCGCGAACTTGATGGAAATGTTGTTGTTGGGTAGGAAGAAGAAACCCTATCTAAAAAATTACTTTTTATCTCGTGATTTTTATTATGTAAGGTGAATATATCCGATCCAATAATCAATATTGGGTCACATCCTCAAAGTCCACCATGGACTGTCTAGGCTAGCTTAAGAGGAGTATGGGCCATTTATGTAGTTTGCTTGGCTTCTTAAGCAATTTTACCTTATAACATGTCCCCATTATAAGTAAGCAGTGTAGTTATATGGTTGTCTCTACCTAGATAGCTATTTAGATGGTTTAGGTGGCTACTATTTAACATATTGTCAAAACTTGAGAGGAGTTAAGAACTTAAAGAGAAAGAATGGGATAATTTGGTAGATAAATTACGGTGTTATAAAGGTTTACAGATAAATAAGTATTTAATCTAAGTACCAGCTTTAACGTGTTTGATGGATAATCAACTACTTTTTAACTTGTATCTTTGAAGTTGAATGGTAGGGATTATCTAGTTTTGACGCACCAAATTTTCACTCAATGATATTAGAGATTCTTATTTTAACATATATTTCTTCCAAATGTGAAAGAAATTGGAATAGTTTTTTAGAACATTATATCTTAATATATTATTGGCCTTATTATCATTAAAAGTAGGAATATCAAATCATGAATATGTTTTCTTCATGTGAATATCCATATTGATGAAAGAAACAAGTTTGAGGTAAAGAAGACAAATGATTTACTTTTTGTGTAAATTAATTTTATATTAAAAGAGACAAGAGGAGAACAGAAGATAATCACTTCTTACAAAAGTCAAAAGCTATGCACCAAAATGAGTTGTTAAAAATGACATTGGACAAGTACAAATAAATAAGTAAAATTTCTTCTTTATCATTTTGTCTATATAGAAAGTGTGTTCATAAGGACTAGCCATTGTCTTTGAAAAAGAGTTGCTCCTACTATTCAAAGCCCTTGGTGCTTGCTTCAAGCTATACAAGGCTTTTTCAACTTCATCACCTCTCCTTCATGCCCTTTCTTAATGTAGCCCATATAATGTTTAATTTACACCTCCCTTTCAAGATAGCTATTTAGGAATGCTAACTTGACATTCATTTCCAAGATTTACTATCCATTCTAAGCTACTAAAGTTATAATTAGTCTATCAATTTCAAGATGAATAATAGAAAGAAATACATCATCATAATCCACCTCATGCTTTTGGCTATAGCTTTTTGCTACTAATCTCGCCTTGAACTTTTCTGCCATAACTTATGCATTTTTCTTTGAATTGAAGACCCATTTCATGTTGACCAACATTTTGTTTTTTGGAAGAGTAATTAACTCCCAAGTGCCATTTTTCTCAATAGCTCAACTTTCTTCTTCCATAGCTTTATTCTGAGCTATATTTTACATAAGTTCTTCCACATCTACAGGTTCACAATTTTCAAAAAGGCAAAAGAGAGTATAATTATTTTGATTTTTTATTGCCTCATATAATTTATCTAGTCTTTTCATCTTTTGAAGCCATGGACTTGGAGTCGTATTGAAACATATTGTTGATGAGCATGTCAGTAGTGGTGACGAGCTTGTGGATAATGCTGAAGGATTACTAGAAGTAGGAGATGAAGAAGGATATGGAGTGGTAGATGCTTGAGAATCCTCATCATGTTCTTCTATTAATGTCCCCAAGTTCTTTAACTCTTTAGAATTTTGCCAATCCTGAGTACTCCCTTCATTAAATTAAATATCTTGATTGATGATGACCTTCTTGTGAATTGAATCATATAGCTTATAATGCCTGGATATTCCATCATAGCCAATAAAAATAAGCTTCATGTTTCTATCATCAAGCTTGCTTCCCCTTTGTTTAGGAACGTGAGTATAGACAATGTTTCCAAAGACTCTTAAATAAGAGATTTTGTTTGAAGGGGGCTACAATCATATGTCTTATCTTTTGGGATAACCTCCATGGAGGAGCTAAGAAAACCCTCAAGCTAGCTCTGATTAACTATTTGGGAGATCAAAGTTAACCACTTGGGATAGCGAAGACCTTGAGGAGCAGCCTTGAATCACAAATCAAAATTTATTTTAATTTAAGTGCACTATCAGGTATTGTGAGAATATGACTTCTAATAGGCACAAGTCTCTATTGTTAATTACCTTTACAATTGTCAAAAATCTTCTAAAGCAAGAAAATATAGCTAATAAAATAGAGACACAAAAGAAAAAAAAGAAGAAAATATTATTTGATTAATTTAATAAAGATGGTATATGGCTTAAGTAAGGGTATGCTCTCACTTTACAATGAATTTCAATGTGAAACATATAAAAGAAATTAAGAAAGAAAAAGAGTAGAGAAGAAGCTTTAATGTGTTGTTGCCCTGCTTCCCCCGTGCTGAACCGCATGGCGTCTGACCTGAATCATAAAAGAGAATGTGAGAAGGTTGAAATGTTTCCAATAGCTCTTAGCATCGTCGATAACTTCATGATTTGAAGTGTTTCCATTAGCTTTGAACTTTGGCAATAACTTCTTTAAGGTTTGTTGAATTGTTTTCATAGCTGATAAGGCAAACAATAACTTCATTAGGGTTGGAGTATTTCTATTAACCAATAAAGTGTTGACAATAACTCTATTGATCTTGAAGTGTTTCCGTAGCTAATAAGGCGTAGGTGATAATTTCTTTGATTTTTGAAGTATTTCAATAGCCGATAAGGCATAGGCAATAACTTCTTTGATTTGGGTAGTGTCACTAGTGGCTTATGAGATTGGGTATAGCTTGAAAATGTGTCAGCAATGGCTTATGAGATTGAGTATAGCTTGAAGATGTGTCACCAACTATTTCTGGGGTTAGCTAACCTCAAAGACGCATCATCAACTGCTTGTGCTATTGACTAGCTTCGAAAATATGTCACCAATTACTTATGGGGTTGGGTATAGGTTTGAAATATGACCAACAGCTTTGAGAATATTATTGGTTGACTTTATGAATTTGGCAGTATCATCAATAGCTTAGGGGGTTGGATATAGCTTGAAGATGCGTCTCAATGGCTTAGGGGTTGACTAGCTTCAAAGTGTGGCCAACAACTTTGAGCATATTGTTGGTTGACTTCATTGATTTGATAGCATCACTGATAACTTAGGGGGTCAAGTATAGCTTTGAAGTGTGTCTAATAGCTTTGAACGTATTGACGATTAACTTTTTTGGATTAATAGCATCACCAATGGCTTATGTGATTGGATATAGCTTGAAAGATGCATCGTCAATAGCTTCTGGGGTTGACTAGCTTCAAAGTGTGGTCAACGACTTTGAGTGTGCCAATAATTAACTTCTTCATATTGATAGCATAACTAATGTCTTATGGGGTTGGATATAACTTTGAAGTGTGGCCGATAGCTTAGAGCGTATTGGCAATTAACTTCTTTGATTGATAGTGTCATCAACAACTTATGGAGTTAGATACAGCTTTGAAGTATTACTAAATGCTTTTGTATCGCACCTAGTGAGACATAACTTCAGCTTATTTAGTTCTATTTGAATAGGACTTTTAGTTCAAGTTAGAATAGTAACATCACCCATTGTTCATGGCCTTGAAGTATTGCCAAAGATTCAGCACACCCAATAGGACTCAGTTTGACCCTAATTTATTTAGGTTTGAGTCTAATTTCATTTAGCTTGAGTCAAGTTTGACCTTATGTTTGACCTTTGTCAAGTTCAGGTCTATTGGGATTTGGCACAAGTTTATGTCAATTTAACTCAACTTGGTTTCAGTTCAGACTCATCCTAACTTAGTTCTAATTTAACTTTGAGTTTGCCTTTTATTTTGGACTTGATTTGAATTTAATTTGAGCTTAGTCCAATCCGGATTGGATTTGATTTAGATTTGAACTCAATTTGATTTAAAATTGACTCAACTTGAACCTAATTGGGGTTAAGTATAAGTTTTTTTTTATTAACTCAATTTGGATTTTTGGAGTCCAGCTCAGTTTGGGTTTTAGTCTATCTTTTTTACTGATTTAAGTCCATTTAAGCCAACCTGGCCTTTATTCATTTATTTTAACTGAGTTTAATTTCAATGTGGTTGAGTGATTTCATATTAATCAATTTGATTTGAGGGTCCTTAGCTACTTGTAATGATTTTAGATAGACCCGTAGCTTGGCTTCAAATGTGTGAACCTGAAGGTTAGCTTGGTTTACGAGCTTGAAAGCTGGCTAAGTGCGAGGCCAAAGGCTAACTGGGTGTAATTCTAAAGATTAGCTTATATGCGAGCCTGAAGGTTGGCTGAGGCATGAGCTTGAAGGTTGGCTGAGGCATGAGCTCAAAGGCTAACTTAGTGCAAGACCAAAGGCTAATTGAGTGTGAGTTTGAAAGCTGACTAAATATGAGCCCAAAGGTTGGCTGATATAAGCTAAAAGACTAGATTGGTGCAAGCCTGAAGGTTAGCTTGGTGTGAGCACAAACACTAGCTAAGTGGGAGTCTAAAGGCTAGCTAAGTGTGAGCCTAAAGGCTGGTTAAGTGGGAGCCCGAAGGTTGGCTAAGTGTGAGTTTGGAGGTTAGTTAATTACGAGCATGAAAGTTAGCTGAGTGTAAGTCCGAAGGCTGGTTGAATACGAGCCTAAAGGGTGGCTAGGATGTGAGTTTGAAGGTTGGTTGAGGGCAAGCCCGATTGTTGGCTAAGTGTGAGCACAAAAGTTGACAGAGTGTGAGCTTGAATGCTAACTAAGATGTGAGCTTGAAAGCTGATTGAGTGTGATTCTGAAAGCTAGCTAAGATGTAAAGCCAAAGTTGGTTGAATGCGAGCTTGAAAACTGGCTGAGTGTGAGGTTGAAAGTTGGTTGAGTGTGAGCCTGAAAGCTAGCCTTGATGCAAGTTCGAAAACTAGCTTGGATGCAAGTCCGAATCCTGGCTTGAATGTGAGCCCGAAGGTTGGCTTGGGTGCGAGCCCAAAAGTTGACTTGGTGTAAGCTCAAAGGCTAGTTAAATATTAGCTCGAAGGCTGATTTGTAATGATGGGGATCCGCCATCTTCAAAAGGTCACGGGTGGCCGCAATAGAGTCATAAGTTCGTTATCTTCATCACCATCTTTGAGAGACCACGGGTGGTCGCAGCAAAATCACGGGTTCTTCATCTACATTGCTATTTTCAAAAGGACCGCGGATGACCACGGTGTTGTCAAGAGTGTCATTATGCTAAAGATCGTGGGTAGTTACGATATTGAAAGTTTTTTCTTTTTATTATTTTTGCTGAATTTCTGGTTTTTTCCCTTTTTTGCATAATAATAATTTTTTATATTTTTTTTATTATTTTTTCCTTCCTCAAATCAAAAACTCCATTAGTCTATTTTGGCTAATTTTTTCTTTTTTTTTTTTTACTACACAAGCTTTTTCCCATTATTTTATTTTATTTCTTTGGTGGCTTTTGCTTCAAGCTTAAGTCCGCAACCAACCTCCTTTTGCCTATTCTTCGCAAGTGCAACCGGCCTGAGCAGGCCTAGTTTCCTCTTGGCTGGATCCAGCCCTCAATCATCCAGTGAATAGCAAAGGGGAGGGCAAGGCCCTCGCCCTCCCTCTCCTCCTGGCCAGATCTGCCATGGCCTGATCAGGCTCCTTTTTTTTTCATTTTTTTTTATCTTGGATGGTTGTGGCTGACGAAGTGGTGGAGGTGGTGCTCGGTGATGGCGAGGCCTGTTGAGGAGAAGGAGAGGAGGCAGAGGTGTACCAGCTCACGAAGGAGGCCAGACAGCTTGTTTGGCGGAGCTCAAGGTGCCAGCAGCGCACTGAGGTGAGGAGTGGGCGGTATGATGCTTGGTCAACAACAACGACAGCTCGTGTAAGTTGCTCAACATTAGGCTAGGGAATTATTAGTTCTGCAAACAATAGAGAAATGCAGGAGCTTGTCCATGGGCGGTGGGCAAGTGCTGTGATGTGCCTATAATAGAATAGAGGTGTAGAGGTGTGAAGCATGATGAGAAGGATACACAGAGGGAGAAATAAGATGAGTTCAAAACCGTAATAATTTTTGGTCTTCTTTCCTCTACTAAATTGGTCTAATTTTCACCATTTTTTATTTCTAACTTGTAATATCTGATTTCTCTTTTTTTAATCATCTTCTTTTCTTTTTTCTATTTACAGGGTTTTATAGGCTTATGAAATCAAATCAATTTTCATTCAAAAATTTAAACTTGTGATGATCCATTATTTTGGATATAAAGTTTGTTTGGATTTATCTCAGTTTGGATAAGGATAAGATCTTCAATTTAGATATTTGAATCATGGATAAGAATCTTATTCAAATTTTTTATTATGGATGAAATTGTACTTTTTATGAAATTATGAAATTCAAAGGGGCTATTTGTAATATTTTAGAAAATTAGACTGAATTATAATTTTATAAATTTTAGTGGATTTTTTATAAAAAGATCTTGTTAATAAAGTTTTAAATTTTCTAAGATCCTTTTTGAATAAAAATTGGACTTATTCGTAAATAAAAAATTTTGAGGGATTTATTTTCAAACAGTTAAAATTCTAGGGTTTTATTTATAAATAGAGAATTTTGGAGCGGTTCATTTATCAATAGAGAGTTTTGGAAGGGTTTATTTGTAAATAGAGAAGTTTAGGAGAGTTTTATTTGCAAATCCCAAATTTTATGGGGACCAAATCGTAATTATCGATTATTTGAGAGGTTTATTTATAAACCTTAAATTTTGCAGGATTAATTTATAATTTTAAAATTTTATAATATTTTTCTACAAAAATTCTTATTCCAAGGGCTTATTTGTAAGAAAAAATCGGGCCAAGCACCTATTTATAAGGATTTATTCAACTTAGGGGCTTATTTACAAATTTTTGTATTTTATCATTTTGGCCTAAGTTTTAGATGAATTTTGGGCCTAATTCTTGTCCAAAAATTTAATCCAATTAACCAATTTGAATTAGGCCTAACTAAAGCTCAAATTCCTAATTATTTGAACTTAATTTTTGATCAATCTCGGATGTGATTTAAGTTTGACCGAGATCTACATTTGAGCCATAATTTAGTAGTACACAAGTCTCAATTTTAATCATATTTAATTAATTTTGATTGTGGCAAAAATTGCTTCAAACAAATTACTCCCTTCGCAACCTCTTCTTGAGTTCTAGCGAGAGGAGAGGGTGCGAACAAATTTCAAGTACTTGCCCCTGCATCAATATTTTAAGAGTCAACCATATGGATTTAAATTGTTATACAAGAGTGGACTTGATTTGCCATATGACGATAGACTTATTTTACTATTGAGAGTGGACCTAATTTACCACAAGAAGTAGACTTAGGTTAGCATGTGAAAGTGGACTAAGGTTATCACATGAGAGTGGACTTAGATTGTCACATGAAAGTGGACTTGATTTGCCATATGAAAGTAGACTTGGTTTGCCACGTGAGAGTGAGCTTAGGCCGCCATGTGAAAGTGAACTTAGTTTGCCACGTAAAATAGACTTAATTTGCTATGTGAAAGTGGACGTAGGTTTACCACGTGAAAGTGAACTTAAATTGCCGCATGAAAGTGGATTTAGTGTGTCAAGTAAATGCAGACTTAGCACCCATGCAAGATGGATGAAGTTTTCTGTCCATATTTTGCCTTGAGAAACATGGAGTGCATGTTTGATCGGATATTTTCTTTTGAAGAAGCCAGACATTATGTTATAGATAAAACATACACTTTTGGTTGTTATATCACTGCCCTTAGGGCTTGGGTATATACCTTTTGAGGACTCAATTGTTGATTAGTGGCATAGACCTTTTTTCCATATCATCGATCAGTTGGTAGGAACCTTCTTCAAATATCCTTTCGACGATATAAAAGCCTTTCTAATTAGACTCAAATTTGTCTTTCTTATTTTAGTTTGGAATTATGTGTCTTCTCAGAAGTAAGACTATTTCTCCCTTTTGGAATGACCTAAGCTAAGCTATCTTGTTATAGGTCTTAGTTATTTGTGCTCGATATATTTCCTGATTTTGTTGTGTTGTGAACCTTATCTCATCCAAAGAGTCTAGCTTGTCAAGATGAAGATGAACATTACTTTTCTTATGATTTCTTCTTACAAGGCAATACCTAGAGAGGGAATTTGCACTTCTAATGGTAAGACTACCTTAGTCCCGAACATTAATGCATATAGCATTGATTGGATAGGAGTTCGATATGTGGTGTGATAGGCCCATAGTGCTTCAGCGACTTTTGGTGCCAATCGACCCATTTCTAATTATTTAGAAAGTATGCCACCATTAAGTCATAAATTCTGAGGAGATCATGCAAGGTGTAACTGAAGTCAAGGCTTATATGACAGTTAGTAGGAATATATTTGTCATAGAAACCTTGAGAATAGGAATCCAATGTAGCTATCTTATGTCCCATAAAGAAATACCAACCTCACCGTATGGAGTGTGAAAGGTATTTATAGCATGATTCCACATCTTGACCAAGCAATGTAAAATTTTCAAGTATCGTGCATACTACCCCTTAGATGCTATGACTCCTCCTCGGATGTTGAGGCTCACAAGTTGACCTGAAAATTGAGATACCACGTCATCAACTTACTCTGAGTAATTTAGCAAAACTAGTACTGCTCCAGCAAGCAAGAAGGATCATCCCCAAGTAGGTGAATGGCTATTTAGGATACAAAATCCAGGGTTCTTGAAGACTCTTGCTGCCTAAAGTGCTCAACTAGTTTCAACTAGAAAGACCTACTGGCCCCATCGGCACATGACACCTCTTTTATGGAAAAGCGAGCAAAGGGATAATAATTATCAAACCTCACTCATTTTTTATGCTGCCAAGTTTGATATACAATGATCGTTTTGGCATCAATTCCCAAGACAGGAAGGAAGCGTGGTAAAGGCAGGTTGTCTTCTTTCTCATTTTGAATTTTTCAATCACAAAAGACTCCATGATGCCTTCAAAAGAAAAGAAAGACAAAAAAATAAAAGAGGAGAAAGGAAGCCATCACAAGATGTCAAGAAGAGAAGTAAGGGGCCTCACATGTTAGATAATTATGGAGGTAACGATGAGAAATCAAATACTCACTATTATTTGCATCCACTCCTCTTGGCTAGAAAACTCATGAAGTGGATGCGAAGGGGGTGCTTTGTTTAAGTAGTTTTTATTACCCAACTCTGACTTTGAGTTTGACAAGAACTAGGGTTGGACATTAAGTCCAATCCACGATGGGCTAGGTCCAATGTGAAATAAAGATGGGCTGAAATCATACGCCCAAACATTGAATCAATTTGTATTGGTTGACCTCTTGGTGAACCGGTTGAATAATTCTCATAACCTAGGTTGGTGACGCTCTGTTGGTCCATCGACTCCCTAACCAATCAATACGTTATGACAAGTCAAGTATGCCATTGCTTGACAGTTGACTAATTCATTAATCGATCATCCGGTTTAGTTGCGATCTATAGAAATAGATATAGATTTTCTCTAAATCTGTCAAGAATAAATGAGATTTTCAATCAAGGAGATTGCAACCTCAGAATCTATCAATTAGAGATCCAAATCTGAAGTCTAGGGCAAGAATATATCTATCAAACCTTGGAATCAAATCAATCAATGACCCAAATTGAAGATCTTCTCAACTTTATAAAAAGAAGGCTAGAGCACATGAATTTGGAGGCAATTCTGAGATTGATTCTAGGACAAATCCTGCTCAAATTGAGGAAGGGGAGTTTAAAAGAAATCATGGAGGAATTTGGGAGGACACTATCTAGGAGGAGGTCTAGAGACTGTCACCATATAAGGCTTTAATTCTTCTCCATCCTTTGTTTTCCTTCCTTCTTTTTGTTCCCCTTTATCCTACAAGGTTCCTACTCCTAGAGGTCCATGTTGCCCCCTCCATGCTCGTGGGTATTTGTAGCCTTGCTCCTCTTTAGCCACCATCTAGCTAAATTTTAGAACACCTGGCTACCTAAGTTTGAGCGACCGAATGTGAAGAGACTAGATGCCCAAGCATCATCATGGGCTCCTTCTCCTCTTTCACTGCACCAACATCGCGGTCACCCACGACCCCATTCCCTGTGCATCAGGAAGTCTCCATCACCACCATGGCACCCACAGCCCCATCTCCACCACAACATCATCTTGAGACTTTCCCCCATCAAGGTCGTGGAAGAGGGATCATTGACAAGAACCCTCTTGGACTAACAATAGAATAAGAAAAAAAATAATATAAACAATAAGAAAAATAATAAAACATTCTACTAATCCATTTACGGCTAACCTGTGGTCTCACCTGAAAATCAATTTTGTCTTAGGGCAAACCTCTGGTCTCATCTGAAAGTCAATCAATTTAAGGCTAGCATGCGGTTTCGCTCAAAAAACAACTTTTATTTAGAGCCAACATATGATCTTGCTCAGAAGTCAATTGGTTTACGGCCAGCCTATAGTCTCACCCGAAAATCAAATTTGACTTAGGACCAGCTTGGGGTCTCATCTAGAAGTCGATTGGTTTAGGGCTAGCCTGCGGTCTCACCCAAAAACCAACTCCAACTTAGAGCCAGTCTGCAATCTCAGTAGAAAGTCAATTAGTTTAGGGCCATTCTACAGTCTCACCCGAAAGCCAATTTAGAATCTTAGTTAGATGGTGGGCTCACCCAAAGTTATCATAATAGCCCATGGGCCCTTAAACAAAAATCAATGAACTTTTAATTGATTCAATGACTCAATCATATTGAACTCAAGCTAATTTGACTAAAACAAATAAAGAAAACAAAATTGACTAAAAAAAAGCATCAAACAAACTCAAGTAGCCAAAAATAAATGGACTGAAACAAACCCATGTAGGTAAAAAATTGCTTTGCTAGTTGACTGATATCTTCAACTACTCGATTGATTTTATTCTATCAAGTGCCTGCGTATGCTCGGTAGAATGACCGGTACCTAAATTGGTCATTTGCATCTATTAAATTAGAAACAACACTCACTCGCTCGAATGACTAGTACCCAAACTGGTCGCCTGATTCTATTAAACCAAAAATAACATCTACATAGCTGGCCAACTAGTACCCCAACCGGTCATCTATTTTAATAAGAAAAAACTGATGATTTGGGTTCAAAATCAGTCAAAATTCAATCGAGTTTTGATTAACAAAAGCCTAGGACAATTCAAGTTCAAACCAAGTTAGCCTAGAAGTAAAACCAAGTTCATACTAAACTCTAATTGAGTTAAAAAAAAACATTCAACCTAAGTCAAAATGACTTCAAATAGGATATTAATTGGGTCAAACCATAACAAAGTCAAGTTGAAAGCTGATTGAGTCAAATACTATTTGGACTAAGTCACAACAGGTTTGAATAGAATTCCAAACTAAGTCAAGCATCATTCAAACTAAATTAGACTAGGTTCAAATTGAAACTACACGTGAATAAAGTCAAAGCAAATTCAAATTGAACTCTAAAATGAGTCAAATCATGCTTGAACTCTAATTGAGTCAAGTCACATTCAAATCAAAATGGATTCGAATTAAGTTTGAACCAAAACCTAATTAGGTCGAACCAAGTCTTGACTAGGTTGAGCCAAGTTCAAACCCAAACCCAAGTGGGTCAAACCAAGTCCCAACTAGGACAAGTCAAGTTTGAACCAAGTTCCAATCAGGCCAGGCAAGTTTGAACCCAAACCCAATTGGATTGAACCAAGTCCCAGCTAGGACAAGTCATGTTCAAACCCAATTCCAACTAGGCCAATTCAAGTTCAAACCCAAACCCAAATTGGGTCAAGCAAAATAGGACAAACCTGAACTAAAAATAGGTCAAATATGAACCAAAATTAGGTTAAACCTAAACCAAAATAGTTCAAATTTGAACCTGAATTGAAAATAGGTCAAACCTGAGCCAAAACTGATCAAATTTGAACTTGAACCAAAATAGGTCAAACTTGAACTAAAATGGGTCAAACCTAAACCCAAAATAGGTCAAATCTGAATCTGAACCAAAATAGGTCAAATCTAAATTTGAACCAAAATAAATCAAACCTAAACTAAAAGTAGTTCAACTTGAACCAAAATAGGTTGAACCTGAACCAAAAACAGGTCAAACCTGAACCGAAGGTAGGTCAAAATCTGAACTAGAGATAGGTCAAAATCTAGACTAGAATTGGGTCAAACATAAGCCAAAAACAAATCAAATTTGAACTAAAACAAGTTTAAATAAAACTAGATTTAGTCAAACTGAGTTCCATTGGGTGTAATCCGCTAAGGATCCAATGGGTACCCAACTAGAATATGATACATGATCAATTAAGATTAGTAAAAAATGAGTGCAAAGTCATTAGAACAACTCAAATACAATCAACAACAAGGCAAGAAAGGCCTTCAATTATCAAATTGAAGATGATTAGTATAACCTTAAGCCATTAATCATTCATTCAAATCAAATCAAGCAAAAGGTATACTTGAACTTGCTCAAACAATTAGCTAGAATGCCTTGTCCAAACAAGATCAGCAGATAATACACTCAAAGCTATCGGACACCCCTTTAAGCTAGTCAACCTCGAAGCTATTGGTGATGCCCCCTTAAACTAGTCAACCCCAAAGAAATTGGCGACACTCCCTCAAGCAAGTCAACCCTAAAGCTATTGTTGACACCCCTCAAGCTAGTCAACCCCAAAGTAGTTGGTGACTCTCCCTCAAGCTAGTCAACCTTGAAGTAGTTGGTGATTCTCCCTCAAGCTAATCAACCCCAAAGTAGTTTGTGATGCTCCCTCAAGCTAGTTAACCCAAAAGCAATTGGCTATGCTCCCTCAAGCTAGTCAACCCCAAAGCAGTTGGTGACACTTTCTTAAGCTAATCAACCCCAAAGTAGTTAGTGACACTCCCTCAAGCTAGTCAACCTTGAAGCTATTGATGATGCTACAAGCTAAGCTAGTCGGCCACATCTATTAGCATGTTGTCAGCACCCACGGAAGATCAACTCAAGACTCGTCTGAGTCAAATTCCACTCAGTCCAATGTATGAGAGTACGGTAGCAACTCACATCAAAGTCCTCCCACTTCCTCTCATGTCCCACCAAATGACTTCTCAAACCTCAGCAGGGTCAACTATTATAAGTCAAAGTAGTCAATCACACCCAGAGATTAAGTTATCAGCCTCTATCAAAGGTCAAATCAAGACCCATCCAAGTCAAATTCCACTTGGTCCAACATATAGGATTGGGGCAGTAGCAAACATCAAGCTCTTCCCATCTCCTTTCTTATTTCATGTCATTTATGCATTGAAATTCATTAAATTATAAAGTGAGGGTATGCCCTATTTAAGCCATATATCTTTCTTCTTTCTTTTGTGTTTCTATTTTTATTAGCTAGGTTTCTCACTTTAGAAGGTTCCTGACAATCATCAAGGCAATTAATAGTAAGGGCTTGTGTCTATTGGAAGTCATGTTCCACAACACCTAATTATGCACTCAAACTAACATACTTTGATTTGTGCTTCAAGGTTAGTCCCCGAGGTCTCCATCATCCTCAACCATTGATTATGATCCCATAGTCACATATTCGTATTTTCATCAAAGCTATTTATTATGACTTATGGCATATAGTGGAAGAGAGATATATTTCATCCACTAAGACAATTGATGATGTGAGGGTTCCTAAACCTAGAGATGAATGGAATAATAGTGATAAGAAAAATGATTTCTTAAATGCCAAAGTTTTGAATATTTTATATTGTTCTCTTAATCTGAATGAGTTTAATCACATTAGTAGTTGTGAAATAGCTCATGAGATTTGGCATTGCCTTTAGATTATCCATGATGGAACTAGGTAAGTAATAGACTCCAAACTAGATATATTGCTTAGCCAATATGAGCTCCGTAGAATGAACTCAAATGAATTGATTACCGAAATGTTTGCTTGTTTAGTAATATTGCTAATACCTTCAAATATCCTAGTAAAACATATACCAATGATAAAATAGTGAGAAAGATCTTGAGATGTCTTACTAAGTCATGGGATCCAAAGGCGACCACAATTCAAGATGTAAAGGATCTCAACAAATTACCTTTAGAGGAGCTTTTGGGATCACTCATTACTCATGAGATGATTATGAAGGATCAGAGCCAAGAAGATGATGAGGACAAAAAGAAGAGAGCATAGCCCTCAAGGCTAAGGAATCAAGTGATGAGAATGAGGAAGATAGTAATGAAGAAATAGTTCTCTTCACTAGGAAATTCAAGAAATTTTAAAAGAAAAAGCACATATTGTTTAAGTAGATTTTGTAACCCAACTATGACTTTGAGTTAGACAAGTATTAGGGTTGGAGTTTTTAGTCCAACTCGTGATGAGTTGGGTCCAATTTGAAATAAATATGGGGTAAAATTCTAGACGAAAATGCTAAATCAAGATGTACTGGTTAACCACTTGGTGAATCGGTTGATCAGTTCTCATATTTAGAGTTGGCAGCACTGTACTGGTCTATTAGGTCCTTAATCTGTCAACTATTTCTAATAGGCCAAGTATGTGACTACTCAATTAGACAACCAGTTCCTTAATTGGTTGTTGAGTTTGGGTGCTATCTACAAAAATAGAAACAAGGCTTTTCTGAATCCATTGAGAATCAATAGGATTTTTTCTATAATTTCAAAATCTATCAATCAGATATTCAAATATGAAAGTTATGATAATAATATATCTCTCAAATCTCATAATCAAATCAATCAAAAATTTGATTTGAAGATTCTCTCAACCTTATAAAAAAGGGCAAGAGGACATGAATTTGGACAACAATTTTGAAACCAATTCTTGGACAAATTTTGGAGGAATTAGCCATTTGTTGCTGGAGATATTGAGAGCACAAATAGGCATGAAGAGGAGCATGGAGTTTAGCACGAAGGAGATCCCATCAAGAAAACAAGGGAGAAAACAACATGTAAAGATCTTATTCTTCTTTGTCTCTTCTTTTTTGTCGGTTTTTTTTCTTTCTTCTTCTTCCTTTGTCTCCTACAAGGATCTTGCTGCTCCTACTGCCCTACTCTCCTGCTATTGCACCCATCGTCCTTTTTCATCTGTGACCACCTGTGGCCTCACTCCCCTCCAACTATGGTTTGCAAAATACACAACTACCTAAGTTTGGACAACTGAATGTGAAGAGACTTGATGCCCAAACTACTACAGCAACTCTTGCTTTCTTTCCTCTAACACCACGGTAACCCAAGGTCTCATTCCTCCTATGCATCAGAGAAATCCTCATCACTACTATGACCACCTATGGCTCTATCTATGATATAATGTCACCTTGAGACTGCCCTCTGCCCAATCAAGGTCTCTGAAGGTGGATTATTGATGAGAACATTCATGGACTAACAATAAAACAAAATAAATAACCAAATAGTAAATAATAATAATAATAATAATAATAATAATAATAATAATAACTAACTAACTTAGGGGTAGCTTGCGGTCTCACCCAAAAGTCAATCTATTTAGGGCTAACCTATGATCTCATCCAAAAACCAACTCTGACTTAGGGCCAGCTTGCAATCTCATTTGACAGTTAAACGGTTTAGGGTTAACCTATAGTCTTGCACAAAAATCAATTTTGATTTAGGATCAGCCTACAATTTTACCTAAAAGTCAATCAGTTTAGGACTAGTATGCAATCTTGCCCAAAAGACAACTCTAGTTTAGAGCCAGTCTGTGATCTCACTTGAAAGTTAATTAGTTTAGGGCCAGCCAGCAATCTGGTCCAAAAATAAATTCAAACACATGGCTAGCCTATAGGCTCACCCAAAATCATCATGACATCCTATGGGCTCTTGAGCCAAAATTGATTGAATGACCCGATCACACTAAACTCAAGTCAATTTGGCTACGACAAATGAACAAAACTAAATTGATTCAAATAAAGCATTAGACAAACTTTACTAGACAAGAAGAAAATGGACTGAACTAACTCGGATGAGTAGAAAACATCTCTGCCAGTCAACCATTATGCTCAACTGGTTAACTAGTTTTATTCTATCAAGCACTCGCATATGCTCGATTGGTTGACCAGTACCTGAACCAGTCGACCAATTTTGTTAAATCTACAAATAGCACCCTCACAATCGGTTAACTAGTATCCTAATCTGTCATCCATTTCAGTTAGAAAATTGACAACTTGGGTCCAAATTAAGTCCAAATTGAGTCAAGTCTTGATCAACCTAAACCTGGGGGAGTACAAGTTCGAACTAAGTAAATCTAGAATGAAAATAAATTTGAATTAAAATCCAATTGAGTCAAAAAATATTCCAACTAAATCAAAACAAATTGGAATAAAACTCTAATCGAGTCAAGCAATAACAAATTCAAATTGAACATCGATTGAGTCAAACACCATCTAAACTAAGCTATAACAAGTTTGAATAAAACCCTAAAGTGGGTCAAGCACCATTCAAACTAAATCAAAGCAAGTTCAAGTTGTACCTACATTTGAGTCAAATCAAGATAAATTCTAATTGGACTCTAATTGAGTCAAGCCACATTCAAATCAAATCAAAATAGATTCGAATTGAGTTCAAACGAAGCGCCAACTAGGACAAATCAAGTTCAAACCAAGTCTCAATAGGTCGAGCCAAGTTTGAACCCAAGCCCAATCAGATTGAACCAAGTCCTAACAGGGCTAAGTCAAATTCAAACCAAGCCAACTTTGAACCAAGTCCCAACTGAGTTAGGCCAAGTTTGAACCACACCCTAATTGGGTTAAATTAAGTTCAAATGAAGTCCCAACCAGGTCAAGCCAAGTTTGAACCACACATTAATAAATCAAGTTCAAACTAAGCCCAAATTAGGTCAAGCCAAGCTCAAACCTGAACTAGAAATGAAGGCAGGTCAAACCTGAACCAGAACCAAGCCAAAGTTGAATCAAAATAGGTCAAACCTGAACCTAAACTAAAATAAGTCAAACCTGAACTAGAAAAAGGTCAAAACCTAAACCAAAAAAAGGTCAAGCTTGACCTAAACCATAAACAAATTGAATATGAACCAAAATAATTTCAAATGGAAATAAACTATATCAAACTGAGTCCCACTGGGTGTGCTATGAAAGCCTTTGGCAATATTCCAAAGCTATACCCAACACCACAAGAAGTTGGTGATGCTACCAAACCAAAAAAAATTATTGCCAAAGCATAAACCTAATGGAAACACTTCAAACTAAACCAGAGAAGCCATCGATAACACTACCAAAAGAAGTTATTGCCAATGCTTAAGGTTAATGGAAACACTTTAGGCTAAATTCAACGAGCCAATGGTAATGCCACTAAAAGAAGTTATCACCAAGGCTCAAGGACAATGAAAATACGTCAGGCTAAACTTGACATGCTGCCAATAAGACCACCAAAAGAATTTATCACCAAAGATCAAGGCTAATGGAAATACTTTAAGCTAATCCCAACAAGCCATCAATAATGCTATCAAAAGAAGTTATTATCAATGCACAAGGCTAACAGAAACACTTCAGACTAAACTTGACAAGCCTTCGGTAATGCCCCTAAAAGAAATTATTACCAATGCTCAAGGCTAATAGAAACACTTCAGGTTAGACATGATAAACCATCATAACTCCATTAAAATAAGTTATTGCCAGTGCCCAGGCTATTGGATATACTTCAAGGTAATCTAGACAAGCCATCGGTAATGCTACCAAAAGAAGTTATCACTAATGCCCTATGCTATTGGAAACACTTCAATCTAAGCTAGATAAGTTGTCAGTATTACTACCAAAAGAAGTTATCACCAATACCCCAAGTTATCGAAAATACTTCAAGCTAATCCCAATAAGTCATTAGTAACACTCTCAAAAGAAGCTATCACTAAACCCAACAAGCTGTTAGTAACACTACCAAAAGATGTTATTGCCAATGCCCTAGGCTATTAGAAACACTTTAAGCTAATTCCAATAAGCCATCAATAACACTACCAAAAGAAGTTTATTGCCAACACCCCTGGCTATAAAAAATACTTCAAACTAAATCCAAAAAGCCATCAGTAATATCACCACAAGAAGTTATTGCCAACACTCAAAGCTATCGAAAAAAGTTTAGTCTAAACTTGACATGCCATCAGTAATGCCATGAAAAGAAGTTATTATCAATGCTCAAAGCTATTAGAAATACTTTAGACTAAACTTAACAAGTCATCAGTAATGCCACTTGAAGAAGTTATCAATACTGCTCAAAGCTATCAGAAATACTTTAGGCTAAATCTGATCAAGCCATCAGTAATGCCAACATAAGAAGTTATCACCAATGCTCAAAGCTATCAAAAACACTTCAAGAGAAACCCGACAAGCCAATGGTAAGGCTATACCAACACACAAGGCTATCAAGAACACTTGAAGCTAAACTTGACAAGATGTCAGTAATACTATCAAAGGAAGTTAATCACTAGTACACTTAAAGGTATTAGCCACACTTCAAGTTGCTCCTTCTTTTTCTCTCATCTTTTTTCACGTCCCACCAGATGACACCATCAGATCTCAATAGGATCAACTGACATGAGTCAAGGCAATCAACTACACCCTGAAATCAAGCCAAGTTATCAATAGTCGCCAAGGATCAAATCAAGGCTCATCCAAGTTAGACTCTGATAATTGTCTGAGTAATTAATAATAGGGGTTTGCATCTATTGGAAGTTATGTCCCCATAATACTTAATTGTGCACTTAAATAATATATTTTGATTTGTGCTTTGAGGTCACTCCCTAGGTTCTTCACTATCCCAGGCCACCAATTTCGATCTCACACATACCAAGGAGAACTATAAGAAATGAGAAGAGCTATAACAATAATGAGGATAAAGATGTGTGTTGTCCTATATGGAAACCTTTGAGGGGGGGATTTGAAATAGGAAATAAAATACAAATTATAATTATAAATATGATCAGGCCTATAAATTCTAAGATAATTACATTCAAATTTTTAATCAATTTCAATCAATCCTTAATCAACCACATGTGCAATAATTAAATAAAGATAAAGAAAAGTGCACTATGATTTTTATGTGATTTTTACTCTACAGTCCATGTCTCGTTCTTGAGGACTTGGCTTACTTCACTAGTAATATCACTTCTTGATGCGAAGCCAAGCCTTTACAAACTGCTCCATATTAGAGTGTTGCTTCCTCTGGGTGAAACCAAGCCCGTTGCTTCATTAGGGTGAAGCCACGCCTACACAAACTACTCTTTCTCCCATCAAGAAGATCCACTCCACATTGAAGCATTTCTACTCTCACAATCCTAACACCTAGGAGTGTTTACAAGTGGAAAGAAAAAAGATAATATATTTTAAGCTCACTACAAAATCACTCAAAGGTTGAGAATAATGACAATGAGGATTTGATTTGAGATTGGAAAGCTTAGAGCATTTCTTGGCTAGAAGGCATGGGGGACTTGATCTCTTCTCTAAATGATAAATGAAATTACAAAACTTGCTAAGAGAAGCCCAATCATGTCTATTTAAATCTTATGGGTTGAAACAAGCTGTTGGGAGTGAGATCCAATAGTTTGGTTCACTCCAATGGTTAATAAACTAGCCGTTAGTTGTGCAGATTTCATGAACTAAACGTCCATTTTTGAACCAGATGTCCATCTTAGTTAGAGCTGAAATTCCAACCAGATGTCTATTTTGTCAATCAGATGTTTGTTAGTGTAGCACTACTATAGTTTACTATAGTAATATTGTAGCAATGGCACATGCGGTTCAGAAATGGGTGTTTGGTTCAATTTGTAAAGCCTTGTTAAGAGCTTCCTGGAAAGCTCAATGTGATAAATGATCTAAAAGATTAGTCTCAGAAGAAATCCTTGACTTGATTAAATAAATGAAAACTAAATCTAGTGGAGGCGAGCTTGACTTCAATGTTGTCTTCATGTCCATCAACACTTGAGGCTTCTGAACAACCTTGATCTCCATTTCTAACTTGACTTGGTTTATTACTACACATACTCAAGATTGATAAAATACAAAGTTTGTTCATCATCAAAACTATAAAGGCTAACAATGTTCCCATGTTTTTCTAACAATGTGCCCATGTTTTTCGAGTGCAAGAAGCCTAGACAAGAAATTCAAAGGCAAGAAAAAAAAGGCAATTGTGGCTACTTACAATGATTTGGAAGTCGATAGTGAAGATACCTCATCTGATGGAGAAATTCCAAACTTGTACCTAATGGCCATTAAAGATGAGGTATGTAATTTATCTTTTGAAGAATTACATGATGCAATTGAAGATCTATGTTCTAGACATGAAAAGTTGCTTCTCAAGCATATTTCATTGAAAAATAAATAGACTTCACTTGAGAATGATTTTGATTCATTGAGTCATCTAAAAACTTTTATGATTGCAAAAAGATATTGAGCTTCCTCAGAAGGAAAAAACCTTACTTTAAAATCTTCCAAAATATTTTCTAATTGCAAAAAGAGTCTTGATATACTTAAAAAGGAAAATGTTGATCTAAAAAAGACTTTATTAAACTTCTTTCATGGCAATATCACTTTGAATATGATTTTGAAATGCCAAAGAAATGTTTTAAGCAAATCTAGACTTAGTTTTATCTCTTCTTCAAAATCCAAAGACACCAAGTCTATTTCCATGAAGACTTCAAATCCCATAACTTTAAAATTTAAATATAATTATTTTTGTCAAAATGGACATGTCTCTTCAAGTTGCCCAATCAAAAGAACCTCTACCCTAAGATAAATTTGGGTACCTATGGAGATGATTCTCAAAACCAAAGAATCCAAACTTATTTAGGTTCCTAAAGCATCTCAAACTTAAGTAGTTAGGGATAACTGGAAGTGACCCATGAGTCTAAACTTACTACATATTTATGATCATTTTCTAGCTAATTTAGTAAAAGGTAAACTTTTGCATCTGTATAGTTTTATTACCTTGAAAATTGCGTTTTTGATTCTTGATTTAATATTGTGGACCTATACTTAAGATGAGTACTAACTGAATGTTCTTGACCTTTTAGCTATGCCTCTACTCCAAGAATCAAAGGAAAAAAATGATTTCCTAATAGTGGATGTTCACAAAATATGATGAGCAATCCATCCATGTTTGTAGAGTTAAGGGGAAAGGATGGAGGACATGTCACTTTTGGAGATAATGATAGAGGTAAAATCATAGGTATTGGTGACTATCAATTGGATCCTCTTTAATTTAAGGCATTCTATTAGTAGAATGTCTTATGCATAATTTAGTTTCTTAGTCGACTATGTGATAAGAGATTTCATATTCTACTTAAATCAAAACCTTGTAAGTTAGACATGTTGATAATGATGTTGCAATTTTTATTGGTCATCGAGATGAAAATATTATTCGATTGATCAAGATGACATAAAAAATGAAAAAGATTTTGTAGCTTAAGATAGCAATGAATGGCTTTGGCATAGAAGGCTTGGACATGCAACTATGGACACCATTGCTAAAGTTAACCAAAAGGGGTTATGAGAGATCTACCCAAAGGAAAATTCATCAAGGATCAAGTATGTAATGCATGCCAAATAGGAAAGCAATTGAAGATCTCACACAAATCTAAACTAATGGTAACATCAACTAGGCCACTACAACTTCTTCATCCAAACTTATTTGTACCAATTAGAACTACAAGTCTAGGAGGTAAAAAGCATGCTTTTATAATAGTTTATACATACATGGGTTTTTTCTTGCACATAAAAATGATTCCTTTGATACATTTGTTGGTTTTTGCAAACATGTTCAAAATGAAAAGTGATATGACTTTCAAAATTTGTAGTGATCAAGGTGGAGAATTTGAAAACCATTCATTTAAAAATCATTACATTAAAAAAGGGATTGAGCATAAAGCTTCACACACACCACAATAAGTGGTGTTGTTGAGAGGAAGAATAGGTCATTTCAAGAGATGGCTAAGGTCAAACTTAACAAGTACTCTTTACCAAAATATTTTTGGGCATAGCCCATTAACATGGCATGTTATATCTTGAATCAAGTTTCTATTTGTCCAATATTTGACAAAACTCCATTTGAGTTGTGGAATGGCAAAAAGCCAAATATTGCATATTTTTATATTTTTGGTTGCAAGTGTTATATACTCAATACCAAAGATCACTTGTCAAAATTTTATTCAAAAATTTTTGAAGGAATTTTTCCTGGTTATTCTTCATCTTCAAAACCTTTTTTTAACAAATTATTTATGGTAGTTGAGGGATCAATTAATATTATATTTGATAAGACTGACACTCCTTCGGAGAAAATGATTATTGATGATGATGTAGAAATCACAAAGAAGATGAACGAGTTGAAAATCTTAGAACAAGAAGAGGGTGAATAAAAAAAAGGATCAAAAGAAAAGGATGATGAAAATAAAGGGGATGAACTAATAGTAGAAGATGGAGATAATGGGCTTCTTGTGGTATGGAAGTTTAAGAAGAATCACTTGGAGGATCAAATCATTGGTAATGTTGAACAAGGGGTAAAAATACATCATACCATTATATATGATCTTCATTATATTGCTTTTCTTTCACAAGTAGAGCCCAAAAATTTTGATGAAGCTCAAAAAGATGCAAGTTGAATTCTTACTATGCAAGAAGAACTAAATTAATTCGAGTAAAATCAAGTTTGGGATCTTATTCTAAGACCAAGTGACTACCCAATCATTAGTACCAAATGGGTTTATAGGACTAAGCTAGATGAAAAGGTGTTGTGGTTCAAAACAATGCTAGATTAGTGGCCCAAATTTCAACCAAGTAGAAGGACTTGATTTTGATGAGACTTTTGCACCCATTGCACATTTGGAATTAATTCATATTTTGCTCACTTTTGCGTCTTTAAAAGGTTCAAACTATTTCAAATGAATGTCAAAATTACATTTTTTTAAATTTTTTTTATCCAAAGAGATGTATGTTAAACAACATTCCAGTTTTGAAGTTTCAAAATTTTTGAATCATTTTTCAAATTGAAGAGGCTTTATAGCATTTAAAGCAAGGTCCAAGATCACATTAGATGAGCATCCCTACCATTGGTTATCAATATGAGATGATGGACTCTTCATTTTTATTGGTATATCACTGGTCAGCCCAATTCCTTCTCGACATTTGCTTCCATAATATAGCAATCCATTCTACTTCTATTATATGTTTTTTCAAATAGACATCTTCCAACCTTCTCTAATCAAGCATCCATGAAAAATGGCGGGTCATCTTGAAGCCAAAGCCATGGCTCAACATAGGGGAAATTGGCTATCTTCCACTTATATATATGTCAGATTGGGGCTGATCCTACTTGCCTTTCTTCCATCTACATATGGATTCCTGAGAAGCTATGTTCTTTCTTGATTTTAGAAGGTTTTAAAGGAGGTTGTATTGGCACCACATTATTTCTTTCAAAAGTGGATAATTATTTGTTAGTAGTACAAATTTATGTTGATGAACATTTGTGTAAGATTTTTGTAAACACTGTGCAAGAGGAAATCAAGATAAGCATGATGGGAGAGTTGACCTTCTTCCTTGCACTCAAAGCACAACAACTAAAAGATGAGATCTTCATCAACCAAGCTGGGTACACAAAGAAATTGCTCAAGAAATTCAATATGAAGAAACCCAAGCTAGTAGGAACCACAATGAGCCCTTCAACCAAGTTGGATAAAAATGAGATGGTGAAAACACTAATTAAAAGTGGTATATAGGTATGATTGATAGTTTACTATATCTTCTCGCTAATAGACTCAATATCATATTTAGTGGTTGTTTATGTGCCAGATTTCAAGCATGATCTAGAAAATCACATTTAGTTGCCATGAAATGTATATTTAGATATTTTAATGGTACACTAGATTTTGGTTTTGGTATCCTAGAGGTGATAGCTTTGAACTAATTAGTTTTTGTGATACTAACTATGTTAGGTGTTATGTGGATAGAAAGAGAACAAGTGGCACATGCCAATTTCTTGAAAAAGCTCTTGTATCATGGAGCTCCAAGAAATAAAATTCCATTGTGCTGTCTACTACTAAATCTGAATATGAGGCCTCTAGTTGTTGTTGTTCTCAATTTCTTTCGTTGCATCAAAATCTTCATGATTTTGATTGTAATTTTTTGAATGTACTAATTTATTGTGACAATACTAGTGCTATTAGTTTTTCTAAAAATTTGGTACTGTATTATCATTCCAATAAGATTGATATTTGACATCACTTCTTATGGGATCAAGTTTCCAAAATTGATATTTCATTAATTTTGATTGAAAATGACTATCAACTTGCAGACAATCTTACAAAACCTCTTGTTGAGACTCAAAATTTTTTTATTCAAAATGAAATTGGGGTTTTATGAATTGAGTGAATTGTTTTCTAATCCTTTTGAAGTGTATCTTACCTATCTAGTTTGGATGTACGACCAAGATAGTTCAAGTACCCAAACCCTAATAACATATTTGAGCTTAGTAGTAAGTTATCTTGGGGTGTTCGAGCATAATTGTTCAAATGCTCAAACTCTAAGAATTGTAATATGCTCTATGTTTTGTTTTCTTCAAATGCCTAAACCAGGAAGTTCAAATGTCTGAGCATGAAATTTTAGGCATAAAACCCTTAGTAGCCACCTGATCTTCTTTACCCTCACACATGTAATCAACTTCTTCTGGCTCTTTGGCAACCTTAGGCATGCCTTCCCAAACCTTCTCTAGCAATTTTTCCAACCTTTCCTCTCCACTCTCTCCTAGATTACCCTCATTGCCTCCAGTCCTCCATGGCTCGACACACCAAAATTTTGGCAAAGAAGAGGAAGAAGTCATCCAGCTCCATTCCCCTCTTAATTTCATTTCATGGCTAGTTTTACTCAATTTGGGGATCACTTTGCTTCTTCTCAGGTCGCACCACCTAGGATTGTTGATTTTCTAGAGTTAGCCTTTCTTAATCTCTCCACTCTCTCATTGCCCAAGGATAGGTTGATTTCATCTACATTCATTAAACCTATGATGAAGAGGACATATGAATTTTCTATTTAAATGCTTACTTTGATTATGGTTGCACTACCCTCACCACATACTATGGAGATACTATAATTACTCTTAATTTTGATACCCTTGGTCTCATCCCAAGACTTCCCATTGAAGGTTAAGATGTTAGTTTTGCCCAAAAATGGTATGATGTGGACATTCTCCTCCAATTCACTGAGGCCATCCAAAGGATATTTAAGGAGAGCCTTGTAGAGGCTATGAGAAAGACATTGGTATCTAACCTTCTCCCTCTTTGCTCTTATGTGCTCTACCAAATCATTGCCTAAACTCTCCTTCTAAAGGGTGTGCATCACAATGAAGTTCCATTTCTCATCTTCTATTTCCTTAATGGATGCCTAGTCAACCTTTCTTACATGATCCTTTGACACATGGTGTAATACATCACCACATTGGGGTAGCCACTTCATCTCAAGGTCCCTTCCACAAATATACCCACCTCAAACCTTTAACAGAGCCTCCCTATGTCAGATGGTATGCACTCCTCAACCTACCCTTTATCCAAATTTGGATCGATTTGGGGTTGGTATGGGTACTTAGGGATGTTTTGTATCTTTTTGGGGGTTCTTTTTATTGTTTTTGGGCATGGTGGCCTTCTATATTTTGATGATGCTTTATTAAGACCTTATGGATGTAGTTTGGTTTGTGCTTATAGCTTGTAGCATTTGTTCTCTTTGTTTTGTGGATATTATAGATGTTTTTCCTTAACTTGGATGTAGTTGCACCTATCTTCTTTGAAAGTGGAATGGACTTGCCACATGAAAGTGGACTTAATTCTTTGCATAAAAGTAAGTTTGATTTACCATGCAAAATAGTTGGATTTATCATGTGAAAGTAGACTCAATTCTCCTTATAAACACAAACTCAATTCACCATACAAAAGTGGGCTAGCTATGTCACATGAAAGTGAACCTAATTCTCCACATAAATGCTAGCTTTATTTGCCATGCAAAAATGGGTTGGATTTATTGTGTGGGAGTAGACTTAATTTTATACATAAAAGTGAGATTGATTTGCCATGTGAAGGTGGGTTAGATTTGCCATGTGGAAGTGGAATTAGCTTTCCACATAAAAACTGAATTTGAATCACATAAAAGTGGACTTGGTTGACCACATAGAAGTGGACTCAATTCTCCACATAAAAGTAGGATTGATTTGCCTTGTAAAAGATGTATTGGACATACCATGTGAGAGTGGATTTAATTTCCAATGAAAATGGGTTTCATCTGCCACATGAAGGTGGGCTTGGTTCACCAAATACAAGCTAAGTTGATTTGCTATGTAAATGTGGGTCTCATGTGCCATCCAAAATGGGATTTAATTTGCTGTGTGTGAGCAGGCTTATCTCACTACACGAGAGTGGACCTAATGTTGCTACTTTTAAAAGTTACTACTTTGATTTCCTCATGTTAGAGATGACATACTTGATTTTGGCACCTTACATATGTCATATTTGTTTTACTATTTTGGAGGTGATATTTCTTTTCAGCACTTTCTGAACAACATATTTTGGTTTCACCACTCATGAGGTCACATACATGATTCCACCATTTTGGAGGTTGTAAGATTTTTTTACCATATTAAATATGTTATATTTTATTCCACCATTTTGGAGATGGCATGCTTGATTCCACCCCTTTATAAGTAGCCTATGCCATTCCACCATTTTAGAGGTAGCATATTTTATTTCACCATTGTGTAAGTAGCATATTTATTCCATCATTTTAGAGGTAGTATGTTTAATTTCGCTACTATATAAATGGTCTATTTGATGACTTTGTTAAGAATTTCATGACTTGCCATTTGATTTGTTGATTATGTGGGCAAAGGAAAATATCACATTTATTAGTTTGTTTTGAATGTTATGACAGAGGACACCTTAATTATCCACTTAATTTTCTTTTAAGTATTGGGGAAGAAAATTTTTTTTGACCCCAATGTTTTCAAAGTGAGGGAAGAATTCTTGGTTATTTTTTCATTTTTGATCCCCCAGCTAGATGCCCCATTTGTGAGCATTAGATGAAAGAAACTCAATTTTCTTGCTTGCAACCTTTTGAGGTAAGGGAACAAAATTCTATCTTGGCATTGAGCATTCAAGAAAGGGATTATTCGACTTTACTTACTCTCATTTTCTGATAAGAGAATGTGGATTTGATTTTTAACTAACATGCACTATGAATGTTTTGATAATATGCCCCTAATCCCATCATGAACTTTTGGAGAAAGCAACTTCATATATTCCAAAAATTTATTTTGAGATGACTCACTATAAATGCCTTAGTTTTGAATATTCCTCACTAGCACCATCATTATCTTTGCAATGTATTGCAAGGAGATATAGTATTTATTTTCTTTATAGTCATCAACAAAAGTAATTTATAAAGTGTTGTGATTTTTTCATTTTTTTACTTTAATTTTGATTCTAGTAGAAGCTAAGAATGCAAATATAAGTATTTTTTTTTTATTTTTCTTGTTTTTATTTTATTTTATTTTATTTTCTTTATTTTCTTGGATTTCTTTATTTTACTTTTCCCAACTAAATTTCTTTTCTTGTAGGTTTCTTTATTTTTTATTTAATAATATTTTTAAAATATTTTAGTAGGTAAGTAATATATTATTTTATCTTTGGTTAAGACCTCCTATTGATTTGGCCTGTTGAAGTTTCTAGATGATTGTTATCTTAGAGTGGGGTTGGCATCAATTGACCTCCCTTTACACCTTTTTCCTAGTGCAATTATTTTTTCAAGAATATGTTTTTTAACAACTCTATTATTTTCACTATATTCTTATTAGTTGGTCGATTTCTTTGGCTTTATCTTTGATCTCCATATGCCTTTTAAATCTCTCTTTTCTAGATTTACATAACCACAGATGTTATTTGGTACTTACTTTTTGAATAGCCTCTATTAGTCAGTGATACACCAAGATGAGGTTGGGTTATGCTTTCTAATTTTGGTGTGCGATCCAATTTTCTCCTCATTTTTTTTGTTCTTACCTTTTTTACTCATTCTTTTGCCCTTTTTTTTTACCATGTTGCTTTGCAATCTCATTTTTCTTTTGAGAATTCAAGAGATGTGGGCTCACAAATGCCAATCATTTCTTACTATTTGGACCCACCTCCCTTAGCTTGATTTTTCATATAAGGTTTGTTGCCCTTTGTAGTTTTGATGATGACCATATCTTTGATTTAATAATTTCTTAAGTTATGTTTCTAGTAACCAAGCCAAGTTCAAAATGGAATTTAAGATCATTCGAAAGCCTCAAGAAAAGATAGATATGAAGATTGATGAATGTAACTCGAAAACAAGAAGATGGCCTAAAGATTTCTTAAGAGATTGAGTCAACTTATTAGGTTTGGACTTTCATTTTTCATTTTAAGTCAAGTCGAAGATTTGGATTTTGAACTCTTGGTTTAGAGCTTTTAGTAAATACCTTAACTCATATTGGAATGCCTTCACCAGCCTATCCTTTATCTAAGATAAGTTTTAAGCAAATGAAAAATAGGCTGAAGTTGCAGCTGAACTAGTGAAGGTTGTTTTGTAATTTCAAATGCCCAAACTTCAAGGTTCAAATGCCCAAACATAGCAAAAATTCACTAGGAATTGCTATAGCCTCAGATGCCTAAAACCTTCTTTCTAACAATCGAAGATTAAAACTACAATTTCATGTTTCTAGTTCTCTAGAAGCTTCCATAAGCCTACTAGCCTCCCAAGAGCTCTAAACTTAGATCCTCAACTTTCAAATCTCGAAACCCTTATGCTCAATTAAGAGGTTCTTGTAGTGAGGATTTCATGTAAAATTTCTCAACCATTTTTATTGTAAATACCCCTAGAGTGTTAGGAGTGAGAGAGGAACAAGACTCTAAATTAGGAGGATTATTTTGCTCGATTGGAGCAAATATTATATGGGGATGGTTTCATTTGCTAAGTGTCATCACTAAGAGCAAGGCAAGGGCCATGGAAGAGGTACAATTAGTTGTTGAACCTCATTACAATTGTAATACATTCTATTCTTATCTCTTTTATATTATAAGCACTTATGGTTATTTCCTCTACTTGATTTTTGTGATTAGAAAGCGAATTAGTTTTGTTGTTGTCCCCCCACTTGCTCCAAACCCAACCCCCCCCACCCCCCCCACCACACACACACACACACACACCAAGTCAATTTTTGGCTTTCAATTGGTATTGAAGAATGGCGCTCTTATTATTTTCTAGTTTAACCACCTAGAGTTTTTGATCCATTTCATGGTTAATGTTGGTGTTTCACCATCTCTCTGAGAGGGCAAATCCACTACTAGATCGCCTTCCTTTAATGATACTCATTTTAATTATTGAAGGTCTCATATTCATATTTTTATAAAAGCTATTAATTATGATATATGGCATATTATGGAAGAGGGATGTACTCCACCCACCAATGTGTGAGAGTTCCCAAGTCTAGAGACGAATGGATCAATTTGGATAAGAAAAATAATTTTTTGACTACCAAAGTCATGAATATTTTGTATTGTGCTCTTGATCCAAGTGAGTTTAATCATATTAGTATTTATCAAATAGCTCATGATATTTGACATTACCTTTATATTACCCATGAGCAAACAAGGCAAGTAAGAGAATCCAAAGTGAATATATTGGTTGGCAAAGATGAACTCTTTAGCATGAACGCAAATAAGTCAATCACCAAAATATGTACTCATGTTACTGATATTATTAATATTTTTAAATCTCTTGGTAAAACATATACTGATGATGAAATTGTGAGAAAAATCTTAGAATGTCTTCCTAGGCAATGGAATCTAAAGGTGATCATGATTCAAGAGGCAAAGGATCTTAATAAGTTCCTTAGAGAAGCTATTGGGATCACTTATTACACTTGAGATGATCATGAATGATCAGAGAGCCAAGAGGATAAAGAAGGCAAAAAGAAGAAACATATAGCAATCAAGCCCAAGGCATCAAATGATAAAAATGAGAAAGAAAGTGATGACGAAATGGCTTTCCTCACAAGAAAATTAAAAAAATTTCTAAAGATGAAGTATATCCTAAGAAGACCAATGAGGAATGAAAAGACCATCACTATTGATGAAGATGAGCATGGGCCCATGTGTTTCATATGCAAAATGCCCAGGCATATAAAAGCAAATTGCCCTCTTAGACCTTAATGAAAGAAATTCAAAGGGAAGAAGAAGAAGGCAATGGTGGCTACATGGGATGACTCTGAAGTTGACAGTGAAGAAGTTTTATCTGATAGAGAAATTACAAACTTTCACCTCATGGCTATTGAGGATAAGGTATATGATTTAACTTTTGAAGGATTACAAGAAGAATTTGAAGATTTATACTCTACACAAAAAAATTACTTCTCAGATATTCTTCTTCGAAAAATAAATTGACTTCACTTTCTTGTGATTGCAAAAGAGACATCGAGCTTCTTCAAAGTGAAAATATTTCTTTAAAATCTTCTAAAATTTTTTGTGATTGTAAAACTAGTATTCACAAGCTTCAAAAGGAAAACTCAGATTTGAAAAAGACTCTTGAAAATTTCTTTAATGGCAATACGACATTGAATATGATTTCAAAAAGTCAAAAAATTATTTTAAGAAATTTCGAACTTGGTTTTATATCCTCTTCTAGATCTAAAGCTACCAAGTCTACTTTTGTGAAAGTTTCAAACTCTACACTTTCAAAATTAAATTGTAATTATTATTGTCAAAGTGGACATGTCTCCACTAGTTACCCAATAAAGAGAAATCTTTCTCTAAAATAATTTTCAATATGTAAGAGGAATCCAAACTTATTTCGGTTTCCAAAGCATCTTCAACTTAAGTAGTTAATGTTAGGTAGAAGTGGCCCATGATCTTTAACTTGCTACATACTTGTGGTCATTTTCTAGCTAATTTATTAAAAGGTAGGCCTTCTTTTCTATATTGCTTTATCTTAAATTACATTCTTGATTCTTGTTTTAATACATTTTTATGTTACTCTCTAACCTTGTGGGCCCATATTTAAAGTGGTTCTAACCCAATGTTCTTTATTTTTTACTATGCTTCCACTCTAAGTATAAAATAAAGAATGGTTTCTTGATAGTGGTTTTTCACAGTATATGACAAGAAATCCATTCATGTTTATAGAGTTTAGTCACAAGGATGGATGATGTGTCAGTTTTGGACATAATAGCAAAGGCAAAATTATAAGTATTGGTAATATTTCAATTGAAACTTCTTTAATTAAAAATATTCTTTTAGTAGAAGGTCTTAAGCATAATTTGTTATCTATTAGTCAAATATGCAATAAAGGGTTTTATGTTCTATTTGAATTAAAATTTTACATAGTTAGATATAATGATAATGATGTTGTAGTCTTTGTTGGTCATCGTGGTGAAAATATTTATATTATTGATCAAGATGACCTGAAAAATGAGAAGTGTTTTGTAGCTCAAGATAATAACAAATAACTTTAGCATAGAAGCCTTGGACATGCTAGTATGGACAACATAGCTAAAGTCAACCAAAAGGAGTTAGTGAAAAGTCTACCCATTGGCAAGTTCATCAAGGATCAAGTATATAATGTATGCCAAATGGAAACGCAAGTGAAGACCTTCACAAATCCAACAATGGTAATAATAACAAGACCACTATAACTTCTTTATCTAGACTTAGGATTACAAGTCTAGGAGCTAAAAATGATACTATTGTAATAGTTATTGATTATTCTTGATTTTCATGGGTTTTATTTCTTCTTCATAAAAATAATTAATCTAATGTGTTAGTTGGATTTTTGCAAGAGTTCAAAACGAAGAGGACTACAAGGTTTCAAAAATTCATAGTAACCATAGTGGTTAATTTAAAAATCATTTTTTTGAAAATTATTGCATTGAAAATGCAATTGAGCATAATTTTTTTGGCTCCATACACACCATAACAAAATCGAGTTGTTGAGAGAGAATAGGTCTCTCCAAGAGATGGCTATAATCATGTTTAACAAGTACTCCTTACCCAAATATTTTTGGGCTGAGGCTATTAATACCGCATGCTATATCTTGAATTGAGATTCTATTCATCTAATTCTTGACAAGATCCCATTTGAGTTATGGAATGGCAAAAAGCCAAATATTACATATTTTCATATTTTTTTTGTTATAAGTGTTTTACACAATGCCAAAGATCATTTGCAAAATTTGATTCAAAAATTTTTGAAGAAATTTTTCGTAGCTATTCTTCAACATCAAAATTTTTTTAGAGTTTTTAACAAATCTTCTTTGGTAGTTGAGGAATAGTTGATGTTGTATTTGATGAGACTAACCATCCATTGGAGAAAAGAATTATTGATGATGATGTAGAAATCTCTAAAAGATAAATAAGTTACAAATCATGGAACGAGAAGAAGTGGATCAACCAAAGGAATAAAAGAACATGATGATGAAGATAAAGGGGATGAACCAAAGGAACAAGGTGGAGATAACTGCCTCCCCAAGGAATGGTGGTTCACGAAGAATCACTCGGAGGATCAAATCATTGCTAATGTTGAATAAGGGGTAAAAACATGTCATGAAATTAAATACATTCTTCATCATATTATTTTTTTTTCCACAAGTAGAGCCCAAGAACTTTGATGAAGCTCAAACGGACGCAAGTTGGATTTTTTTTTTCTGTGCAGGAAGAACTAAATCAATTCAAGTGGAATCATATTTAGGAGTTTATTCCAAGACCAAATAATTACCCAATCTGTTGAGTTTTGGGTGTCTTGAACTCGAATTAGAGTTTAAGTTAAAATAGAAATCCAAAGTTGGATTATGATTAATTTGTAATATTATGAGTTGTAATTAGAGTAAAACTCAGACTCAATAAGGGCCTATAAATATTCTAGTAATACATAGGGTTTAGGTGTGGAGTAGTACTGAGGTTGAACTAGAGAGAAATAGAGAGAATAGAGAGAAGAGAAAGAGAGAGTGTCAACTCTCATGTGTGGGTCTTTTTAGTGTTTCTCGGTGGTCTCTTATGGTAGTTCCACATGGTATTCTCTTGGAGATTCTTTTTGAAGATGAAGGCATTGTCGAGACTTGGTGAAAGAATTTAGTTAAATAAGAAAGAGTACAATCTTTCTTATAGATTCTTGTAAAGCCTTTTGATAGTAGATCTCTCACTCCTTCCATAGACACAATCCGATTTCGGGTGAACCATGTATATTGTTGTCTTTTCTTTTTATTTTCTTTTATCTTGCATTACTTATCATTTCTTGTGTTATTTGAGGACAAGGTGATTCGTGAACCTTTTACTATGAATCCCAATAATTGGTATCAGAGCTTAGGAGCAAACAACCATGATGACAAAGTCCTTACTAGAGGTGGAGAAGTTTGACGATAAGATAAATTTTGCCTTATGACAAAAGAAGATGAAGGCGATTTTTATTTGTCAAAGTCTGCAAAAGGTGTTAGAGGGTAAAGAAAAGAAGCTGGCCAAGATAAGTGATAAAGATTGGGAGGAGATAGATCAAAAGACATTGAATTTAATTATTCTAAGTCTCACTGATGAGGTTTTGTATAATGTCATTGATGAAGAGATGATACGAACATCTGGATAAAACTTGAGAAGTTATACATGTCAAAAAGCCTCATGAACAAGTTCTACCTGGAATAATAGTTGCATGAACTATGTATGAGCAAAGATTGAAGAGGATGATAAGACACTAATTCTTCTAATGTCTCTTCCTACTTTGTATGATCATATTGTAACCATAATTATTTATGATAAAAAACTCTCAAGATGGAAGATGTGATAGCTAATCTTCTTTCTAATGAGAAAAGAAGAAACTCTAATATTGATATGGAGTTTGGTGAAGGATTGGTGGCTCATAAAAGAGAAAGATTAAGAGAATGTGGAGAATGCAAGCAATGGTCCAAATCAAAATTGAAGGCAAAATTACAATGTTATTTGTGTAAGAAGAATGGCCACATTAGATGACATTGCCTTGAATGTGAGATGATAGAGTCTTCCAATATGGTAACAACAATAGTAGATGATGTTCTAAGAATAGTATGGATGAAAATGTTCTTACAGTATCTACAGAAATTGGCACTTCTGGTGAGTGGATTTTAGATTCTAGCAGTTCTTATCATATTTTCTCGAGGATGGATTAGTTTACTTCTTATGAGGAGAATATGAAGAAAGGTACTATTTGGTTGGGTGATAATTTCACCTGTGAGATCGCTAGTGTGGGAACAGTCCAAATCTAGATGTTTGATGGAGTGATTTATACTCTTATTAGGGTGAGGCATGTCCCTAAGATGTAGAAGAATATAATTTTACTTGGTGTCTGGACTCAAAAGGCTATAATTATTCAGTGAAAGATGGAGTCATGAAGGTGACACGTTGTATTAGAATCCTGATGAAAGGAGGGAAGTGCTGCAATATTTATCAATTAGTAGGGAATACCATTGTAGGTGAAGTTTTGATGCCTACAGTGGTAAAGAGGAAGGATGATACCTAGAGTGATTTGATAGGAGATAGATGTTCTTCTCGAGTTACTTTTATTATAGCAGTAGACACAGGTTATCTGAAAGGCTTCCAAAAATACAAGACTATAGGCTTGAAGAGTAAATTTGAGGTTGGATCGAGCTCTCTCATCTTGTGATTAGCTGAATAAGCTAGTAGTCTAGGGGGAGGGGCTGGATGAGAGATGATGGCTGAAGCTTTGTGATGATGGCATGCCCGAGTTCAAGCCAAAGGAAGAGATTATTGAGTTTTGGGTGTCTCAAACTCGGATTAGAGTTTAAGTTAAAGTAAAAATACAAAGTTGGATTCAGATTTATGATTGATTTGTAATATTAGGAGTTGTAATTAGAGAAAAACTTAGACTTAATAAGAGCCTATAAATATTCTAGTAATGCATAAGGTTTAGGTGTGGAGTAGTCTTAAGGTTGAACTAGAGAGAAATAGAGAGAGAGGAATAGAGAGAATAGAGAGAAGAGAAAGAGAGAGTGTTGGCTCTCATGTGTAGGTCTTTCTAGTGCTTCTCGGTGGTCTCTCATGGTGGTTCCTCGTAGTGTTCTATTGAAAATTCTCTCTGAAAGTGAAGGCATTGTCGAGGCTTGGTGAAAGAGTTTAGTTGAATAAGAAAGAGTACAGTCTTTCTTATAGACTCTTTTAAAGCATTTTGATAGTGGATCTCTTACTCCCCCCATGGATGTAACTCAATTTTCGGTGAACCACATATATCGTTATATCTTTTCTTGTTATTTTCTTTTATCTTGTATTACTTCTTGTTTCTTATCTTGTTTGAGGACAGGGTGATTTATGAACCTTCTACTACAAATCCCAACACCAATCATTGGTACCAAATGGGTCTATAGAAATAAAAAGATAAAAAGGATGTCAAGGTTTGAAACAAGGCTAGATTAGTGGCCCATGGTTTCAACCAAGTAGTACTTGATTTTGATGAGTCTTTTGCACCTGTTGCTTGTTTGGAGTCTTCATATTTTACTTGCATTTGCATATTTCAAAGATTCAAACTTTTCAAATTGATGTCAAAGATAAATTGTTAAATGGTGTTTTATCCGAATAAATGTATGTTAAATAACCTCCACAAGCTTGGCATCACAAACTAAGGTTTTTCTTGATTTCGAAAGGTTGTCAAAGAGGTTGTATTGACAACATAATGTTTCTTTTGAAAATAGATAATCATTTGTTAGTAGTATAAATTTATGCTGATGATATTATTTTTAGTGCTACTAATAAAAATTTGTATGAGATATTTGCAAATACTATGAAAGAGGAGTATGAGAGAAGCATGATGGGAGAGCTAACCTTCTTTTTTGGACTCCATGTGTAACAACTAAAACATGAGATTTTCATCAACCAAGACAAATAGAAAAGGAATTGCTCAAAAATATTCAACCTGGATGAAGCTAAGCCAATCGGAACTCCAATGAGTCCTTCAACCAAGTTTGATAAAAATGAAGATAGTGAAATGGTTGATAAAAAATAGCATAGAGGTATGATGAATAGTTTATTATATCATACCGCTATTAGACCCAATATCATATTTAGTGTTTACTTATATGCTAGATTTCAAGCATCACCTACGAAATTACATTTAGTTGCCATGAAATATATACATAGATATCTTAAGGGCACACTAGATTTGGGTTTATGGTATTCTAGAGTAGATTACTTTGACTTAATGGATTTTTATAATGCGGACTATGCCAAATGTTGAGTTAAGAAAGAGCACAAGTTTCACATACCAATTTCTTGGATAAGTTCTTGTATCATGGAGCTCTAAGAAACAAAATTTTGGGGCTCTTTCTACTGCTGAAACTGAATATGTGGCCGCTAGTTACTGTTGCTCCCAAATTCTTTGGATGCATCAAACTCTTCATAATTTTGATTGTAATTTTTTGAAAGTGCCAATTTCTTATGACAATACTAGTGCTATTAGTTTGTCCAAAAATCTGGCACTATATTCTCATTTAAAACATATTGATATTCGACATTATTTTTTATAGGATCATGTTTCTAAAAATGACATTTCATTGATTTTTATTGAAACCAATTATCAACTTATGGACATTTTTACAAGACCTCTTGATGAATCTCCATTTTGTATTACTTATAGTGGAATTAGGTTTTTACTACTTAAATGAATTAGTTTCTTATTTTTCAAACATATCTTGCTGTTTGTCTAGTTCAAACGTTTGACTAGGACAATTTGGGTGCTCAAACACTAGTCTAAATTTTTAGTCATATCTTTTGATCTTCGGATGCCCAACCAAGACAGGTTGGATGCCCGAAGTCTATTTTTGTGGTTACTATTTTTTGAGCTCTAGATTTCTGAACCCTAAACTCAAATTTTGGTTCTTTGTTTGGATGTCTGAACACAAAATTTCTGGAATAAAAAACCTAGCGGTTGCCCAATTTTCTTTACCTTCTCAAGTGTGTTCTCCTTCCTCTGACTCTCCAATGACACCGGGAAACTCCTCCAATGATCTAAGGGATCTCCTATGGCTTCCCTTCCCTTGCTCACCTTCTATCCCATCTCTCCTTCAATTTCTCTATGGCTCCCTATACCAAAACTTCAGCCTCCAAGTGCAAGAGATCCTCGGCCTCTACCTTAGGTAAGGAACCTCAATTCCCTCTCAATTTCATTCCTTGGCAAATTACACTTGATATAGGGATAGGTATGCCACATCTAGGGTTATACCACCCTTAATTATTGATTTCATTGAACTAGCCTTCCTAAATATTTCTACCCTATTTGCCACCCAAGTTTGGCTAGAGTTTGTCTGCTCATGTGAGATTTATAACAAGAAGGATGTGTATATCTTCTATTTGAATGCCTCATTTGACTATGATCACACTACCCTCACCACCTATTATGAAGATACCTTAATAACTATAGATCCTAATACCCTAGGCCTCATATTAGGACTTCCTACTAAAGGGGGAGAAGTCAGTTTTTCCTAGCATAGGTCTGATGCAAACCATCTCCTCGAATTCTCTGAGGCCTTTCAAAGGGTTTTTCAGGAGAACCATGCACAAGTAATGTGCAAAACCTTGGCATCTAACCTACTCACTCTTCGCTTCTATATCATCCACTAAATCCTTGCCTACACCATCCTTTTGAATGGTGGACATCCTGATGAGGTATCTAATATGGAGCTCTATCCAATATATTACATTTTGACCAGGCACCTAGTCAACCTACCATGCATCATTCTTAGGCATATAACACAAAATATCATGCATTCCACCATTGTTCTAGGCTACCCTATCATTATTACTTTTATCTTTTGCCATTTCAAGGTTGTCTCCACTTCTCAAGTTCCTCTCCATAAATATATCCCTCCCCAAACCTTCAAAAAGCTCCCTTTGCTGCATAGGATTTAGCTTGTAGGAGGACAATGACACCATTTGGACTTGAGACTAGCCACCTTCTTCAAGCTAAGCTCGAGAGGATGCTCCTAGTGCTAGTGTAGGAGCTACTAGTGCTATTGAAGATGCTAGCATTGCTACTGCAACTAAGGATGCTAGATTTTCACATCTATCAGTTGATCAGTGACTACATGAGTTGACTGATTGACTAATCCAACTCAAGGGGATAGCCACTTTTGGTATTCAATAGGTCACCAAGCGCCTAGGCCATCTCGAGGTGATGTTCAATGCATTTATACATCCGCTCGGGGTTGGTCCAGCTATTATATTGTATTTTCAGGGTTTTTAGTACTTTGTATGGTCTTGGTCATACTTTTGTGTTCTGATGATGTTTTTTTGCACTTATTTGAATGCATTCTAGGTTTATGATTATGTCTTGTGGATTTTAATGTCTTATGTATGCTTTGGATGTGGATGTCTATACCTTTCATATATGTATGAAACTTTGACCTTAATACAAGTATCATTTATTTAGTCCTACTATGTATTTATTATCCTCAATCCTCATGTACTTATTATCTTTGCTTTGTCTTCATTCTACCCTTTTTGTTCAAGCCAAAAGGGGGAGAAAATACAATATAGTTTGTTTGACATGATTTTTACTATAATCAAATTTGATTGAATTATGATCAAAATTGAAACTTGTATACCACTAAATTATAGATCAAGCGTGGGTCTCAATTGGATCTAAATTGTGGCCAATTTTGATAAAAAATTGAGCTCAATTTAAACTTAAATTCTTAAAAAAATTGGGCTCAAGTTAAAGTGAGTTGAGTGGGCTAGATTTCTAGACCAAAATTAGACTCAAAATTCATCTAAAATCTGAATTAAAATAAAAAAATATATGTATCTTATAAATAGGTCCTTGGATTAAATAAATTCATATAAAAAAGTTCCTGACTAAATTTTTCTTACAAATAGGTACTTGGAATAAAAATTTTGCAAAAAAATCTAATAAAATTCTAAAATTATAAGTTGGTCTCCGAAAAATTTAAAGTTTACAAATAAATCCCTTAAAAGATCAATTATTATAATTTGTCCTTACAAAATCTAGGATTTGTAAATAAACCCATCAAAAATTTCATATTCATAAACAAATCCCTAGAATTTTAATTTTTCATAAACAGGTCCCTCAAAAATTTTTATTTACAAATAGGTCTAAATTTTATTCTAAAAGGACCCTGAAAGTTAAAATTTTATAAACAAGGGTTTTTTATTAGAAAAGACTCCTAGAATTTATAGAATTATAATTTCATCCAATTTTTTTGAAAAATTTTACAAATAACCCCTCCATAAATTCAGTATCCAATGTGACTAGATTTTTCAAATTCTCTCATCTACAATAGAAAAACTCATCCATTTCTCTTCAGAAACTTATCTAATCTCAATCCAAACACATCCACAACTATCCAAACAAAACTCATTCAAAATAAATAAAAAGAAATCGACAAGATTCTTAATTCAAAATTTGAATGGAATCCATTCTAATTCAACTTGATCTTCTCATCACCTATAGAAACCTTTCCAAGCTTGCATTAAAAAAAAAGAAATGGTGATGAGAAGAAGGCCAATGAATTTGGGAGTATAACAAAGAAAGTTAAGGATTGGATATAATCGAGTGAGAAGAAGGAGAGGGCATGGGAGATGAGTGAAGAAAAAAAAAGGAAAAAATAGATATAAAAAGGAGAAAGCTTGCAGCCCAAAAAAAAAGAAAGAAACCATAGAAAAAGGCTGATGTAAAAAAAAAAAGGAAGTTTGCCCAAAAGAAAAGGAGTGGCCTTGATTCACATGCTTGAAGCCAATGGTCTAGAGCAAGCTCGCGAACTTGTCTGAAAATCAATTTTGACACAAGACCAGCCCACGAGCTCACCCGAAAGTCAACTCGGATCTAGGGCCAACCCACGGGCTTACTCAAAAGCTATCTTGGACTAAGGCCAACCTGTAGACTCGTCAAATGTCTATTTGAACTAAGGCCAGCTTGCGAGTATGCTAAATGGTCTATTTTGACTACGACCAACTTGTGATCTCATTGAATATCTATTTGAACTAAGGCCAATTTGTGAGCTCACTGAACATCTATTTGGATTAAGGCCATCTTGCGAGCTCCCCGAATATCTATTAGGACTAAGGCCAACTTGCAAGTTTGCTGAACATCTATTCGAACTAAGGCCTGCAAGCTCGCCGAATATCTATTCAGACTATGGCTAGCTTGCGAGCTCACCAAATATCTATTCAAGCTAAGGTCAGTTTGTGAGCTTGCTAAACATCTAATCAAACTAAGGCCAACTCACAAGCTCGTCGAATGTCTAGTGAGACTAAGGCCAGTTTGTGAGCTCATTAAATATCTACTCAAACTAAGGCCAGCCCGCAGGCTTGCCGAATGTCTATTTGAATTAAGGCTACTTTGCAAGCTCATTGATCACCTATTTGGACTAATTGTAGGCTCGCTAAACATCTAAATGAATGCCAACTTATGAGCTCATCGAAAATCCAAATTGACTCAAGGTCCGCAGACTCCTCCAAATTCTTCATGACAGCTCGAGAGCTCTCAAACTAAATTGATTAAGCTAAATCAATAAAATTAAAGTGATTCAATTACATTGAACAAATAAAATCATATTTACTCAAATGAATCACTAAATGGACCTAAGTTAATTAAGTTAATGGACTAAAACTCAAATTAAACAAGATCCAAATCCAAATTGAGTTAATCCAGATCAAAATTATTGGAAGTCATGTTTCTATAACACCTAATTATGCATTCAAACTACTTGATTTGTCATTTCGAGATTTTTTTCTCAGGATGTTTTACTATCCCAGATAGTCAGTTTTGATTCCAAAAATTCTAGCATGCCCGGTGGGACTTGACTTCTCCTTCAAGTTGAGAAACTTAGTTAATATAGGCACATATCAAAAAAGAGAAAAGCATAAAGCTAATAATTGATCTTTTATTAAGAGAAAGGAAAAATGGTATCATCAAGTGATCCTCCTGCCCTAATCTACACTATCAATCCTCAGTGAAGATTCTGTGGTACACTTCGTCAACCAACGGTTATCACTAGGGCAATTGGAATATACATAAGTATGGATCAACTCCTCAACTCCCATCCAGGGGGCAAAGACCTCACATCGAGGGGGCAACTCCCATTCAAGAGGCAAAGGTCACCCATCCATGGGGTAAAGGCATCCCATCCAAAGAGCAAGGGCCAAATCCATTCAAAGGGGCCAAGGCCAAATAGCATTATGCCAAATCTCAATGACAAAATAATCATCATGAGGGCAACTAGAGTCCATATCAGCCATCAGGCTTTGTCCAACTTTATCCAATTCACTCATGGTGCTTTTGCTTTCACCAACAGCATCACTGCTCCTAGCATTGCTGATGCTACCATTGATCCAATCACTGCTTTGCTTGTCCAATATGGATCAGCCCCTCGCCGCCCACCTCATGGGCGAAGATCAAGTTCACCCAAAGGATAAAAGACCAAGTCCATCCAAGGGGCAAAAGACCAAATCTACTAAGGAGACAAAGGCTGAGTTTGTCCTAGTGGCAAAGGCTAAATTTTATTATGTTAGACCTTGATGATGAAATAGAGGTTTCATTAGCATAAACCAAGGCATTATTCTATCAAAGGCTAAACAATAGGCAAAAGTCAGTTTTTGATCACCTACAACTTATCGAAGAAAGAACCAATGGGGCATTTAGTTGACTTCAGTGTGTCAGATTGAACCTAAAGCTAGATTCTATAATTCCCACCTCCAATGCAATAAGGGCTAAAGGAGAACAATGAAAAAGCACATATTCAACCTTCTTCGGTTGAGAAAGGAGCAACACTATCTTCTTGTGCCAGAGTAATTAATGACGAGTAAATTCAAGAAGAAGGATATTCATGCCAAGTCTGCAATACGAAAGAGTTAAATGATTGCATGAGCTCCAAATATAAATAAAAAATATAGATATATTTAAAATTATGCTAGCCTATGATGGAATGTCTAGTCACATTAAAATTGACTAGTAAAGTATGCATTCCATACATCTCAAGGCAAAATATGAAACAAAAAAATTTTACTAAGAAACATAGAACAAAAAAATAATCCCTTAGTATTCAGGTAAAATGCCTTCTTCTCAGAAATGAGGTCTCTGAAAAATAAACTAGTAATATGTGAAGGAAAAGGATAGTTAATGATGAGATATGATGGAGTTGAAATCCCTGCACCTCCCCTACCCACCTATGCCCTAAGTTAACTTTAGGAATGCAAGCTTGAAAATACAGTGACCAATCGGCAAGTAAATAAAATCTTGTTAGAGAACTTGTTTCAAAGACAAAAATGCTAAGATCAAAAGATAACCTCTTAATAATCTCCTCCTAGAGGCAATAGATCACCCCCTAAAAAAAATAAGAAAAAAATAAAATCCCAAATGGATAAATCTCATAGAAGAAACTAAACCAAGGAAAGTGGACTCAAAGAATAAGTACCAGTTGGCATCTGCAAGCTCACAAACCTTGAATCCTCAAAGAAGAATGAGATTGCTAAAATCAGGAAAAATAAAATAAAATAAATAAATAAAGAAAAGGGGGATAAAATTAAATCACATGTCACAATTAGGAGGATTAACTCAGCCTCATCTCAATGCATTATTGAGCAAGAAAGACTATCCAAAAAGTAAGTATCGGTTGGCATCTTCAAGTGTGTAAACCTTAAAAATTGAGGTTAAGGGGAATCCAAGATCAAAGCCAAGGTCAAAGAAGTAATTGACTAATAGGAATATGGTGAAAGTAATAAAGTCGCTAGAAAAACATATTCATGAAGAAAATATTATACTAGGAAAAAGGTATAAAGGGAGGTCGATTGGTGGCTACCACCTTTTGAAACCAAAATCATTCTTAAACTTCAATAGACCTAAACAAGTTGGAGGCCTCAATCAAAGATGAAAGGATATATCACCTATCTAATAAAATATTTTTGAAATAATAAATCTCTAAAAAAATTTTCTTCCAAGAATGATAAACACCAATCTAAGCATCTGCTCACTGATTCAGTTGACCACCACAACTTGCGCCACTCAAACGTACTGATATGACATTCTAGAAGATGAACCATTAGCTTGAGTTACTAGTGTTTGACAAGCACTGATCATGATATCTGCTTGTTGATCTAGCCAATTGCTATAGCGTGTCTTACTCCAGCATGTAAACATGGCATTTTAGAAAACAATCCTCATGAAAATAGTAACTTTTTATTTTATTCTTTATTCTATCAAGATGTTGTACAGACAATAAAGAAAAGAAGCTTCAAAGTTTCCCTCAAGATAACCCTTCAAGCAATCAAAATCAAATCACTTGGACCAATTAGTCAAGACATCAGTCACTATCCAAAGTGATCAAGACAGGGGGCAATCTTCCCATTTAGAAGCCAATTTTGGGCCACTCAAACACAGGTCAAAATCACTTCCCCCAACTATTGCCAAGTAGCAGTCTTTCCATTATGGATTCAAGACTCTAATCCACTTGTAATAGAAAGATGAAACTCCTTTTGATTAAAATAATATGTTTTCCTCAAAAATAAGTGCCATACTCCTTCTTTATTTTATGCAAGGATGAAAATGAGAAATGCTCATATCTAAAGCATACGAGCATATGCAATAGCTCTCTTCCAAAAATATATGATGATGTCAAGGGACATATTGCTTGAGCATCCATTGTGAATGATCAACTAAACAATAAATTAATCCTCTTATAAAGGAAGATGGTAAAGGTAAAGTCAAGTTTCCTCACATTCAAATACTTAAAAAAAACATATTGCTAAAACATTTGAAGTGGACAACCAATCCATTGGGTTAATACCAAGTGAGATCTTCATTTCCCACCATCAAGAGGTTGTGGATAAAAAAATCAAGTCTCTCTTGTCAAATACTCACAAAAGGGAGCATATAGCCTAGGCTTCAAAAATATAAAAAGGTGACTAGTAGTCCATCCCTCACCTCAAAATACTGGAGCAAGTAAAATCCACTCCCCTAATATTTAAGAGATGTCAATTGTCATGGCATTCAAAGGAAACTAACATATATGATGTTTCCTATTGCTTATATAATCAATAGATCAAGTCAAGAGTCATGAAGTCCTTGACAAAGACTTCAAATAGACCACTTATACAATGGTAAAACCAAATATGCTATTCTAAAATGACAAAAGAAGTACACCATCTCCAATATGATGAACTCAAGCTTATCACCTCCAATATGGTGAAATTAAGCCACTATCTCCAATGTGGTGAACTCAAACTTATCACCTTCAATATTGTGAAATCAAGCCACCATCTCCAATATGGTGAACTCAAGCTTATCACCTTTAATATGGTGAAATCAAGCTCATCACCTCCAAAATGGTAAAATCAAATTCTTTCTCTATGAGGATTGCAAGTCAAACATGTTATCTTTGACATGGCAAAATCAAAGTAGTAACTTTGAAAACTAGTCAAATAAAGTCTATTTTGTGGAAACCAACCTTGAATTTACATAGCAAACTAAGTCCATTTTGCATAGCAATCAAGCTTGCATTGATATGGCAATCACGATCACTTCCATGTGGCAAAGAAAAGCCCAATTTTATATAGTAAATCAAATTTACTTTCACATGGTGAATTGAAGTTCATCTTGTATGGTGATCAAGCCTGCATTTGTATGGTAAATTAAGTCCACTTTCATGTGACAAATTAAACCTACTTTCACATGGCATATTAAAGTCTATTTTATGTGGTGATCAAGTCCATAGTTACACGTAGGGGTGAGCAAAACCAGTTAACCGTAGTGGTTTTGCTCATTTTAGAACCGGAACCGGATTTCGGTTCTCAAAAAATTGAGAACCGGAACCGTACCGATTTAGGTAAAGAATCGATTTTTTGATTCTACTTCTAAACCGGTTCTAACATTGGTACACCGAAGCTCTGGCATCGCTATGACTGGAGAGGGTGAGAGTGAGGCGACGTCGCTGTGAGCGCGGGGGCGAGCGCGAAGGCGAGGCGGCATCGCTACGAGCTCGGGGGACAGGGCGAGGCCGAGGCCGAGGCGGCGTTGGCGAGTTGTTGTGAGCACAGGGGTGAGGCAAGGGCGAGGGTGAGGGCGAGGCTGAGGCCGAGGCGGCGGCGTTGGCGCGTTGCTGCGAGCGCAGAGTCGAGGCGAGGGAGAGGCCGAGGTAGTGACGTCGGCGCATTGCTACGAGCGCAGGGTTGAGGCGAGGGCGAGGCCGAGGTGGCGGCAGCGGCATCGGCACATTGCTGCGAGCGCAGGGGCGAGGTGAGAGTGAGGCAGCGTAGCTTAGGGTTAGGGTTTTGATTGAATATATATATATATATATATATATATAGTTAAACTGGTACGGTTCCAGTTCACCTGTTTTTCAGATAATGCAAAATCGGAACCGGAACTGATTTTTCGGTTCTGTTAAATTTAAGAACCGGAACTATACTGGTTTGATTATGTTTCAATCAAATCCACTCTTATGTGGCAAATTATGTTCAATCCCTATGACAAATTAAGTCCACTTATTGTGGCAACTCAAGCTCACTTCTTATGGTAAATTAAGTCCATTTATTATAGCAAATCAAGTTAACTCATTGCGGTGAATCAAGTTCACTCCTTATCGCAACTTAAGTCAACTTCTTATGTTAGTCAAGTCCATTTATTGTGGCAAACTAAGCCTATTCATTGTGGCGGTCAAGTCCATCATCACATCACAATTCAAGTCCACTCATGGTGGAAAATCAAGCCCACTCAATATGTCAACACAAGTCCACTATCATGTGACAAACCCAATTTGCTTTTGCATGGCAATCCAAGCCCACCTCCAATTTACTTTTACATGTCAATCAAGCATGCATTTACATGGTAAATTAAGTTCACTCTTGTATAGCAAATAAATTCCACTTTCATGTGACAAACTAGTCTACTTTCATGCAGCAAATTGGAGTCTATTTTGTGTGATGATCAAACTCGCACTTTCATGACAATTAAGTCTACTTTCAAGTAGCAACTTAAGTCCATTCTATGTAGTGATCATCGCATTCACATAGAGAATCAAGTCCACTCTCACAAAGCAAATCAAGCTCACATAAACAAGGCAAACTAAATCCATTTTGCATAGCAATCAAACTCATATTTATATGGTAAATCAAGTCCACTCTCACATGGCAAATTAAGTCTAACATTGTATGGCAAAATTAAGGCCACTTTCGTATGATAATTCAAATCTATATAATTAACTCTTGAGATGTTGGTGCAAGGTCAAATACCTAAAAATTATTTGCACCCTTTGTTCTCATCAGAACTCAAGAAGAGGATGTGAAGGGGGTAATTTGCTTGAAGTGATTTTTGCCACGATCAAATTTGATTGAAATATGATCAAAATTAAAACTTATATGCTACTAAATTATGCTTCAAGTGTGGTCTCAGTTGGACTGAAATCAAGGTTGAGTTTGATCAAAAATTGAGCTTAATTCAGACTTGAATTTTTAAGAAATTCGGCACAAGATAAAGTGGGCTAAGTGGGCTGGATATCTGGACCAAAATTAAGCCCAAAATCCACTCAAAATTTGGGTTAAAATAAAAGTATAAATATTATATAAATAGGTTCCTGGATTAAATAAATTCTTATTAAAAAGTCTCTGTTAGATTTTTTTTAAAAAAATAAGTCAATGAGATAAGAATTTTGTGAAAAAGTCCAATAAAATTCTAAAATTATAAATTAGTATCAGCAAAATTTAGGTTTTGCAAATAAATTGCTCGAAAGATCGATGATTATAATTTGATCCTTACAAAATCTATGATTTGCAAATAAACCCTCAACAATTTAATATTTACAAATAAACCCCTAAAATTTTTATTTTTCATAAATAAGTCTCTCAAAAAAGTTTATTTATAAATAAGTCTAAATTTTATTCCAAAAGAACCATGGAAGTTTTGAAACTTCATGAACAAGTTCTTTTTACAAAAAGATCCCTAGAATTTATAGAATTACAATTTGATCCATATTTTTTGAAAAAAGTTTCAAATAACTCTTTTATAAATTCAATATCCAGAGTGAGTATAGTTTTCAAATTCTCTCATCTATAACAAATAAGCTCATCCATATCTCTCCAAAAACTTATCTAATAGTAATCTAAACACATCCACAACTATCCAAACAAAACTCATTCAAGATAAATAAAAAGAAATAGATAAGATTCTTGGTTCAAAATTTGAATGGAATCCATTCTAATTCAACTTGATCTTCTCTTCACCTATAGGAACCTTCCCAAACTTGCAAAAAAAAAAACAAAAATGGCGATAAGAAGAAGGCTGGTGAATTTGGGACTAGAACAAAGAAAGTCAAGGATTAAATATAATCGAGTGAGAAGAAGGAGAGGGCATGAGAGATGAGTGAAGAAAAGGATAGGATATATATATATATAATTAAGGATCCATTATGAACCAATTAAAGGTTGGATCCAACATCTATAAAGGATCCATCAAGAATCCATCAAGGGTTAGATCCAAGACTCATTAAAGACCCAATAAGAACCTATCAAGGGTTTGGATCCAAGATGCCTTAAGGATCCATTATGAAACTAAAAAAGGTCCAATGCAAGGTTGAGCCTGAACCAAATTGAATCAAATCAATCCTGAATCAAAATTAAGTTTTGAACATTAGGCTATATTAAATTAGATTCAAATCAAGATCAAGTTTTGAATATCTAATTGGATTAGATTAGACTCAAACCAAACCAAGTCTCAACTTCAAATCAAACTGAACTAAATGTAGCCTTAAACTCACTTAGTCAATCAGGCAGTTGATGTATTTGAAAGAAGTCAACTGATAACATACTTGGAGCCATCGGCTATTCTTCAAGCTAAGCCAACACATGCTTGCAAGTTGTTGAAAATGCTTCAAATTTAATTGACAAAATGCCTAAAAGCTCATCAATTATCAAGCATAAATGATTAGCATAGATCCAAGGCCACAAACCATTTTGAACCGAACCAAAACAGGCTTGAACTCACTTAATCTATTAGCCAAACATCGTGTTCAATTGTAGTTAACTAATAGTATGCATGATGCTATTGATCACACATCAATGACACACCCTTCAAAGCTAGTCAACCCCAGAAGCCATTGATGATGCACCCTTCATGCTAGTCAATCCCAAAAGCCATTGGTGATGCACCCTTCAAGCTAGTCAACCCCAAAAGTTATTGATAATGCACCTTTCAAACTAGTCAACTCTGGAAGCCATTGATGACACTCAAAAGCTATTGGTGATGCTTCAAATTTAATCAAACAAGATGCCTAAGAGGTCATCAATGAACAAAAAGTCATAAGTGATCACAACTTCTTCTTCTTGAGCAATTTGTTTGACAACATTAAGATCAGGAAGAATCTACCTTCCTTATAATATTCATACTAGCTTACAAGGACTAATTAGCTCTAGCTATAGAACAAGGGGGATTGAAAGCATGAGGTTTGGTAAAAGGCATTGCCGATTTTGTAGCTGGCTATGCCAAACCAACCTAGCATTCGGTGGTGGGGCTAATCCCAATAAGACTGATGAATAAGCATAGGAAACAACAAAGGCGGAGGCTCGTACTGTGGAGCAAGTTTGGTCATCTTTGGCTATAATTGTGACACATTTTTTGGATAGATGATATGGATTTATTCATCATGGTTAACCACTTTTTTAACCGAGAGAGGGAGGCCATTCAGAACCTACTGGCTCCAGAACCATGGGTGGGCAAAGCTAGCATCTTTGCCAATTATCACTCCTATCTTGGCAAAATTGCTCTATTTTCTTTGTAGTTGGAGTGCATTGGAGTTTTCTACGCAGGCTCTATAGCTTAGCAGGCTGACAGAGATGGCACCAAATGCCTACCAACTAAATTGGCCATGATTAACACGAGACAAAGTTGCTAATCATTCTCCCAAATTAAATATCAAAAGAAGCCAACTAACATAAGCTAAGATAGTCAGTCATACTCTAAAACCAAGTCATGTTGTTAACATCCACCAAGGATCAACCAAGCATCCGTCTAAGTTAGACTCCACATAGTCAAGTGCATGAGAGGGGGACAACGACAAGCATTAAACCTTTCCTACTTCCTTTCTCATTTCATATTCTTTAAGATTATGAATTAAAAGTATTTAAATTGTAAAGTGAAAGTATCCCCTTGCTTAAGTCATGTAACCCCTTTCTTTTTGTATCAATCAAATAATGGATTTCTCTTTTGTGTCTCTATTTCATTAATTAGGTTTTTTATTTTAGGAGATTTTTGACAATTGTCAAGATAATTAATAATAGAGGGTTGCACCTATTAAAAGTCATCTTCCCATAATACCTGATTGCACATTTAAACTATCATATAATTTGATTTGTCATTTTGAGATTGCTCTTCAGGGTCTTTTGTTATCTTAGGGGGTCAGTTTTGATCCCACATAGCTAAATTACTTTAAATAGAGGGAGAATTGTTATAGTAAGGGGGAGTCTTACATTTTTTATCCTAATAAGCTAAAATAAAGTATAGTGTGAGATTCACAATTAAAGTGCTGCTACATATTGCTCTAGTTGATACATATATTAAATTATAAAAAAATTATCTCTTTGATCAAGTAAATTATTTATTTTATTTTTGTGAGTGTTAATCATCATCAAAAAGGGAGAAATTATTATCCTTTGTAGTTTTGATGATGATGAAACCTTGTATTTAATGATTTCTTGAGTTGTGTAGCTAGTAGCCAAGCCAAGTTCAAAATGAAGTTCAAGATCATTTGGAACCTTCAAGATAAGATAGATATGAAGACTGAAGAACATGACTTGAAGATATAAAGATGGCTTGCAGATCACTCAAGAGATCAAATTGACTCATTAGGTTTAGACTTTAATTTTTATCTTAAATTGAGTTCCAGATTTGAATTTTGAACTCTTTGTTTGCAGCATTCAGTAAATACTCAACTCATCTTTGAATGCTTTCATTGGCCTATGTTTATCCAACATGAGTTTTGAGTAGGTATCAATCAAAACTTCAGCCTTCGAACACCCTAACATAGCAAAAATTCACTAGGTGTTACTAACAATTTTGGACCCTAGTTCAGATGATCGAAGATCAGACACTATAATTTCAAGTTTTTGGCTCTCTAGAAGTTTGATGGCCTAAAGTTTGAGAGCTTGGATGCCTGAACCTGAGAATTGAATGCCTAAACCTCAGTTGTACTGACTAGTTAAATTTGACCATTGGAGCTATCCAAACAATTAAACCTTAAGGTTCGAACAACCAAACATGGCAAACAGTAGCTAGTAATGACTAGTTCTCTCCCCAATGTGTATTAAAGGGCTTGGAGTTTATTCTCTAAAAGATTTTTATATATTTGAGTTATCTTTGATAGAGAATACAAGCTGTCATAAGCCAACTAGCCTCCAAAGAGCTCTAAGCCTCCTCTACTTTCAAATCTTCAAAGCCCTTATACTCATTTGAAAGGTTCTTGTAGTAAGACTTTCTTATAAAATTTTTTATTTTTTTTATTGTAAACAAGCCTAGGTGTTAGAAGTATGAGAGGGACAAGACTCCAGATTGGGAGTATTAATTTACTCAATTGGAGAAAATATTGTACGAGGGTGATTTCACCTATGAAGCATCATTATTATAAGGATCATAATAATGATAGCAAGGTAAGGATCATGGAATAGGCATGGTTGGTCATTGAATAATATTAAAATTGTGGTGCACTCTATTCCTATCTTTTTTATATTATAAGCACTTGTGGTTCTTTTCTTTGCTTATGGACTTGCGATTTTTGGATTGGAAAGTGAATTGGTTTTGAGCTTGAAAACTATATATTACTTTTAAAAGACATAATTGATCCCCTCTTTTAGGTCAGTTTTTGGCTTTCAAAGTTTGTCCCTTTGGAATTTTTCATTCCATTATTTCTTGTGATCTCTTGCTAATAGGAGGGACCTTTTGAGAACTTGTCATTCGATCATTGCACTCTCATCTTTGAAGTGACTTTTTTAACATGCTTATAGTTACTCATATATTAATTATCTTACATTCATACTTGCATTCTTGAAGTTAACATAGTGTATTGGCAGGTAGGGGAGGTGTAGAGATCCTAACTTCACTATATTTCATCATTGACCATCCTTGCCTGTAAATGTTACCCTTTTTTTGAGACAATCTCCAAGATGGAATATTGAGAGAATTTTTTAAGTTCTATTTTTCTTTTCTTACTTTTATTTCTTGGTAATTATTATTTCTTTTTTGTTTTTATGTCTTACTTATAGACATATAACTAGTCAACTATAATAACTATCAAGCATTTTATTTTATATACAATAGATAATATTTTTTATGTCACTTTTCTTTATTTTTACTTTGTTGTACTTTTTTACTTTTTATTTGTTTATTATTTTCTATTTCAAGTTTTATGGTTATTATTATTTTATTATTTTTTCTTATGTTTTGCCTAAAGAATTATGGATATGTTTACATGACTGGCTATCTTGTAAAAGAATCAGATGTTACATCATAGGCTAAAAATAATTTTTAATCATTTTGTTTTTTAATATTTTATCTGGAGAACACATATTTGGTTAGGCAATTTTGATGTGATTTGACATTCCATCATGAATGATACATATTTAATTTTTTTCATTATTCTTAGATTTTTATTTTGTTTTGCTCTTGTTTGTTATCTATTTTTTTATTTTTTAGTTTTTTGTGCCTTCAGAGCTCATGCAATTATTAATTGGTGGCATGGATCTTTTTTTGGGGTTTAGTTACCCATCCACAAATCACTCTTACATGAGAAAATGGTGATTCTCATTTTCCAAGTGACGAAGATTTAATTTATATTCTTCCTTTGTTCTTCTTCAGATCCTGTGGTGTCATGGGGACTGTACCAATCAGTCTTCAATTTGAACTAGCATTTCACAGCCAATCAAACACCCCACTGGTCCTTCCTTTGCTTGTTTTACTTGTAGTAGCTTCCTTGATCTCTAGGGTAGTTTGTAAGCAGTCAAAAACTGACTTTTGCTAATTTTCCAATCATTGAAAGGCTAATGTCCTCACTTTTGCTAATGCGTCCCTTGTTATGTCACCAAGATTCGATACAATGATATTAGGCCTTTACCCCTTGGATAAATTTGGCCCTTGCCTCCTGAACGAGTGGCATGGAGTTGATCCATATTGAGTAGTCAGAATGACAACTAGATTAGTGGTAGTCATAATAGTGGCAGTAGAAATAGAAGTACGGATAGTGAAAACAAGAGCAGCATACATACATTGGATGAAGTTGGACACAATCTCATAACCTATATGTACTTCAATTTTCTCCACAGTGATCGTTTGTTGAAGAAAGTGTACAATAGACCCTTTGTTAAGGATGATGGTGTAGTTTGGGGCAATAAGATTATTTGATGATGCCATTTTTCCTTTGCGATGGAAAATAATAAAGCAACCATTATTTTTTTCCTTTTTATTCTTTTGATGTGTCTCTATTGTATTAACTAGATGTCTACACTTGGATGATGAGTCATATCCCACCAGGCATGCTAGAATTTTTTAAGTTATGATCAACCACTCGATATGACAAAAGGATCTCTAGAACCAATCTTGAAATAACAAATCAAATAATTTGTAGTTCTAGTAGGTTTTTAGGTTATTATGGATTAATGACTTTCAACAAGTGTAAGTCCCTATTATTAATTACCCTGACAATTGTAAAAAACCTTCTAATATAAAATACCTAGGTAATACAAATAGAGACAAAAAAGAAAACATGATTTTGTTAAATGCCTATTGGATTAGATGACTTAAGGAAGCACATACACTTGCTTTACATTTAAATGACTTAAATTTATGATGTAAAAGAAATAGAAAAGGGAGGGATTAGGAAGGCTTCATGCTCATCCACGACCCCACTCTCATGTACTTAATTAAGTACGATGTGGTAGATAGACTTGCTAGAACTCAGAAGGATGTGATAACTTTATTTGATTTCAAGGTGTAACTAACTATTTTGATTTATGTCAATTAACCCTATTTGAACTTAAAGTATTGTTGACAACTTTCTACCTACCTTATGTTAGTTTGGTTGAATGGGGTGGTTAGTGGCTTTAGCCTATGCTAATCGGCCTTGTTTGGATTTTATTTCATTTGAGCCTTGCTTAAGTCTTCAATTCTAGTATAGACTTGATTGTAGTTCAACTTTTATTTATTTTAGACTTAGTTTAATTCAGACATGGTCTTTTTCAAGTCTAGCTTGAGTTGAATATGATTTAGACAAGACATTGTTTTGTTTCAAGCCTGATTCTAGTTTGATCTTTGTTATTTAGACTTGGTTTTGACCCACTTTGGGGGTTCAAACTTTGATTCAACCCACGTTGGGGATTGGGTTCAAACCTTATTACAATCTACTTTGGGATTATGTAAGAATATTGATTCAATCAGCTCTGGGGATTAGGTTTGAGCTCTAATTCAACCCACTTTGGGGATTGAGGTCAATCTTAACTTAGCTCACTTAGAGTTTGAGTTTGATACTTAAATAGATCAATTGGATCCTTATTGAATTTGACTTTGATTCTTATTGCGCCTTAATTATATTTGGGTCTTGATCCTTATTGGACCCTAATTATGTTCAAGGTTTGACTCGTATTGGATCCTTATTAGATTCAAGTTTGACCCTTATTAGGATTGGGATAGACACTTATTGGATCTGTGTTCAATTGGGTTTGGGTTCAATCCTTATTGGATCCTAATTGGGGCAACCCTTACTTAGTTTGGGTTTGATCCCTTATTGGATCTTGAATTGGGTTTAGGTTTCCTTAATAGGTTTGGGTTTGATCCTTATTAGCTCCTAATTAGATTTGGGTTTGACCTTCAATGGATCTTTAATGGATTTGATTTTCACCCTTATTGGATCCTTAATTGGATTTGGGTTCAACCCTTAACGAATCCTTATTAGATTCAGGTTTGACCCTCATTGGATCCTTATTATATTAGAGTTTGATCCCTATTAAATCCAAAATTGAATTCAGGTTTGATCCTTATTATTGGATGTAGATTTGACCCTTATTGGATCCTAATTGGATTCAAATTTAACCCTTATTGAATTTAGGTTCGACCCTTAATGGACTTGATTTGGATTTGGGTTTGACCCTTATTAGATATTATTTGGATTTGGGTTCTACTCATGTTCAATACTTATTGGATTTAGGTTAGACCCATTTAGGGTTTAAGTTTGAACCAGTTTAGTTTTGGTTCAACCTAATTGGACCTAATCGTAGTTTGAATCTGAGCCTATTTGGTTCAGGTTTGACCTAATTGGACCTAATTATGATTGGGTTCAACCAAATTAGACTGATTTGGGTTTGGATTTTAACAAATTTGGCTTTGGTCTAAACTTGGTCTATTTTTGTGTTGGTTTCAAACTTAAGTCCGTTTCAATCTGGTTATGGTCCAAATTGATTAGCTTAATTTGATCAACTAGCTTAGTTGAGTTTGTATGCATTCAATTAACTCTTTAACCTATTTAATTTTTTAATTTTAATTTATTAAGTGATCCAGTGGATCAAATCGGGTTGGTTGCTCAAGTAACTAGAGCCCAAAGAGTACCTTTAAATTATGAGCAGTAGTTGGGACCATAAAGGATTCTCTTAGGCTAAGTCGCAATCTCAAACCTAAAAGATTCCCTTAGGCTGAGTAGTGGTTAGAACCCCAAAAGATTTTATTAGGCTGAATGGAGGTCAATACCTTGAAGGATTTCCTAAGGCTAAGTGGTGGTCTGGTTGGGGCAGCAGGTGCACAGGGGATCTAGGTTGTGCTTTGGCCAAGAGGTAGCTACAGGTTTGCCCAAAGGATAATAACTATAGGGCAGTACCACAAAGATAGAGATTTTGGAGGGAAACACATCCATGTTTTGGTCATATTATGGCCTTGTCCTAGCCATGTTCTAACTGTATTAAGGCTGTATTCTGACCATGCTTTGGTCATATTTTGACTATGTTCCAACTAGAGTAGTAGTCTCAAGCAATATACAAGTAGGCCATTCGAACAATGGAAAGTGTTGTGGTCCTAGATGGGAAGGAAGAGTAGAGGGGGAAAGATAATGAGCCAAACCAGCTAGACTATGGCCCAAATTTAGTTAGGCTTTCATTTGAGCTCAAATTAAATTTTTTTTCTTCTCTCATTTTTTCCTTGTGAATTTTTAGGGTCAAACACGTGTTTGATGTTTGGCTTGAACTTAATAAGTTAAAGTCTTGATGCTCAAATGAAGACTAGAGTTACAAGCTATGTGCTTGGTGCTCAAATGAAGACCGAAATTACAAGCATTGCCCTTGATGTCTAGATGGAGACTAGAGTTACAAAGTATGCACTTGACACCTGACTCAAAGTTATAAGTTATGTAAAAAAAAAACTTGGATACAAGCTCTATGCTTGACAAAAAGGATATTCACTACTAAACTAGCAGCAACTATTGTAAATTCCACTTGTGAGATCAAAATTATTGCCCTATTTTATTGCTAACCCCATGACAAAGTGATCTAATTCCCAATTACAAGCTTAGCACATGAACAGGAAAAAAAAAATCTTTGTCACAAGCTTTATGCTTGACTAAAAAAGGTTCAATCATAGAATTGTCACAAAAGGCATTAGTCCATGGTGATCTGAATCCTGATCACAAGCTTAGCAATTGACCAAGGAATCAAGTGCCAATTACAAGCTTCATGCTTGATTGAGAGAAATTGCACCAGAGAACTCTTGCATCAGGTAGTGGTCCATGTTATAAGCCTTGCACTTGAATTTATGAAGCCTAATCACATGCTCTATGCTTGGTTGAGGACTGTTGACAAGCCACAACCTATGACTGCTGTAGTAAGGTACAAATCTGCTCCAAACCATGGAGATTGAGCTACCAGAGTTGAGAGTGCTGAAGAAAGGACCTCAAGGTTCTTCCCTTCCAGCAATGGTGAGAGCACATATATAAGTAATATTCTTAGAACAACATCATCATCCCCAAATACCTGAGTTCCACAAACCTTAGGACCTAAAATTTCTTGAATCTTAATAAACAATATGAAATAGTTTCCATAAGGGAAAACCAAGATCTTGGAAATCCAAAGCCAATGCAGCTTAGGAACCAGGGGTGTAGTCAGGATCAAGATTACATACTCTTTGGGATAAATCCTAGAATTGTGGGCCACATCTTAGATAAGTCAGCATATGCAAGTTTGCAATATTTCTCAAAGAAGCATAATACAAAATTGAGAGAAAACAATTGGAAAGAAATGTTTCATTAATTAGAAAGTCTATTACAAAAGTTGCTCCAAATAGATATTACAAAAAGTCAGGGGGTCAAATCCTAGGATCTTGATAGTATAAAAATAAAACTACAAAGGGAAAGCAAAGCAAAAGAAACAAATAAATAACTTAGGCTACTTTTTTTAGCACCTATTCATCACCATCCTTTGATCCCTGAGTAGGATCAGCATCATAAGCAAGTGTTGAGGTCTTCATGAGTAGATTAAGGATTGAAGTCATGGTAGGGTTGCTACTACTAGAAGCCTGGGCTTGTGCCTCCTCGCCATAATGCACCATCTGGTGCTCCATGAGGTCCTTGGAGACCCCCTATAGAAAAAGGTTCCACCAAGCATCATTTCCGAGCTCCTCTAGGCAATCTAGATGGTCATACCAATAGTAGATATGCCCTGGCAAGACTTATAAGGCCTTCTAGTCAATGAGTGTCTTGCAGCAGGTGGCAAAAAATTGGTGGGAAGTCATTTCTTCATGGCGCATCACTTGGAGGAGGCACCTAAATTCCTCACCATCTTGGAACTTTGTCACCACCTGAGAGATTTGAGCCTCGTGCTTCCACTTAAGACATCTCAACAACAAAGGCCAAATTCTTCTGGGCCTAGACCTCTCCCTTTAGGGTGGTCTTCTTCATCTCCATGGTTTTCCCCCTCAATTGGGAGGCATTTAGTTTTCTCCTAAGTTGATCTCCCTAAGATTCAACTTGCTTCAATTTCCTCTGCAACTTAACCTCTATTGTTGCAGCCTAGGCTTCCCTCTTTTCAACACCTAAGAGGTGGGTAATACCTCTTGGGATATCCAAGTAAGCTGAAGAAAAAGATGAGGTTATTATGCTAAATCTAGACTTGAGTCAAGCAATGAAAGAGTCTAAAAGCTTACCCCTTTACAATACTCCCCATAAAAGCATTGAGAGGCCTTCAGAAGAGGACTCCCAGATGCAATGGGTCTTCTTCTTACTCCTCTCTAGCTCACTTTTTGTTAGAGGACTTAACACCTCTACTCCCCTTGCATCATCAGGGGAGCCAGAAGCACATCTATGGAAGCCCCCATAAGAAGAGGGGATGACGAAGCTTCTCCTATAATACTAACCTCATCGTCTTGTTATGTTGAATGTCAAAGTTTAAAAATTAGTCTTCTTGGGGAACTTTCTCAAGCTTTATGGATTCAGCCACCTTTCTTTTTCTTCATCACATGAAGGGCTTCCACATCCTCAGCACTTCTTGTCCATAATTTGGTTGAGGCCTCTTCTCAAGGGAGATGACTAGCCCTTTCAATGCAACATTGATGAACTCCAAGTCATTGAGATCTATGAAATAGAAGAGGGGTTAGGTTAGTCCAATCAAGTAGGCAAGCAAAACACACGTAACTAAGTTTCAAGAATTCAAAGAAGGAAACAAAAATAAACATAAAACTTAGATGACCATACTTACTTCTTTCCCTAGCCTCATTGAGACCCAAGAGGCAAATGTTTTCCTCAAAGACCTAGAAGGGGAAGCTACATAGGTCAAGGACCATGGAATTCTGCCATTGTACAAGGAGCTTGGCCTCATACTTAGTCAACTTCAGCTTGTCACAATGTTGAGTGGGATAGTAAGGATTCAAAGGCAAACAAGGTCTTCATTAGAAAAAAAACTTTTACCTCTTAATCCTTCTAAAAGTGTATGGAACCTGGGTTATTCCAAAAAATTCTTTGTGTAAGTCACAATGAAAAATGCCCACCTTCCAGAGCTACTTCTAGACTTACAAAGTGTATAATCATTCCTACACATCTCTTCAAAAGGCTCCAAACCTTGAGACTAGACTAGGGCCTAAAACACGGCTATTGTACATATGACATTGGGAAATAATTGACTCAAGGAAAGCTCAAACTCTACAAGAACCTCACTAATGAACTCTTGAATAAGAAACCTAAGTCATAGCTCAATGAAGATCCAAACAGAATAATAACAATGATCAATCTTGCTAGACAGAGTCTGAAGATCTTCATCACTACCAAAATTGTCCACCTAGATGCCTATTAGAAACCCAAATTCAAAAACTAGATGCTCTACATGTTTTGCCCTAAGGATCTGATCAGATAACCAAACCTAACTTATGAAGGGGATCTACATTGCAGGGGACAAATGCTTGATAGTTGGAAGGGACCTAGTCCTAGACAGTCTATGAGAGGGAGTCATTATTAAGATCTAGAGCCTCATTTAGCACTATAAAACTAAGCTAAACATTTAGTTCAAGAAGACCTATAAGTTGAGCTACAAGTTAGAAAGTTGAGTTCTCTATACCCCTACCACTTGCAACAAAAAGGTTCTAGATCAAATCCTAGAATTGAGGTTCAAAAGCTTGAATAACTATTACTGCATCATAATTTATCTAAGGCTAGTCTCCTATGCTACAATTGAGTTTCAAAACCTCGGCCCTACTATCATAGTTGAACCATAGAGAAAGTGCTGCTAGCTAGTAGCATTACCTCCTTCATCCTTGCACATGTGAAGGATGAAATTGGTGAACTACCAAGTCACCAACACAGGCATGGAATAAGTGAGGAAAATAGCGATGGAAAGCCGTAAAGATGTTAAAAAAAAATACACTTTAGACTCACTAACCATTGATACAAGAAGGTAGAAGAAGCATCAAAACTCACCAAAAATAAAACAAGATAGTTGCCTAAGATGAATAATCACAAGGGCTCACTACCACCATGCTTGGGGAAGAAAATCAGAAATGATGAGTAGGGTGAAACCTTGGGTGTTCCCTCACATATACACCTAAAATTCCAATGACTCAAAGCCACATGACTTTAGGATAGAGCCACAAATCTGCAAAAATCCCACTAAAAATTAATGGCCCAAATTTCATGGAGTGAATCTCAAGACCTAGATCCCTCTCAAGAGGGGAATGAATAATTCAGAACAAAAGTTTCTCAAGTGCATTCTAACTTCAGACATGCCAAAAAGAACCACCTATCCGAGCATCCACTTTCGAAGATAGGTGCCTCAAAGAATGAGTCAAGGTTCAAGCATGCCTACCCCTTCCACTAATATTTGGACATGATATACTTGGGTGCAATGATGTGTGGAACGACATTAGGCTAACCCCATCTAAGGCTCCATGCCTCAAATCTGCATCTACATGAATGAACAAAGTTTGGTGATCCAACAACTACCCAAGAAATGAGAGCATGTGGTGGCATCAACTACCACATCATAAAAAAGGTGTAACCAAGTTGCTGGATCTTGGATCCCCATGTTACCCCTTATTTGGGGTCTAGTGTTTCACCTAAGAGTGTGACATTTTCTTCATCCAAGTGTCTCACAAGCTTTGCAATTCCAGTTGAGCTACCATAGCCCAATCCTCTTAAGAAACCTATTGCGGAGTTCTTCTACCTCCTTTATAAGGACCGCTCTTACGCACTAGATGTCTTGCCAAGTTCCCATGACTTGGACTCACATAGCCCATCTCAAATCTTCTAAGATTGTTCCACACTATGCCTTTGACAATTATTGTATTGTGCCTTGCTCTACCTCCCACTTATATGCAAGAGACATGTCATTAATGTATGACATTCTTAAAAAATTGACCCAATTTCCCCTAGCAACTCCTTTGAACCACGATTTAGCCATAGGTATATAAACCCACAATTATGCAAATCTGGTGTCTTTTTCTTCCTCTTCTCCAAGTCTTTCACCTCTAAAGCAAGCATCTATCCCTCATCCAACTATGGTTAGGGAGAGCTTGAGGATAGATCTTGATTACCACCAAGCTCCCCCTTCCACTAGGATCTAAGGAAAAATGTTCATCTCCTTGAGTGCTTTACCACTATTCCCTCTAGTGATAAATCTTCATCTCCTCGAGTGCTTTACTAGTATTCCCTCTAGTGATAGATCTTCATCTATACAAGGGCTTTATTTACTTCTCTAAGGAACAACTTCTGACTCAAGTATTGGAGTGGCTTTCATGAGGAAAACCATTAGTGGGTAGCATTTTTAGTTATTTTGTAGGCATGGCATAATGGTCCTGGAGCTTGGAATGGACTCATCTAGTTGGAGTTCTTCCTACTAGCTTCCCAAATCATTATGTTACAATAAGTGGCATTATCACGTTTGTCCTTACACATGTGGAGGGTGAAGGCATAGGTGAATGACCAAGGACACTGACATAAAGTGCAAAAAAAAGCACAAAAGATAGTGATGAAATTCTATAGAAATGGAAGGAAAGTCTTGTGGACTCACCGGCCAATGACATGAAGTGGAAGTAGGATTAGATCTTGCTATGAATGAGGTGGGCTGGTTGCAAGAGCTCACCATTGCTGTGCTTGAAGAAGAAAATTGAAAATGATGAGTGGGCTAAAACCTAGGGTTTGGCCTCACTTATAAACCCAAAATTCCAATGGCCCATATGCTACAAAACAAACATTGGAATCAAACCACAGATTTGATAAGATCCTATTAAAAGAGCAACAATGCAAATTTCTCAAAGTAAATCTTAGGATCTGGATTCTACTCAGAATGGAATGGAAGGATTCAAAATGAGAACCACCCAAGTGCACACCAAACTCCAGCACCAAAAGGGATTTGCCAATCCAAGTGTCCATTCTACCAAAGGCCCATAGCCTGAGAGAATAAGTTAAGATTCAAGCCCTCCTTCCTCATTCACTAAAGTTTGGATAAGACAGACTTGGGGGACAATGATGTGTATGGGATCACCAAGTTGGTCCAATCTGGGCCTCCTCATCTCAGCTAAAAGATGCTACCACCACACTGAGCTCTAATGGCTCCTTTGAGGCCCTAGAAAGACACCATAAACATGACAAGAAAGCACAATGGTTGTCTCACAATTCTAGAGATTTAGCTGAGTACTTGCAGCTCAAGCCTTCTAGTAAAGGGCCCACAGAGTCTTGCACCTCTAGGGTGAGAGTTGCACTTTTGCACCGAAAGCCTAGCTCAGTCTCCACAAGTCAGCCATCCCAAATATCTCTCTTAGGGGTCTCTCATACCAAGCATTAAAGATGCCCTTTAGCATCAGTGGTCTAGCTGAATTCCCATAACCTATGTTGTTTAACTCTAAAAATTCACCCAAAGAAAAAGAAAAGAAGAAGTCAATTTGAGTTCAAATAAAATCTGAACAGAATTTGGGCCTAAATTTGAGCAAGTTTCACCCAACTTTGAGTTTGAATTGGACCTGAATTGTAACTAAATTTGGGCCCAAAAATGAGATTTACAAATAGGCCATTTATGGAAAATTTTGCAAATAGCCCCATGTGAATTGCAAATTTACAAATGAATACAAAATTCCAAATCTTATTAGAATTTATAGAAAATATTATCCATTCAAACAAAAAATACAACATCCTATCCACAGTGATTCAAAATAAAAAAAATGATATATCAGTCATGATCAGAACCAACTAGTAAAAATTGGGTGATCCTTAAGTCAAAATTTGAATGAGTTTTATCCCATCCAGCATCTATAAAACTCCATAAATACCTAGAGAACAAAAGAAGAAAAAGAGAAGATATTAGAGGCTACAATGAAGGATGTGGAGGAGAGAAGTAAGGAAGGATGCAAGGACTAGACATAAAAAAAAAAGTGAGACTCAAAATTCTTATCTTTGTATTTCTTCTTTTTTGTTCTATTTCTCCCACTACTCTTCTTCCTCATCTAGGATCACGATGCCTCCCATTGCTCAATTGCCCTATCTATATATTGCTAGAGACTGCACCCCAGCTGGAAAATAACTAGAATACAACAAAAACATGGTTATAATATGGCCTAATAAGGTAGAATATGGTGGGAATATAATTGGAGTATGAGCAAAACATGGCTGTGACATGATAAAATATGGCTGGAATGCAATCGAGACATTAATGAAAAATGAACAAGACATGGCTATAATATAGTTGAAATGCAATTGAGTTTTCGCTAGGCCCTTTATCTTCACATTGCTATTCCTTTGGCAAGAGCGACAAGATCTGTAGATGCTCCTTGGTCACAACACAATCCAGCTACATCACTCCATGTACTTGCCTTTCTAGTTGGATTACGGTCAAAACATAGTAAAAAATGGCTAAAACATATCAGGAATATGAATATAATAAGGTCAAATACAGGTAGAATATAACTAGGCAAGGTTGAGATATAATCAAAACACGGTTGAGCTTCCGTCAAATCACTCCATCACTACCCTAACAAGAATACATTGGAACATGGTTAGAATACAACTAAAAAATGGTCAAGCTTCCCTCTAGTTGCTCCATCACCACCCAAAATAGAACACAGTTGGGACATGACTAAAACACAACTGGAATGATGCTTGAACATAGCTGAAGCATGATCGAATATTGCCAAAATACAGTCAAAACATAACCAACCTCCCATCTAAAGAAAGAAAAGAGAAAAAGAGAGGAAGAAAGGAAAAACAAAAGAAAAAGAAAGAGATAGAAAGGAAAGAATGGGAAGAAAGATTGAAAAATAGATAAATTCTTGCTGAAAAATAATAAAATATCAACCCATCTCAATTTGTGTGTCAAACACACATATTGCATTTCAAGCTTACTTGACTACCTTCACATCCCTTTGGGATCAAATTCACCTAAAGGACTATTTTTGGGTTCCATGAATGACATTATCCTCAAGGGCTACGTTTAGGTCTTCCTGGATGGTATTTTGGCCTAAAGGGCTACTTTTGGTTCTCCCTGAATAGTATTAACCTAAAGGGTTGTTTTTAGTTCCCCTAGATGGTTTTTTTAGTTCTATTTATTGAAAAAGCTCTGGGTTGATCTATATTAGGAATGTAGAAGAATAGTCAGGTGAAAATCGACTAGCCTCAAATCACAATCATGCCCATATGATACATGATCCCCTTTTCCAAACTTGTACTAATTAGCAATTTGTGACATTAGGGAGCTCAACATTCATGCTTGCAACCATCCAACAAAACATATTACATTTGTTGCTAAAGCTGGCATGCATATTTATCACAAACGGCTACTCATAGGTACCAAGTTTTCATCATTAACCGATACAAGAGAGATATACACATTGCCATCATAGATTGAGGACCTAGGACTATTTCATCATAGATACATAATATCACAAATGAAATCTTATAGTATATAATAGCATGATGTTCTCATCATAGATCTCAAAAGCCTCAAAATAGAAACTAGCATAATTGAAATATTTTATTGCAAGCCAATTAATCAAGTAATTCATCATAGCAACAACTATCTTAAACCAGACATAAAATAATAGCCAGTGAAATTGAGAACAATCATGCATTTATAAAAGATGAACAATCCAGAAAATCATCTCATCCATAACCAATCAAAATAAAATCAATCATCAACCAAACAACAAGTAGCATTGCCATTATAGAGTGACCCTCTCTGACGGTTGAGAAAGGGTAGAGAGATACATAACCTTGATGGGTGACTAATAAAGAAGGAGAAAGTTCAAAGCATAAGATCAGGCGTGCACAGCCATGGGAGTGCACAAAGGAGCCAAGCTATGAAAAAGGGACTGCATCGCCACCAAAAGGGGGACAATGACTGGATAGGTGTGGACCACTGCTAGAGTGCAGAGGTTGGGATGCCCATGCAAGAAATCAGGCTATGCTAGCACAAAAGTGCACAGAGGAGCAAACAGGAATGGGATTGCATAGCAGCTAGAAGGGGGACAATGATGGGGAAGGGGGTGGACCACTGTTGGTGTGGGATAATAGGGACCTGCGCACTAGATTAGTCTTGCATAGCTGCAAAAGTGCATAGAAGAGCCAAGCGAAGGAATGTGGAATGTACAACTATTGGAAAGGTGAGAAGAATAGGAGATGGGGGTGGACCACCAAAAAAGACAAGTGGAGATGGGTGTGGGAATAGGGACCTGTGCATAGGATTGATCCTACATAGTAGCGGGAGTGTACAAAAAAGACAAGTGAAGGGAAGGGCATTGCATAGTCACCGAAAGGGGGGAGAAGGATGAGAGATAGAGGTGGACCACCGCCTAAGAGTAGAAACAGGGACCTAGGCAAGGCATCCAACTTGCACAAGCTGTGGGAATGCATAGTTGAACCTATTGTTTTTTGTAATTTTGATGATGACTAAACAATGTATTTAATAATTTCTTGAGCAATGTAGATTGAAGCATAGCCCAAGTCAAAATAAAGTTCAAAATCATTTGAAAGACTCAAAGAGAAGATGGATATAAAGGTGTTTATGAAAAATATTGAAGCATGATGATGATTCATTTAATGTGACTTAAAAAGCATGTAGATGGCTTGAAGACTGCTCAAAAAATCAAATCAACTAGTTTTAGATTTTCATCTATTATTTTAGTCGAGTTGAAGTTTTATTTTGAGAGTATTTTATTTAGAGCATATGTCATGCAAAGTTCTATAAGAAGCTCTTAATAGAGCTTTTTTGACTGAATCAAATGTCTACTTCTAAATTGAATGATTAAGTGTGTTAGACTAAAGATTCAAACTTTAGAGCTATGTAGAACTAGATGCCTAGCTAGGATTCTAGCTCTAATAGAACTGAACACCCAGTTGGTAACCAAACAACCAGTAGGGCTGTCAGGCCAATTTCGGTAAAATAGAATCAGTCGACCAGTTATCTAAAATAGTCATCTAGTTCAAATTTTTTGCACAACTATTGGGTAGGTTTCTGACCATTGGAGCAAACATAGCAGTGGGATTTCATCTCTAAAAGCTAGTTTCAACTCATAAAGTATAAATAGGCATCTTTGGCTTCTCTTAATAACTTTTACATCTTCTAACTTATTTTAGAGAAGAGATCAATGCCCCTTCAAGTTTTCTAACTAAAAGTGCTCTAGGCTATCACTTTCATGTAAAATCTTCTAGCGCTTGTGCCTAATCTTGACAGACTATTGTAGTGAGTCTTGATTGTCACATTCTTATCCATTTTCACTTATAAACACTCTTAGGTTATTAGGAGTGTCTATGTACAAAAGCTCTAGTATAGTGTAGATTTTGTTGGTTCGAGCAAGATCATTTGTATGGGTGTGACTTCACTCTAACAAAGCAAAATCATTAATAGAGTAATTAAAGTCCTTAAGAACAAGACAACGACTGTGAATTACGAGCAGTAGGTCTCTAAACCACATTAAATTACAATGTACTCTTCACTTATCTATTTACATTATAACATTGTGATTGTTTTCTTACTTGTGGACTTAAGTTATTATATTAGCTTGTGGATTTAGTTTATGATTGGCAAAGTGGTTAATATCCTTTACAAACCTAAGTCACCCCTTCTTAGGTTACCATTTTGGGTTTCAGAACCCCGATAGGATCAATATGGCTCAATTGCTAGGAGATGGCTGAGTGACCAACAATCGAGGACGAGTGTGGGAGGGTGACAATCGGGTTTGTGTAGACCATTGCAGCGGACAAAAGGAGAAGAAGGACGTGATGATTGGGCCACAAAGGGAAGGGAAGGAATCACCAATACCTCCTTCGGATTCCATCGATTCCGGACCAAAACTGGAAACCCATGTGAGCATGGGGCTCATGCAATTTCGGTCTCAAATTGTGAATTTCTCTCAAAATGACATTGTTAGGAATTACTGAAGATCCTAATTCCAGCAATTTCAAATAGTATTTTTGCAACCAAATATCAAAATTAGAGAAATTGGGTCTCCAAATCCCCCCCAATTGTCCTCATTTTGGTTTTTTAGAATTGAACCAAGTATGCTCTTATTATTATAGGAATATGATATAGGACAAATAAAGGGTGTATTTCTTTTTTTTTTAATCAAAGTTTTAATTTTCAATTTTAAGATTAGTTTCTGTTGATGGAGCCTGATTCTCCACCGAGTTTGATTTGAGAGGCTCAACAAGCTCAATCCGCTAGGTCATTCTTCAACTAATATGCAAAAAAAGAAAGGGTAGAGAGGACAGTTGGAACTCTCTGACTGTGACTGCTTAGACGCTTAAGTCAATAATGAGCATGAAAAATATAATAGAGGAAAGAAAAACGTATTAGCCCTTATTTTTTTGGAGAAGCTGATATTTATAAAGTGTGAAGTATATTCAAATCCTGTGATTTGGGGGTCGTAATTTTGCTGGATTACTTATAATGGATAGCCGTGAATCTTGGATTTCTCGAGATCTTCTTTTGAATAAGAGCTTTTAATGATCCAAACTTTGCCTTGCTCTCATCAAGATATCCGAAATTAATGATAACTCAGTGCAATTTCCTTACAGAACCATCGATTATGCAGAAATTCGCTATTAGTTGAGACCACCAGGTTTCTTATAACTTAGTGTTGAAGTAAATCGAGCTACTTGCAATCTATGTGTCAAGAGCTATTTGAAGTTCAGCCTCAAGGCGGCTTTTCATCTTGAATATATCGATTCGCAATTGGTCCATAGTTCAATTCTCATTAACTCTTTGACTCAATAGATTTATTTCAGTGTATCATGAGTTTCAACTATTTTATCCATTTTAGTTTCGATCATTTTCTCTATTATATTTTAATTTTAGATTTGAAAAAAACTACAAAAATCTAAGAAATGCAACAAAAAAATGAAAACTTAAAAAAGATTAATGACAATTTTACCATACTGGTACATTATATTTTAATTAATTTAAATTAGTTTTGATATTTGTGAAATTAATTTCTCCATATCATTATATATAAATAAATAAAAATAAGAAACTAATTTAAAACCTAAACAATATAACCAATTTTATAGACAATATATTTCTAAAAGTCAATATTTATATATTAATAAGATAGTGTTGTAATATCTTAAAAAATAAAGGATACTAATTTAACTTAAATCATGAGCAATTTTATTTGCACTACATATTAATAAAATAAAAAAAATTAGATATATATTCTTTTAAAATTACTAAATACATAATTTTTTTATAAAATAACACCTAAAATATAAAAAAATAAATTGTAAAACCAAGAATTTGAAATCGAGTCTCTATAGATTTAAGCTTAGAAACTTTAATGGTCGGTCTAGATTAAACTATTAAAATAAAAATAATATATAAACTTAAATAAAATATATTTTTAATTTTAAAAGTAAATCTTAGATCGAAATATTAAAGGTTACATCGAAACTTGAAATGTTAATTCAAACCCTGACGCTTTCGGTTATGTATTTAACACCAATCCCCATCTCAATTCTAATATCAAAAAATACAAATGCCCTTTAGAAGAAAAATCAGACAAAAAAAAAACCAAAGTTTTTATTGCGGCAAGTCTTTTATAAAAATAGGGTTTTTTCTATAGATAATTTTAAAAAATTAATATAATACGACAAAAAATTGGGAATCACACCTCAACTGAATTGCAGTGACTTTAAATAAGTGCACTGGAGAGGTTGGGTAGTATTTGCAAAAAAAAAAAAAAAAAAAAACCACACTAAATCGGGTTTGACCTGACCGAATCGGGCCAAACCGAACCGGCGGGATGGGCTCATCCGATGAGACCCGATCAAGGAGCACGGCGGAAAGCCAAGATGGAAACGCCCCTCGTGAACGACGAAAAAGAACGGGGGCACGTATACATGAACTTCGCAAACAAAGAAAGGCCCCTCTGCATTGCTCTTTCCGCGTTTCCCTGCTCGATTCCTCTTCTGCGACTTTCGTGACTGATTTTTTTGATTTTTGCGGAAAAGTTCCAGCCTTGTCGCAATTGCCACTCTGGAGGTTTTATTTGCTCGAGAAAATCCGGTTTTTTGTTGATTTAAAGGTAATTTCTGCCGGATTTTTTTTCCTATTTGCATTTTGTAGTGAAACATGTTTTTCTTTTCGCTTTTTGTCGGGGAGCGTAGTGTTTTTTTTGGCTGAACTTTGATTTGGGCGGAAAAAAAGTTTTTATTTTTTGAGGATTTTTGGTAATTAGGTTTATTTACGAGTATGTGGTGCTTTGGGCAATGTTTGTGCGAGCAATAATGTTCTCTTGATTTGCATTTTGATCGGAATGGTGACAAGGGTTTTGTTGCGTTGTGTTTTTGGGGTTTTTATTTTTAATGTTTTCCTTATATTTCTGAATTTTTTGTTGGAGCCAATGCGTGTTTTTCTTCTTGTAAATACAATTTGTAAAGCATTTTGCCGCAATTTAATTTATTATTGCTATTTTGTGTTTTTGTTCTGGTCGAAGCCAGTGAAGGGATCATGATAAATGAGTAGCGGATTAAAAGAATTCATATCTCAAAAAATTTTCGTCTTTTTTTGCTTCCATGTCTCGAATTATTCAAATTCCAGTTTAAATTTGATGGCAATTTCTCTTCTTTTTTATTACTGAGCTTTTAGTGTATGTCTTTGTTTTTTCTTTTTTTTTTTGTCGCTATCAGTCTTTTCCATTGAATGAAAGAATCACACAATGTCCATTTGCTTGATGGTTTCTGATTGTGGTGTTTAGAACCTGCGAATTTGATGATATTGTTTGCCATGAGCTTGTTTCTGTTGTTCCTGCTTATGATTAAATCTTTTTCCCAATATGTTTTGTGAACTTGTTTATGCTACTAAATTGCATAAGGTATATTCTCCATGGGTCTTCTTCAGGATTATGGGAAGTGTTGCTGGCGATTGGGATGAAGAATATTCTTTTGTTGGAGACAAGGTAGATGTAGGATTTTTGGATTATGAGAAAGACCAATCGCTCCATAGCTTTGATCCCTTAGAAGATGGTCCTATCACAATCTCCATCCCATTTGCTTTTGTTAATGGAAAACCCCGCTCAGCACTAGTTGGAGAAACATCTGCCGACTTAATTTCTATCAAGAACACAACCGATGATCCCATAGACTTGTGGAGTGTTAGGATCTTTTCCTCGAATCCTGAGGACAGCTATCTCCTTTCATTAATGAAACCTCCACAGGATTTTTCCAATGAGGAAACTGCACGGGGATTTGTTGGATCAACAGTCTTGGATGAGAGAGTTGTTCAGCCATGCGAGACCCTCACAATCTGGCTGTCTTGCAGAGCAAAACAAATTGGGTTGCATACATCTGTTGTGCATTTTGATGTAGGAGATGAAAAAATCGAGCGAGTGGCATTTCTATTGGTTGATGATCAGGTTTCACAGGCCTTGTTTTCTAATAAGCCCTATGTTAGGGCAACTTCAAGGGGAAGAAAATTTAACCATGACCAGTATGTGTCCGGTCATCGCCCATCTCGGACTATGACACAGCAATTCAGATACAAGCTTCCTCAGTATCCAATACCACCGGATGTTCGGGAGATGGTTGAGAACAAGCAGGTTCCTGATGTCATCATGGAAGGATTGAATAACGCTAACTATGGCAGATACTTTGGCACTCTAATTTCCATGGAAGAAATACATTTAGAGGTAATATGAGATTTACCAAAAGATTAAGCACTTGATTATGTGTTTCTCATATTAGCTAATTGCTGTTTACTGGAGCAGGGGGAAATGAGAGCACACAACATGGACGGCATGACAATGAAAAGGAGAGGGAACCATTTCTTGTCTCTTGAAGTCCCCGGATTGTCTGAAAGAAGGCCATCGCTTTTTTGTGGCGACTATATACTTGCCCAACCTATGGATGAGGGCTCAGACTGCATCACTAGTCAGCCATATCAGGTTTAATGCCTTTGCATAACCTTCTTGAGCAATAAACTAAGTGCATTGCATTTTAGGCTATTTCAGTTGAATATATCTCACATTTTAATTTGTTTTACCCTATGGTGGTTTGGTTCAGGGTTTCATCCACAGAGTTGAAGCTGATGAAATATTCCTAAGATTTGACAAGAGCTTGCACCTGCGCCATCGGGATGATGCTCTTTACTGTGTCAGCTTCACATACAATAGGCTGAACATGAGAAGATTGTATCAGGCAGTCTATGCTGCTGAAAATTTGGGACGTGAGCTTTTATTTCCATCTGGGTTCAGAAGGGTTATTATAGGATGCCCATTTCAGCCTGTAAACACACTTCTTAATAGGGAGCAGGAACAGTGTGTTCAAAAGATTCTTGGTTGCAGAGGTTCACCACCTTATATTATTCATGGACCTCCAGGTACTGGAAAGACCATGACACTGGTGGAGGGAATTCTGCAGATCTACACAACCAGAAGGAAAGCCCACATTCTTGTTTGTGCCTCCTCAAATAGTGCAGCGGACCATATTTTGGAAAAGCTTCTCAGTAGCCAAGTTGTCAGGGTTAAAGAGAATGAAATATTTCGACTAAATGCAGCGTCTCGTCCATACAGGGATATTAATCCTGATCATCTTCGCTTTTGTTTCTTTGAAGAAATGGTGTTCAAGTGTCCTCCTCTCAGGGCCTTGCTGCGCTATAAGATCATCATATCAACCTATATGAGTGCATCATATCTTTATGCTGAAGGTATTTTTAAGGGCCACTTCTCCCACATTTTCCTTGATGAAGCTGGCCAAGCCTCTGAGCCCGAGACCATGGTTCCTGTGTCAAACTTGTTAATTGGGGAAACAGTTGTTGTTCTTGCCGGGGATCCTATGCAGTTGGGCCCTGTTATATACTCAAGGAATGCAGAGAGTTATGGCTTAGGAAAATCATATTTGGAGAGGCTTTTTGAGTGTGAGCATTATCGAGACGAGGATGAAAATTATGTGACAAAGCTGGTGAGGAATTATCGTTGTCATCCAGCAATTTTGGAGCTCCCTTCAAATCTTTTCTACAAGGGTGAATTGGTTGCATGTAAAGAAGGGAATGAGTCATTATTATATGATTGGGAAGAGCTTCCTAATAAGACATTTCCTGTTCTCTTTTGGGGCATCCAAGGTTGTGATGAGAGGGAAGGCAACAATCCATCATGGTTTAATAGGATTGAGGTGAGTAAAGTTGTTGATATCATTAGGAAACTGATGAGGAATACTGATGTTACTGAGGGTGATATCGGAGTTATTACTCCATATCGTCAGCAGGTATTCAAGTTAAAGAAATCCCTTGAGTCACTTGAGATTGCAGACTTGAAAGTTGGAAGTGTCGAGCAATTCCAGGGCCAAGAGAGGCGAGTCATAATCGTATCTACTGTCAGATCAACTGTTAAACACAATGATTTTGATCTAGTGCACAACTTGGGTTTCGTCAGCAATCCTCGAAGATTTAATGTTTCAGTTACTCGTGCTAAATCTTTGCTTATTATTGTTGGAAATCCTCACATAATTACTCAGGTATGGTTCATCAATTCTATAACATGTTTCTTTTATTGGCAGAACCCTCATATCCTTTTTATGGTTTTGTTTCTCCCTTACAAATTGTGCAACCTTCCTTTATCTCGATGAGCTTCTTCTTTTGTAAATTACAGTATAAACTTCTTTTGAATTTAATTGCTACATGAATCGACACTACAGTGTAGAACACATCCTTTATCTTCAGTTCTAAGAGTGCCCTCATATCCTTCTTTTTCTGCAACATTCCTTAATCTTGATGTGCTCCTTCCTTCTCATACGCACACAATGACATATATCGTTGATATACCTCCCTAAGGTGCTTCAATTGAATGTAGCATGTGGATGTGTTTGCCTTTCATACCCATGGCACCAAAATGTCTAGTTTTTTTTTTTTGTTTTGGCTTGCTGTACAAGCTCACCAAAATTTTTGAGTTCATTTGTTCTTCAGATACTGATGGTTGCACATTTAGGCGATGCATCAATTTCTTTTTATTCATGTAATTATGAAACTAAAAATAATGTCATGTTTATCTTACTCCCCTCATCTAAATTCCACCATCTGTTTAGTTATGGTTATGCTATCCTTTCAAGAATAAAAATGAAATTTGTTCGGAAATGAGTAACATTTGGTTATGGAAGTTCACTTGGGATTACCAACCATAAGTTCAAGTTTGATTAACAAACAGCATCCCATGATATTTGCTGTGAAATACTTACTGTATTATATTTAGATTCATAGGTGCTGTTCTTACTGAACAGTTTCAGTTTGGCTGTACCTTCTAGAAGACTCAGGAATTAGACAATAGGCACTTCCGATCATTTCCCTGGCCTTCCTATGTAACACCACTGTAACAAAAAATTAATTTTAAAATAATGAAAATAAAATAAACTAATGACAAGATGAACCCTTATATGGATCTGTAAGAAAAAAATTATTTAGATTTGTTCACGCAAATTCTATATTTCATCTTCAGTCTTCCTTGTTGCATCACTTCATCTGTCTTTTGTCACTCCTTCCCCCTTTACCTTTTTGCTTTTATGTCATTCCTCGTACTATTATATTAGTAAATCTTAAGTCCATATGTTTAGACCATCTTAAACAGCTTTCTCATCAGATATTTATTTAGAACGGAGCCGTGCTTAGCACAAAAATCCTTATTCAGATTTTTGCTTTTTCTTATTGTTACAAAAATTTACATAATATTTATGATCTAATATAAAATATTATAAACCTTGCAGATCTAACTGCAATTTCATAAAAGTTAACCTGACAATCATTTGTTTAAAGTTTTGATTGCATTTCTCTGCTTCATCAATTAAGCTTTATTGCTCTAAATCTCTTTCAATTGCCATTCTTTCAAAAGTTCAGACTGGACCTAGCTGTAAAGTTTTGGACTCCAATTGCAAGCCCTAACCATTCTTGGCCCATATATTTGGTTTTAGTCTAACAATGTAACCATGGGACTTCAGTACCTCTCTACTGTTCTGATTTAGCATTCACCTGTCTTCTAGTTTCACCAGTTGGTGCAAGATCATTTGTAACTGATTAAGATATTTTACCTCAGACCGTCCTTGATTAATACAGAAAGGAACGAGCTAATGTTCAGCATTTGAACCATGCTCTCATTATTTTGGAACTTCTATGTCATGTCTCCACTCTATGTCATGCCTCCACTTTATGTCATCCTTCACTGGTTCTCACACCTTGATGTACTTTTCATAAATTTCATTAATGGTTTATTTTATTTAATGGGATTATTTTTTGTTTAAAGCTTAGCAGGTCACTTCCATAACAAACCTTTCTGAGATTTAACCCAATCTGTTCCCTGAAATTGTTTTGTAACTCTTAATAGTTAGTAGAACTATGTATATTTCCCTTGTTTTACATAGATGTGTAATTAATGAGAAAATAAATGGAAAACCTAGAGTACCATGTTAGTATCCACTCGGGTGGATTTATCAAGTCCCATAGGTAGATCACAACTGAAGTTTGTATTACATTTTTGTCTTGATGGATTACATGGCTTGCTCAATACCTGTAATTTCAAATAATTAGTCTGTCTGATCCTTGTAGCGTTCCCTATTAACTTGATTACATGAATGCATTATTTTCTACCTTGTACCAACTTGTAACTACTAGTGGCTACACACTGATATTACCTTTCTTCTCATCATCTTGCATATGATATTTTTTTCATTAGGTACCATTTATTTGAAAATTCAGTTATAAATCAAACCGATGTATAATGTAATTACCACTTGGTGAAACATTGGTCTTGGACAATTCAGGTTGCTTTTTGTTTTTTGTTCCTCTTTTTCTTCAACTTCATAGTCTAGGAAAATTGTGTTGAAACCCCTATTTTCGAAAGGAGATTGCAGCCTAACACTTTTTTTCTCTAAATTTTCTTTTTGGCAGGACCCCCATTGGGACAAACTACTAAGATACTGTGCAGAACATGGTTCATATCAGGGCTGCCCTCTTCCTCCTCCATCGAAACATGACTACTTCGACCAATCCACTCAGTATGGTGGTAGAAAAGAATTCCAGAACACAAACTGTAATAAATCAGGATGGAATGAGGATGCGCAAAACCAGTACTGTAACAGCACAGAGTGGTACCAGGATACACCAAAGCAGTACTCCAATGACGTTGAGTGGGATGAGGATACCTCCTACCTGTACGACAATGAAGCTGAATGGGGCAATGGCACCTTGAATTGCTACACTAATAATGCAGAATGCCACAATAATATGACAGAATTGAATGATGATGCCTCAAAGACTTGGTCTAATGAAGCTGGATGGGGAGGTGATGATGCTTTAAAATATCGCAGTAATGATTCTGAATGGGGTGATGACATCTCAAAGAAAGACCTTGACCATTTCTCAACGGTGAGCATCCCTAAGGCCAGCAATTTTGGATGGGGCGGTGATGATGCTTCAACAACGTCCTATAATGATGCCAAATGGGGTGATGATGAATCAAAGCCATGTTCAACTAGAACTTATTGTGGAATGAAAGATCCTGATGATTGCTTAATGGTGAATATACCTAGGAACAGCAATTTCGGGTGGGGTGACGATGATTCGTCAAAATCATACAGTACTGGTCCTGGATCGGGTGGTGATATCTTGAAGCCCCATTCAACTCGCGCTCATCGAGGAAAGAAAGGATTGAAACATAGTTCAAGGAAATCCAAGGATCATGTGAAAATACCCCAGGCTAGCAATTTTGGATGGAATGACTAGATGTGTGGAACAGCCCCATATTTGTGCTACTAAAGTTTGATCCGTTTGGTTTCTATTTATGGTTATTTTTTTGTTTGACATGAACTTCAAACTCTGGAATGCTTCTTTTCCAAGTTACCTTCCTGATAAGCTCCTAAGATGCTAAAAAATGCAACGCTGTGGATTTGCTCTTAAGGTTCTTGAGTTGTGTTTTACAAATCTCATTTTCATGTGTTTTAGAAGGTCAGAATTATCTATATTTTTTTTTGGCCTATTTTCTTATATATACATTCTTACACAAGTTATTAACTCTTTGAATTTTGATTATGATCAAATTAAAATTTAATAAGTTTATTTAATAATAATAAATTTTAGAATTATCAATGATCATTCAAATCTAAGAAAGGTTGGGTTTCAAAATAAAGCACATTGGATGATGAAAATAATGACTCGAAGATTATAGGGATGATAGTTGAAAATGAAACTTAAATATCGACGTGAAAACTCAAAAATATTTAATGCGGAAAATCAACTCAAGTTTTATCGGTTTAGAATTTTGATTTATTTTTATTGAAGCAAGATTTGATAGTTAATTTATTTGATTTTTTTAATTAGCACTCAATTTAGAATGTCTTCATTGGCCTATTGTTTTTATCGAAGACTAGTTATGAGATAATATGAAATAGAGATTGAAGTTGTAGTGAATCAGTTAGGTTTTTTATGTTAACTTCAGACGTCTGAACTTCAAAGTTTGGACATTCAAATATAGTAAAAATATTTGTAAGATAACTGATAGTTTTGAACACTTGAATCACAAGTTCGAACACCTGAAGATTAGAAGCTGCAACTTTATGGTTCTCAGGTTCCTAGCTTCGAATAAGATTCGATCACCCATACTAGGTTGGTTCGAGCCCCAAAACCTAATGACCGGACATTTGAACTTGTGACATTAGTTGCAATAGCTAGTTAAATTTGACCATTATGATGCTTTGGATAACTAAATACAATAGAGTATAGCCAGTAATGGCTAATTTTCTCTCCAACGGGTATTTAAAGGCTTAAGACTTCTTTACTCAACAAAAAAAATACACTATCAATATTCTTAGAGCAACATTTGAGTTCCTTAAGCTATATAGCCTCAACAAAAGCTTAAATACACTTTAACTTTCATATCCTTATTGTCATTATGTTCAATATTTGAGAGACTTTTGTTGTTAGATTTTTCTTTTCTTTATTTTTCATTTTATATCCTTATAAATACTTATATATTGTTAAGAGTGTGAGAGATTTAAGACTCTTATTGGAGTGATAGTTGCTCTATTGGAGTAATGAAATGTAATGGCTTGGTTTCACCTCAAAAAGTGATGATTCTAATGGAGAGTCCAAGTTCTCAAGGCAAGGATCATGGAGTAGGCATGCTTGATCATTGAACCATATAAAAATCAAGATGTATGCTTATTTTACTCTTTTCTTTTTATAGCATTCGTGATTAATTTTTTTACTTATGCGTTTGTGATTTTTCCATTTGTCTAGTTTTCAATTAAACCTAATTCATCCCTTATTATGTTGCTATTTTGGACTAACAACTGGTATCAAAACCTCGTGCTCGTGCTTTTAGTTTAACAACCTCAAGTTTTTGATCTATTCTTTTAATAATGACTTTTGGTATTTCTCATTCTTTTAAGGAGGGCCAATTCATTTTTTGTCCACCATATTTTGATGTAAATGATTTCAATAAATGAAACTTCATATTAAAATTTTTATGAAAGGCGTTGATTTTGAGATTTGAAACTTAGTGAAAAATGGATACTTTTCGTCCACCAAGTTAGTTGATGGTGTGAAGATTCTAAAACTACCTCAAGAGTGGAATGAAAATGAAAAGCCTTTGGATTCGATTAATTCTATTGCCATGAATATTTTTTATTATGCTCTTAATGAAAATGGCATTAAATAGATTTTATCTTTTTCAACTGCTCATGATATTTGAAAGTGTATATTATTTACTTATGAAAGAGTTGAGTATGTTATGAATAATAGAAAGGAGAAGAAAGAGAAGGGAACAAGGAAGAAAAAACTTGAAACTAAGGTGTCACCTCGTCGAGCTCAAGAGAAGAAGAACATGAAAGAAAAGGGAAAGCTTACAAGAAATGATATGGATGACAACTCCAAGGATTAAGATATCCACTTTTGTCTCAAGACAAAATATTATGAAAGTGAGGAGGGCAAGGTACAAATTTATAACTTCGATGAATTACTTGAATCATTTCATAAGTTGCATGCCAAATTCGAAAAATTATTTTGAAGCATGCATCTTTAAAGAAAGAGTTTTCATCAATTTCATGTAACTTTAAATCCTTAAAAATTGAGAATGATCATTTAATTTTAAAAAACTCATCTCTTGAAACTAAATTTCATACTTTGTAAAATGAGAATGAGTTTTTGAGAAAGAACATATATAGTTTTACTTGCATTGTGAAGAAGCAATTTTCACATATTTTTCGTGCATATTCTTCTTCACAAAATTTGATTTGTCATGTTTAACTCTATAAGGGTCATGCTTCTACAGGTTATCCAATTAGAAGAAATGTCAATTTTAAATAAGTTTGGATACCTAAGAGCATGATTTCGAATTTTGCGAAATTCAAACTCGTTTGAGTAAATCCTCCTTGACTTAAGCTATTCTTGTTAGTTATGAATGACACCTATTTTCAAAAGTTTTATCTTTAATCATCCTCTATCTATGATAGTTTAAGGTATTTGTACTTTCAATTACTTTCATATTTTTTCTTTTTTGTTGATCTCACTTGCAAAAACTTTTGATATTCATATTTGATCATATGCTCTAATCTCGTATGGAAAGATAGCCATATTGTATTTGTAGAAAATAAAGAAGAGATTCATATGGATGGCATTCCAACATGTTTCAAAGATTGCATAATTACTTAGGGTAATTTTAAATTCTTCTCATCTTATTGGCTTTTTATTAATACGATGCTCTTATGTATAAAATTTAATATCTTGTTAGAGGAGATGCATCGTCTGGGACATAGCCTTTGGAATTATTTTTAGTCGAGGCTATGTGTATTATAGATAGGGGAAGCATGTATATATTTGCATAATTTTTTAAAAAGTATTTTTATAATGGTAAGTTATTCAACATGTTTGCTTCATACTCTTTCATATTTTATATTCATGTTGACTTAAATTTGTTAACCTATCTATGCATATATTTAGGGAGAGTCTTAATTATATCTTATTTAGTTGATTTGTTTGGATTTTTATAATCTAATTTTATTTTGAGGATAGTTGGTAGAATATATCTTTCTTATTCTTCAAAATTTTCATACTATTTGATGCATGATATTAGGATAGGTATATTTCAACTATTGCTATTATTATTCTTTGCTCCATGCTTAATATAATGCATTCATTTAGGAGGAGTCACTCTTTTAATGATCTCACAGGGGAGTATAATATGATACATACTTGCATGACTTCTTAAACTCTTTAGAACTTTAATTTAGATTCTATTAAGGCATGACTTGTTACTTTTGTTGTCACACATTTTAGCATGATTTTTATGCATAGTTTGTCATCATCAAAAAGGGAGAGATTATTGTCCTTTTATATTTTAATAATAATTAAATTAAAGTTTAACAAGTTTGTCTAGTAACGATAAGATTCAAGATTATTAAAATCATCCAAGCTCAAGAATGATTGGGTCTCAAGATAAAGTACATTGGATGATCAAAGCAATGACTCAGAGATAAAAGGGATGGCAAGTTGAAGATAAAGTTTAAAGATCAAGATGAAAGCTCAAAGATATTCAATGCAGAATATCAACTTAAGGCTCATATATTTAGAATTTTCATTTATTTTGTTGAGTCAAGAATTTAATAGTTAATTTATTTGAGTTTTTTTATTACCACTCAAACTCATCTTGGAATTTTTTCATTAACCTATTACCTTTATCCAAGATCAGTTATGATATGATATCAAATGAGGACTGAAGTTGTAGCAAATCAGTTAAGTTTTTTCTGTCAACTTTAAATGTCCGAACTTCAAAGTTTGGGTGCCTGAGCATAGCATAAATATCTCTAGGACAACTGATAGTTTCGGATATCCGAACCTCAGGTTTGAACACCTAAAAATCAGAAACTACAACTTTATGGTTTTCAAGTTTTTGACTTTGGATAGGATTCAATCGCCTGAACTAAGCTTGTTTGAGCACTTTGAACCTGATGACTAGATATTTAAACCCATGACATCAGCTGCAATGGCCAGTTAAATTTGATGTTGGGATGTTTCGGATACCTAAACCTTATAGTCCAGACTCCTGAACATGACAGAGCATAGCCAATAATGACTAGTTTTCTCCCCAATGGATATCTAAGTGTTTAGGACTTCTTTGATCAATAAGAGAATGAACTTTCAATATCCTTAGAGAAAAATCTGAGTTTTCTAAGCTATCTAGTCTCAACAAGAGCTCAAATATACTTTAACTTCCATATCCTTATTGCCCTTTGTGAGGTTTTTCTTTTCTTTGTTTTTCATTTTATATCCTTGTAAACACTTCTAGGTTGTTAGGAGTGTGAAAAATTCAAGACTCTAGATTGGAGTGACACTTGCTCAGTTGGAACAAGAGAGTGTGAAGAATTGGCTTTGCCTCAAGAAGCAATGACTAGAGTGGAAAGTCCAAGTCCTCAACCTTGAGACAAGGACCATGGAGTAGGTATGGCTAATTGCCAAAACAAGTAAAAATCATAGTACCATGTTTACCTTGTTTTCTTTTTATAGCATTCATGATTAATTTCTTTCGTATAGGATTGTGATGCCATTGGTTTGTGGATTGGTTTTCAATCTCAAAAATGGTTATTATTATTATTATTATTAAATCTAATCCACCCCCTTCTTAGGTTGTCATTTTGGGCTAACAAAAGTGACCATAATTATGTTGTTTTTTATAAGGAAATTGGGTTTTTTATTACTCAGTGATGAAAAGAGATATTACTCTATTATGAGATATCCTTCGGAAACCCCAGATAGGGGTCCTTATATTATTGCAGCTTTACAAATCTTAATCCCTAATTTGACACTTAAGAGGCTTAACTAATGACCCAGTTACATAACTTAATCTTTTGGGCTAACAAGCTTATCTTAATGGGCTATGATGATGTCTCAAGACTACTAGTATAGAAAGGCACCTATTTCAACTATACTATACTTAGTATATTCTTCAAATATAATTTGGCCATATATTCTTCAAAATCCCTCCTCAAGCTGGATTGTACATACCATATATGCCCAACTTGGCCTTAATTTTTGCAAGCTTCTCTGAATTCAGGAATTTTGTGAGAATGTTTGCTCATTGATCATTTGATTCAACATATGCTAGCTTTAACTCTTGTACCTTCTCTCTAACAAAATGAAAATCCACTTCAATATACTTGCTCTATTCATGAAAATCTAGATTATTAGAGATACAAAGTGTTTCTTGATAGTCACATATGAGTTGTAGAATATGTTTTACTAGATATCCTAGTTCACTAAGAAATGACTTTAGCCATATGATCTCATATGTCGATAGAGCAATGACTCTATATTTTGCCTCTACACTTGATTTGTTTACTACTATTTACTTCTTACTCTTCTAGCTAATCAGATTTCCTCTAAGCTTTATGCAAATGCAAATGTGGATCTCATGTCTATAGGTGAATAGACCTATACTTTTGATTCCTTCTTGTCCCTTATAAATTAAACTGAGTCCTAGTACACTTTTTAGATATCTAAGTATCCTATATACTACTTCTAAGTGAGGCTTCTTGGCTCTTTCATGAACTGACTTACGTTGATATTTGACATAGCTACAGTTAGATCCCACTCTCCTATACATTTTTTAGTCTTCTAGTAATTCTCCCTGATCTGGGTACAATTTTGAGTTTGAATCCATTGAAATTTCAGCTAGTCTGTCACCAAGTTAACCTATTTTGTTCAACATATCAAGCATATATTGCATCTAAGACAAGGCTTTCCCTTTATGTAAATGTGCTACTTCAATTCCTAGAAAGTAATGCAATCTTCTTAGGTCCTTTATTTGAAATATGAAATTTAGAATCCTCTGGAGCTACTCCATTTTTTCAATGTTGTCTCTAGTTAATATAATGTCATCAACATACTAATAAAATTATAGTCCCTAGTGAGTCCTTTTCAACAAATAATATATTATTGACTTGACTTCTCTTGAATCCATAGTTTATTAGTGCTAAGATTAACTTTTCAAGCTAAACTCTTGTGAATTTCTTCATTCCATATAGAAATCTTTTTAGCTTGCAAACTTTTCTTCTTTTTGTAAGGTAAAACTAGGTGGCTCCATCATATAAACCTTTGCATCGAGGTCTCTATGGAGAAATATATTATTGATATCTGGTTATTGTAGACTCCAATCTTTATTTATTGCAAGTGAAAGGATTACTTTGACAAACTCAATCTTTGCAACGGGTAAAAAGATCTCAAAGAAGTCTCCTTCATATATTTGTGTGTTCCCCCTAGAAATCAATCTTGCTTTGAATCTTTTAAGACTGCCATCAACATTATATTTTTATGGTAAATACCCACTTGCGTCCTACTATTATTTATTTTTATAGTTTTGAAAACTAGCTTCCAGGTAACACTTCTGCGTGGACCTTCCATTTTGAGCCTCAGAGCTTCTCTCCATCTCTTATTTGAGAGTGCTTCTTCCACTATTTTGGGAACTTTATCTTCTATCAATGCTAGAGCAAGCTTCTTGTATGACAATATTAAGGATGAATATGAGAGATACTTCCCAATTGGATGACTTATGCAATCTCCTACTTCTTTTCTGACAACATTATGCTAGTCATCATCTCTACTATGTTTGACTTCATTCAGCTCAAATCATGTTGAAGCTTTGAAATTGTGGATGTTTGATTTTGTACATGTATCTGCTCAAGTTGTAATTGTTTTGTGGATTCTTCACTAGGAGGTTCTTCTTAGTTAAGGTTTTAATTTAGGGGCTCACCTTGTTTCTTCCTTAGTGTACAAAAGTGACTCCTTTGGCTAGTTAGTTGCTGCCTCAGTTATCTCTATTTTACCCTATGGTAAAGTAGGTAAAACCATGTCTTGTTCTATACCCATTGCATTCTCTAGTTGTTTTTGTCACCCTCTAGAGTAGTAGGCCAATTTCTCATGGACTTCCACATCAGCTGAAATACAAATTTTGTTATTTTTTGGATTATAGCATCTATAACCTTTTGTGTTTTAGAGTACCCTAGAAAACACACTTAACTGATTTATGTTCCAACATGTCTCTTAATGGATTATTATTGTAAAAATAGCTTAAACAACCAAAAAATTTAAAGGTAAGTGGAAAGGCTTCTCATCTGGATGAAATAACATTATAATGACTATTTTTGTCTAGTTTTGGTGTGGGTATTTAGTTTATAAGGTATGATGCAATAAAAACTACATCATTCCAAAAACATAAGGGCACATTCTTCTCAAATAACAAGACTCTGGCTACCTCTAGCAGGTGTTTTTTCTTTCATCACCACTATTTTATTGAGGTGTATGAGCACATATAGTTTGAGATAAAATTTCATTATATCTCAAATATTTCTAAAACTATAAGGACATATATTCCTCTCCATTGTCTAATCTATGTTTGCTAATATTTGCATTAAACTGATTTTTGATTTTTAATGAACAATTTGGAAAAATTCAAGCATATCTTATTTCTCTTTCCTCAGATAGAGCTAAGTTACTCTTGTATAATCATTTATGAAGGTTACAAAATATTTGTAACCATTCAGAGATGATATTCTATCTATTCACACATCATTTTGAATAATGTTGGAAGGAAAGCAAATGAATTTATTCAATTTAGGTATATACATTAGCCTATGATGTTTAGCACGCTCACTTGCTTAACATAACACATTTCTAGATAACATAATATTGGGAAATAACAACCTAAGTATTAATGTGATGAGCCACTTAACATATTCCTCTTGCTAAGCCAACGAAGCCTTGGAGTATGTTGTTTCACCTTTTAGGATATAGAGCCTTCTCTCTCCAACAATCACATTGATATTTCTCCTTGTGTGAAGATCCTAAAAAGAATAATAAGTTGAGTAGAAGGTTATTGACTAATTTAGATTCTTAGTTAATTAACTAATAAACAAGAGATTGATTAGGAATTTTGAAACATAAAGTGAAGAGGAGAGTTTTAATGATGGTAAATATACATCACCTTCTCTAGTCACTAATGAAGTTGTACCATTTGCCAATGTTTACTTAAGTGTTTGAATCATGTCTTGTTATATGTCATATGATCAGAGGCTCCTAAATTAGTAATCCAGAAGTTCCTCTAATTGGTTGACTAGTTCTTATCTTCAGTTGAGAGGAGAATTATCTTTTTGGTAAGTTGCTCATACTCCTCCCTTGATATGGTTACCTATGGTTTCATGGATGCTCTTTGTTTCTTTTTGTCTAATTCAGCCTCTTCGTATTGTTTTGTTTGAACATTGCTTGTCCAAGCTTGCTTGCCTATTATCAACCAGAATTTGTCCACAACATGTCCAAGCTTTCCACACTTGGTACATCTAGAGTTACTCCTTCGTCTTCCTTTGTAGTAAAGCCTCCCCTTCCACTTCCTCTTCCTTTGGTTTCTACTTCTCCTTTGTCATACATTGCATCTATTTAAGTAGATTATGTAACCTAACTCCAACTTCAAGTTTGACACGAATTAGAATTATATTTTGAGTCTAATTCCTGATAGGTTAAGACCAATTTCAAATCAATATGGGCTAAAACTTCAAGTCCAAATACAGAATCAGGCAGTATCGGCCGCATGGTGAACTAGTCGACCAGTTCTGATAAGCCAAGGGCTAGGACCAATGTGACTACTCAGTTGGTCAACCGGTTTTCTAATTGGTCATCTTAGGCGTGATCTATAGACATGGAAACAAATCCTCTTTGAATTCATAAAGAATCAAAGAGGAATTCAAGGACACAAGTTGGAGGAAGACATCACCAAGGAGGAGATCAAGAAACCATTGTCAAATAAGGTTCCAATCTTTTCTCTATCTTCTTTTTCATTTCCTTTCTCTTCCTAGACACCCAAACTGCATCATGAGCTCTTGCTCCTCTTTTGCTCCCCTAACACCGTGGCCACTTGGGGTCCTATCTCTGCCATGACGTTCTCTTAAGACCCTACCCCATCTAGGTCTCTGAAAAAGGATCATTGATGAGAACCCACATGGACTAAAAATAGAACAAGAACAAACTAAGTAAATAAATAAAAAACACATTTTCACAACTGACTTAGGGCCAACTTGTGATCTCATCCGAAAATCAACTTTGACTTAGGGCCAGCTTGTGATCTCACCTGAAAGTCAACCAGTTTAGGGTTAGCCTGCAGTCTCATTCAAAAACTAACTTTGATTTTGGACTAACTTGTGGTCTCGCTTGAAAGTCAATCAACTAAGGGCTAGCTTACGGGCTCACCTAAAAGCCAATTTAGACTAAAAGTCAGCTTGTGGGCTCACTTGAAAGTCAAGAATGACTCATGGTTAACCTGCAGCTCACCCAAAGTCATTATGACACCTTGAGAACTCCTGAACAAAAATTGATAAAACATAAAATTAATTAAATGACTCAATCACATTGAACTCAAGTTGATTTGGCTAAAAGAGACAAACAAAATCAAATGGACTTGAACTATGCACCATATGAACCTAAATGGACTAAAGAACAATTGTATTAAAACCAATCCAAATGAGTAGAAACTTCTTTGTCGGTTGATCGATACCCCAATCCGTCAATCAGTACTCTGTTTCAATCAAAAAACTGACAACTTGGGTTTAGAATCAGTCAAAATTGGGTCAAGTTTTGATTGACCCAAACCTGGTTTAATTCAAGTTCAAACCAAGTTAACTTAGAAGCAAAACCAAGTTTGGATTAAACTCCAATCAAGTTAAACAACTTTTGAATGAAATCAAAACAAATTCAAAATGAACTCTGATTGAGTCAATTCATGACAAATTCAAATTGGAGGCTGATTTAGTCAAACACCATTCAAACTGAGCCGCAATGAGTTCAAATAGAACTCTAGAATAAGTTAGATACAATTCAAACTAAATCAAAATAAATCCAAATTTAAACTACTCTCGAACAAAATCAAATTCCTTGAGTCAAGCCACATTCGGATCAAATCAAAGTGGACATGAATTAAATTCAAACCAAGACCTAACCAGGCCAAACCAAGTTTGAACCAAGTCATAACTAGGTTAAACCAAGTTTGAACCCAACCCTAATTGGGTTAAATCAAGTTCAAACCAAAACTTAATCAGGTTAAACCAAATTAGAACCAAGACCCAACCAGGCGCCAAATCAAGTTCAAACCAAAATCTAATCAAGTCAAGCCAAGTTTGAATCAAAACCCAATTCACAAACCAAGTTTGAACCAAGTCCTAATTGGGTTAAGTCAAGTTCGAACTAAAACCTAATCGGGTCAAACCAAGTTCGAACTAAGTCCCAACAGGGTTAAGCCAAGTTTGAACTAAACCCTAATTGGGTTAAACCATGTTCAAACGAGACCCAAGCCAGGTCAAGTCAAATTTGAACCAAACACTAATTAGGTTAAACCAAGTTCAAACCTAAATCTGAACCCAAAATAGGTTGAGCATAAACCAAAATGGATCAAAACCTAAACTAAAACTAGGAAAACTTGAACTAGAACAAGTCAAACTTAAACTAGAACCAAGTTGAGCCAAATGAACTTGAACTTGAACCCAAGACCATTAAGGTTTGAATCTAAATCCATTTATGGGTTGAGTCTATTGAAAACCAATCAAAGATTGGATCCAACATCCATCAATGATCCATCAAGAACTCATCAAAGGTTGGATCCAACATCCATTAAGGATCCATCAAGAACTCACTGAGGTTTGGATCCAACATCTATCAAGGATCCATCAAGAACCCATCAAGGTTTGGATCCAACATCTATCAAGAATCCATCAAGAACCCATCGAGGGTCGGATCTAACATCCATTAAGAATCCATCAAGAACCCAATTAGGGTCAAATCCAAAGATCCACTAAGGATCTAATCAAAACCTAACTAGAGTAGGATCCAAGATCAATTAAGGTTACTCAATAATAAGCTCAAAACCATTGATAACACCTTAAATCCAATCGGTAACAAGCTAAGAAAGGTTGTCCATTATCAAATCAAAGATGATTAGCATAAGCTACAATTGCTAATCATTTTCTAAAATCAAATCGAATAAAAGGTAGGCTTGAACTCGCTCAGACAGTCAACCAAAATGCCTTGTTCAAACAAGGTCAATCAACAACATGCTTGAAGCTATCGGCCACCCTTCAATGCTAGTCAACTCTGAAGTAGTTGATGACACTCTTTTCAAATCTAGTCAACTCCTAAGTAGTTGGTGACACTCTGCTCAAAAGCTTGTCAACCCTAAAGTAGTTGGCGACACTCCCTTCAGAGTTAGTCAACCCCGAAGTAGTTGGTGATGCTCACTTCAAATCTAGTCCTTTCCAAAGTCATTGGTGACACTCTCCTCAAAGCTAGTCAATCCTAAAGCCATTGGTGACACTCACTTCGAAGCTAGTCAACCCTAAAGTAGTTGACTCTCTTTGAAGCTGGTCAACCCTGAATCAGTTGGTGATGATGTCTTCAAAGTTAGTTAATCCCGAAGCAATTGATGATGCTTCCTTCAAAGCTAGTCAATCTTGAAGTAGTTGGGATTTTAGAAATTTATATTTGTGATTTTTTTTTAAAATGGTTTATTTGCAACCACAAATTTTGCGAAAGTCAATTTATAATTTTAGGATTTCATTGGATTTTTTGCAAAGTTTCAATCCCAGGATTTATTCATAAGAAAAATTCGATTAAAGATCTCTTCGTAAGAATTTATTTGATTAAAAGACCTATTTCTAAAATTTTTGTATTTTTTTATTTTGACCTATATTTCGAATGAATTTTGGGTCTATGTATCCAATCCACTCAGCCAACTTTGATTTGAGTCCGAGTTTTTTAAAAATTTAGGTCTAAATTGACCTTAATTTTTGGTCAAATTCAAATACGATTTAAATTTGACTGAGATCCACATTTGAATTATTATTTAGTAACATATAGGTTTTAATTTTAACTATATTTCAATTAAATTTGATTATGGCAAAATCATCTCAAACAAACACATGCTTGCAACCATATTAAGCCTATTTAGTCTCTAAATATAATCAGAGCCTATGTTCTTCAAAAAGGTCAACCCCACATGAATCTAAATGTAAACTGGCAAATATAATACTTTCAAACACTGAAACAACAACTTCATAAACCTGAAACTTGAAACACAGAAATCAGAAAGCTTGATACCGAGAACTCTAATCTGAAAATGAAACCAGAATTCCTGATACCTGAACCCTGAAACCTGAAACCTAAAGAAGAAAACTGAAACTGAAACCTTAGAAACATAGACCTAAAACCTGAAGCAGAACTGAAACATACCCAAAACCTGAAGCAAAAGCTAAAACCATCAAAGAAGATATCACAAAAACTGAGACCTAAACCTCATAAACCTGAAACCATGTAAGCATAAACCAAAACCCTGAAACATGAAACCTGAAACGAACGACTTATTGTGATTCTAAAATGGGAACCTATGGTGGGTGGGTCACTGCATCTATGTATTGAGGTTAGAAAGGAGTGCATAAAACAACGCAGTTGGATGGCCAATATTCCTACTTTATGACATTGTACTCAAGAAATTGAATTATTCACTAGAGTTGTTATTTTGTTTGAGTGTATGTTAATAAGGAAAATGAAAACTCTAAACAAAAACCAAATGGATCAAAGAAAACTTTAGTATCATAAATTTAGGGCTCTTCCACAGATCTGGTCATTCCATCCAAAATTCATAGCATCGGGTATGTTCACATGAACCTTGGACCTTGTAGAACAATGTTTGGAATCTTCCTTTCACCGACAAGCTCAGGTTGAATGTGGTTTTGAGGTATCATGATCCGAACCAGCATCAATGTTGTGAGATTTGTAAGAATTATCATCACCCCACACGAAATTGTTGGCCGTAGATATGCTCAATGTTGACTAATGGTCGTGGTCTTTCTTTCCTTGATGAGTTCCAGTTGAAAGTGGCCTTGACGCATCATCACCCTATTTGGCATCATTCTGGAAGTCGTTGAAGCATTATCATCACCTAATTAAATAAATTAATTTTAATGATTTTCTAAAAGTAATTAATCACTACTAGGTTATATTCATATTGATGTGTATATAGATATTGAGCTGATCCGTCCGAGGCTCAGAGGTTGTCTAAAGAAAGCCCACAAGGGCATCAACCATGGTAACTTGGTAGAGGCATTGCCTCCTCTCATGAGTTCAACATTCCATCCAGGAGTCTTGTATCTCAGTCATCCAAGTCTCTTACCCGTTCTAATAGTCCGGCGGAGCTACTGCAACTCGACCCTCTTGAGAAGCCAGACTTAGAAGTCCTGCACTTCTTTCGTGAAAGTTTCTCCTGAGCATTGGGAGGTCTAGTCGAGTCTTTGCAACTTGGCCCTCGGACAGCTCCTATCAAACCTTTCAAAATATGGTCCCCAACATCACCAACAGCCTCCTGTCCATGCGTTACTCCGATTCCTGCTACACAACAAGCAACAAAATCGTGGGTGTATGACCTCCCTCAGGGATTTACCTGATTGCCCTTAAAATCTTTTCTGAATTGCCATTCTACCACCATGTATACAAACCCCTATCATCATAGATCTAGAGGTAACCAGATTCATTCTATTCCAAACTCTATGCATATCTCTATTCTCTTCTCTCCAAGCAAGATTACACCTAGAGTGACCCCTTACTTTGAGTGTTGGAGCATTTTCCATCAGTAAACCTAGACAAAAAAATTTTTTGTTTTGCAGGTGAGATGATGCGGTGTTCCTGGAGTGCAAAGGTACTCATCTAGCAATGCTCTGCTAGTGGCAATGCTTCAAGATTTTATGTGATAGAACAAGTGGTGTTTTCATTGAGATTTTCTTTCATCATCCACGGCTGAAGGATGTCAAGTAGCCTTGTAAGCCAACCACTGTGGTTCTTCTTCAATTGCTAGTGGCGCTCCATCTGTTGGTGCTTCCCACAACACCACTAGCATCGGATTCTTGAAACAACAATGAGGAGAGAACTCATCAACAGTGTCTAAATGGCTAGATCAACCTAGGCTATTATCACACAACGAGATCATGTAATGCACCTTATGATCTCAGAGGCAATGGAGTGCCTCTAGCGTGTGTGTGCACAGGCAGCACACATACGAGCAAACAACCAGTTATGATGGTCGGTGCCACTACGAGGAGTATCATGCGAAGGAGCACATGATCATGCAAGGTGACGGACTGCCTCCAACATATGTGTGCGCGGGCAGCACACATAGCAGCAAGTAACGGAGTCACGACATGTTCGGATGGAGACCCGAACAGCCCAAACAGTCCTGCAGAGCGAGCAGCGGGACAGGTTGGCTAAAGTGAGCTGCAGGAGCATGTGAACAGCCTGAACACTTGGCGTCGCAGGTTGAAGACACGTGGTTGTAGGCTAGAGAACCAGAGCTACAACTGTCAAGGGACATGTGGCTAGCATAGAGGCAATTGAGGGCTCATGGGACAGGTAGCAGCAGCTCAGAGAGTCAACTAACTGCCAGGAAAATATTGTGGAGCATGTTCTCCATGCCCTCTAGCGGTTGAACTACAGGGAGAACATTGTGGAACATGTTCTCCATGATCTCCAGCAGTTACTCACAGCCAAATATGTGTACTATAAATAGACTAGGGGGTCTATTGAGCTGGGGACACACACAGGTAGAGAGACTTGTAGTGTTACTACGCATTAAGAGTTGTATTTCCTTTTATGTGAGCAATAAAAGGTTGGAAAGGTTGTTGTAGTTCTCTTCTCCTCTATACACTTATGGGCTTGTGCGAGTTTCGCAGGTTGGGGTGGGCGAACCTTGGCTCCATCATTGGCGAAATTTCAGGATAGAAGTTTGGCCGGTATGACAGCTATCCACATGGGCTCAATTAGCCTAAGGAATCCAACTGAACTTAGTTCCCAAAATTGAGTTTAATTATTATTCATCCAAGTGTAGACCCTTGACTAGGTGATCAGAAGTGCTTACTGGAGTTGAACTTGATGACTCCATAGTCACATCAATAATTGTTCCATGCTTAAGGATGCCATAATTCGATGGAAGACCAAGGCGAGTCCCCTGACCATGGGGCTATTGAGAATGCAACTGACTTTTAGGATAAAAATATTGCACTTTGGAGAGAGGACTCCCCTTAGAATTTAGCTTCTTGAGGCTTAGACCATGCTGCCCTACGAGCAATAGAGGCAAAACAATGTCCTGGTAAATGAGCCATCACATGCCAATAAGCCCTCACTAAAGCAAGGTGGTCCAACAGAGCCTCAACCTACTAAAAAAATGCTTGCCTTGAGTGCCAAAGAACTGGAGAGAAGAACTACAGACATGGTAGAACAAAAGATCCACGATACCGCATTCAGGCATACTTACCCTTACGGTGAGATGACTGCATGCACCTCAAAGATCCTTTCCGAACCTCAACGACCAAAATTTTGACAACCCTTGAGGAAGCATATGATGGGACCTGAGATTTGATAGATTATATCCACTCTTTTAGAAACAACATCCTCCTTCGTGGTAGATAACCATGTGCAAGACATTCCTAGCCACTCTACATAGATCAGCTAGGACATGGTTTTCAAATCTGCCAAAGATATTTGTAATCGATGTCCAAGACCTTGAACATATTTTTTAAATCAATTTGTATTACTTGTACCATTTTACTGAAACTCATCTATGCTCTTGGCAATTTGGCAAGAGGAAGGATAAAGCTTGTGAGGCCATTTTGCTCACTTTAATGAAGCAAGAATTTAGGTAAATAATTTGGATAGTTTAATTGTGTAGCTACATCTATGAATGGGCTCCGACTTGGAAAGGTTGCATATGCAATGGCTAGGATGCTACCTTGAACTTTGATGGAATTTATGGAGAACGTTTAGGAGCACATTGATGCTGAAGAAATAATGCTAGTAAAAAAGAAGCTGAAGAATCTAGGGTAAGAAAGGAACATAAAGATGCCAAGCTGTTGGAAGAAAAGAAGCCCAAAATTGAATTATGGGAACATGGACCTAAGTTCTTGAGGTGCACCTTACTAAACTGACCATGTGCCAAAGTTCTAGCTCAAATAGAGGAAACTACCATTAGAGACCACCAAGACTACATCAAGACCATAACAAAGTTGATAAGTCAAAATATTGTAAGCCTCATTGTGACTACGATCATGATCCATAAGAATATAGAAACTGATAAAGTAGAAATTGAGAGATTAATTAGGGAAGGCACCTGAGCAAAATTGTCAAACAAGAGGAAGTAGAGGGCCAACAATTTTGACTCCTACCATCACCCTCCAAACTCCCTCAGCAAAATGGACAACAATTTACTAGAGAAAATGGGAGTCCTAAGCATGTCTTTTAGCCTATCAAGGGATACTTAGCTATGATCATGGATGACTGCAAAATGAAAAGTGGGAGCACACCTGAAAATAAACATGCCAAACTCCCACTTAGGGCCAAGAGCATAGTAAGAGGCTAAGGGAGTATGCCCTTATAACTCAACCATTGTGATCTAAGATCTGAGGAACACTATGGTTCAATACTGTGTTGATCATGTCTATACTAGATGGTTATTTTCATATGTAGATGATGGTGGATATGGAGGCCTCAATCAATATTTTGTTTGTATGGAACAGTTGAAACTTCTTTAACAATACCTAACATGCTATATTCCCAGAAATTATATTTTATTTCCCTAATTTATTGGGGATTTGAATCTTTACATTCAAAAAAGTAGCCCAAAAGCAAACAAGGCATAATTTGCCCTAATTGAGAACCCTGACAAACGAAAGAACTTGTAAGAATTATCAAATATTTATGTACTTTCAAACTACCACAACATAATTTTTAACAGAAATTTTACCAAGGCTTTCGAAGGCATGAGATTTAGTATTTTCTAGAATATTCGAAAAATTGGGTAATACGATTTTGTGAAAAACCATGTCACCTAATTAATTTCTATAGTATTCAGTTGATTCGTTTCACATTATTTTGAAAGCAAAGCAATTCGACGCGAAACTTTCCTCAGTTGTTTCGCCCATATATTCATTTCCCAAGAAGGGAATTGTACTCAATATTTTGTGAGAATGGAGTCGGTCGACATGGACAAAAGAAAGCAAGATTTAGGTTGCAATATGTTAAAGCAACGCACGTCGTTAGACGTTTAAAATTTTTTTATAAATTTTTAAAAGATCCAATTTCTTGAAGGAACTTCTTTTCTCCAAGTAGTTCAACTGATATTGCTAGCCATTTACTCAAAATTTGAAGACCCTCACAACCAACATCGGTTAATTAGTATAATTAGTAAGGACGTTCAAGTGAAGTTCACTAGCGACCATTATTGCATCAGTAATAACTCCAAATATCACATTGTTGATTTTAATTCATTTATAAATTGGGAGTTATGCTAATAGTTATCCCTTATTTATGCATGCGGCCAAATCTCCCTTCGATAAAAAGGAGACAAAGAGAAAAAGAATTGGCACGGTGGGCATACCAAAATTAGCTATGGCGAAATACATTTTTGGTTTTATTTTTGTTTACTTAGTGGCTAGTTTTTCAATCACTGTATTGTTTAGCATCACGCCAAAGTGGCCGGATGACAATGAGTATCTTCGCCACTTCATTGCCCCTTATTTTCCAGCGGATCAATGCCATTCGAATTTGGTGCTAGTCTCCTTTGCTTCTGGCAATGACTTTCTTCAATAATTTAGAGAGGGCCTTGTTAAATGCCTCAGTAAGACCATTCAGCCTTGCATTATAGCTGGATAAATATCTCTAATCTGTATTATGATGATGTATAAATCGTCCTATTTTGAAACTTCTGAAGGATGGTACCATTATTAGAGATGATTCTTCGGGGAACACCAAAATGATGCATGATTTTTTCCTAAAAGAAATGGATAATAGTATATGCTTTCACTTTTTTTAATGGAATTGTCTTTGCTTATTGAGGGAAATAATTGATCACTGCTAATATAAAGTGGTGATCCCTGGAAGAAGGTAGCTCAATTGAGAGAACTATATTTGTAGCCCATACCTCAAATGACCATGAGGATATTATTGGATGTAGAGAATTTGAATGTTGATGAATGAAGCCACCATGAATATGGCAAAGGTGACATGTTCTTGCATATTTAATGCAATATCTCACCATCATGTGCCAATAATAGCCCATACGCTTAATTTTCATCATCATTTTCGGATCTAATTGATGAGCTCCACAAACTCCTTGTTTACTTCATACATGACTTCTCTTGGTTGTTCGTCTAAAAGATAGTGTAGAAGTAATTGATCAAAAGATCTTCTATAAAGAGTGTCATTAATGAGCAGAAAGTGTACGACCCTCTTCCTGAGTTGCATCCGTGATGATTTATTTTCTTGGAGTTCTCCATTTTTGAGCCAGTAGGTGAATGGTGTTCTCCAATCTGTCACTTTCTCTATCACTTTAGATAATTCCTCTTTTTCTTAGTGCTGAAGACCAAGCTTATCACTTGTCTACTAGGGACTATGAATAGAATTTTTCTTTGGTCAGGATTAGCTAGTCTCTCGACTAAGTTGACTAAAGAATTAGCTTCTACATCGATGGATTGGGGAACCTTAGTTATTTGAACATACGAGATTTGCCTCATTAGTTCTCAAGCCTTTCATGGGATTTTAGTAACTCAAATTTGTAGATTTTATATTCACCTCCCCCTTAACTCACGACCAACTATGAATTATCAAAAACATATAGGTATGATATTCCCATGTTGAGGATCATTCTATTCCTGTAATTAGAATCTCATATTCAGCTTCATTATTTCTACATGATTTTGAGAGAGAATAGAAAAATTGTAAAATGCCTTCATTTGGAGTGACATATATGAGTCTGATGCCTACTTTAATTTACAGAAGCTTTGGCCTAATCCCTAATCTAATGGATGATGCCTCATCAAAGTATAGCTTCCAGTAGGGTTTTCCTTCTTCAACAAAAAAGATTTCTTCATCAGAGAGCTCACAACTTAGTGGTGAGTCATCTGGAACTGAGTTGTGAAAAAATTGGCAAGGGCATGCCCTTTAACTGCCTTTTGAGTAGTGAATTAGATATCATACTCTAGTTAGTATGGGCCAAGCCATCAAGTATTTTATGGGGTCAACTCTTGATATTAAAATGATCTTCTTCATTCAAGATTGCCCCCAAGGACTCTTCCATTATGGCCGTGTAGAGGATCAAGAGTCTATCAAGTATGGGTGCTACTAAGACTGATGGCTTTAAGTGATACTACTTAATCTTTCAAATTCTTATTGGAATTCTTGATCCTAGATGAATGGAGCATCCTTCTTCATTAGTTTGAAAAAGGGTTTGCATATTCCAAAGAGGTTCAAAATGAATATCCTTATATATGAGAGTCAATCTTGGAATGATATCAACTAGTTTAAGTTATTGGGTGGTGGCATATCCAAGAGGATTTTGATCTTAAATGGATCAATTTCAATCCCACTGTATCTAAAAATGATGTGCAGCCAAAATTGGCCACTCGAGATAGTTAAGAGATCTTGAGGAGGAATCTCAAAATAACAAATGAAATTTTATGGGTTTGAGTGTGCAATCAAGAATGTGAGACTATGACTTCTAACAGGTGCAAGCCTCTATTGTTAATGACCTTGATAATTATCAGAAATCTCAAAGTAAGAAACTTAGCTAGAAAAATAGAGGCACGAAGAAAAGAAAGCATAATTTGATTATTTTGAGAAAGGATACATAGCTTAAGTAAGGGCATATCCTTACCTTACAATTTAAAGAATTTAAATTCATAATCATGAAATAGGAGAGGAAGTGGGAAAAGGCTTGACACTTGCTACTACCCCACTTTCGTGCACTTCACTGAGTGTAGTTTGACTTGAACGAATGCTTAGTTTAATCCTTGATAGATGCTGATAACTTGACTTAATTTTAAGTTGTGGCTAACTGCCTTGGCTCATGCTAGTTGACCCCTAATAAGGTCTGAAGTATCACTGATGGCTTCTCGCATGTCATCAATTAGCTTCTTTTGATCTTTGATTTAAGAGAACAATTAGCAACATTAGCTTATGCTAATTATCTCTAGTTTGATAATCAATACCCTCTTCGCTTATTTTCAATTAAATTTGGAGCATCACTGATGACTTTAAGCTTACATTAGTTGAGCTTGAAGTGTCGCTGATAGCTTCATGTATGTTATTGGTTGACTTTAATTGAACGAGATGTTTAGCTGACTAACTAAGCAAGTTCAATCTTGCCTTTGTTTGGTTTGGTTTGAAAGAATGATTAGTGAACTTGGCTTATTCTGATCATCTTCGATTTGATAATCAATGGTCTTTCTTGGTTTATTGTCAATTAGGCTTTGAGGTGTCATTGACGGCTTTAAGCTTGTTGTCGACGAAACCTGACTCAATCTTGGTTGAGTCTGATTCAGTTTAGTTTGAAGTTCAAACTTGGCCTTTTTTTTGTTTATGTTTGATTTGATTTAATTCAATGTTCAAACCTTGATCTTGATTTGAATCTGACTTGATTCAATTTGATGCTCAGAACTTGGTCTTCTTTTGAATCTAACTTGATTTAGTTCAATGTTTAGGATTTGGTCTTGATTTGAATTCGACTTCATTTAATTCAATGTTCAAAACTTGATTTTAGTTTCAGTCTGATTTGCTTTAGTTCAATGGTTAGAACTCGATTTTGATTCGAGTCTAATTTGATTCAATTTGATATTTAAAACTTGATTTTGATCAAGTCTAATTTGATTCAATTAGGATCAGGTTAGATGTTATGTTGGACCCTTACTAGGTTCTTAATGGATCCTTAATGGATCTTGGATGTAAGCCTTAATGTGTTCTTATTCGATCCTTAATGAGCTATTATTGGATCCTTCATGGATCTAGATCTAACCCATGATGGATTCTTGATGGATCCTTAATAGATTTTGGATTCAACTCTGATTGGGTTCTTATTAGATCCTTAATGGATCTTGGATCCAACCCTTAATTGGTTCTTATTGGATCCTTAGTGGATCTTGGATTTAACCCTCAATGGGTTCTTGTTAGATCCTTGATTCAATCCCGCTAATGGGTTTGGGTTTGACCAATATTGGACTCTTATTGGGTTCGGGTTTGAATCTTAACAGACTTGGATTTAGGTTCAACTAGATTCTAGTTCTAGTTCAAGTTCAACCTAATTTTGGTTTAGGCTTGACCTAGTTTTTGTTCAGGTTTGAATTGGTTGTGCGACTTGGTTTGAACTTGGTTTAAACCAATTAGGGCTTAGTTTGAACTTGGCACAAGTATAGTTCAAATGTTGTTTAACTCTATTAGAGTTTAATTCAAACTTCTTGTGGTTTTACTCATTTAGAGTTTAATTTGAACTTATTTTTATTTTGGGTTAACTCAATTTGAACCCAATTTGATCTAGGTTGATCCAATTAGGACCGATCAAGGCTTGAATCAATTCAAACTCAATTAGGGTTGGGTCTGAACCCTAGGTCATTATTTTTGTTCTGATTAAAATGGACAACCTATTGGGATACTAGTTATTCAATTGAAAGGATGTCACTCCAAGTTCAATAGAATCGGTGACCGATTTGTAAACTAGATGCCTGACAGAGGAGGTTCTAATATGGTTCATTGGAGCCAATCAATTGATTGATCAAGCGATTGACTAGTAGAGAGCTTTGCTGCTTGTCTGGACTAATTTTTGTCCATTTGTTTTGTTAACTTAGGTCCATTTCATGCTTTGTTCGAGTCCATTTGATTTAACTTAATTTGTTTTAGCCAAATTGACTTAATTTTGATGTGATTGAGTCACTTTGATTTTAATCAATTTGATCTTGGTTTGATTGCCCTTGAGTTATCATAATGACATTGGGTGAGCCCTCGGGCTAACCTTGAGTCATGTCTGACTATCAGATGAGGCCATTGGATGGATTTTAGTCGATTAGACCTTCTGACAAGCTCATACGCCAATCTAGAGTCTTAATATGATTTTTAACAAGCCTACAGACTGGCCTTAGACTGATTGACTTTCAAGCTAATCTACTGGCTAACCTTGAGTCGAAATATTATTTTTAGGTAAGTCCACAAGCTGGCCCTTCATTGATTGACTTTCAAGCTAGCCTGCGGGGTAGTCTTGAGATAGAATATGATTTTTGGATGAGCTTGTGAGGTAGAATATAATTTTTGGATGAGCTCACAAGCTGAGACTAGACTGATTGATTTTAAGGCGAGATTGCAAGCTAGCCTTGGGTCAGAATATTATTTTTGAGTGACCCCACAAGCTGGTCTTTGATCGATTAATTTTTAAGCGAGCTCACAGGCTAGCCTTGAGCCAAAATATAATTTTTGGGAAATCCTACAGGTTGGTCCTAAACCAATTGGTTTAATCATGCAAATTGAGGCTTCCTTTTTTTCAAACCAATAAAATGTTTTTCTTCTGTCCTTTTTTTTTCAAAATGACCAGATCTTCTCATTTTTTTACTTTTTTTTTTCTCTTTTTTGCCAAAAAAACACTCTTTTTTTTTCTTCCTTTCTGAAAAGGGCTAAGTCCCATTTTTATACTCTTCTTCCCCAAGCTATTCCTCTCCTCTATTTTTTTTGTTCCTTAACTAAGCCCTTGATCCCATTCTTTTTGAGTCCATTGATGGATATGTCCAGATCTCAGCTAGACTCGGCCACAAGTAGGTGGCAAGTGCTTGGTGGTGGCGATGGGGTGCTACGAAGAGGCCGGCGATTGCCTAAGGGAAATATAGTCGACGAAGTGTAAGGGTAGAGCCATGCAGGTGCAGAGCTTAGGAGCAAACTAGTGGCACGCTGAGGTAGGGCTATGTAGGCGCAAAGCTCAAGAGCAAACTAGTGATGTGCTAGAGCAGAGCATACAGGCACAAGCTAGCGAAAGGTGACTTGGTATAGTGAGGGCCGGCGAGGTCCAACAAGGTGCAAGATCTCTAACAAAGTGCAGGCATGGGTGGCAAATGGCCAGTTAAGGGTAGCTGTGGATCGTGCGAGTGTAGGCCAAAGTTCAAGTTGGCAGAGTAGGTTGCTCAGGCTATGGATATGATAGAGGGCTGACCGAGGAGGCACTTAGTTGATAGCTGCTGAGAAGGAGGAAGAGAAACACAGAGAAAGATAAGTGAGAAGGAACTACCATCTTTTTTCTGTTCAATTCTTCATGTTGATCCACTCCTTCTTTCTGATGTACAGTCCCTCAAATTTCATTGATTCACTGCTCTTTTTCTATTTTTTTTAAAGGAGTATGAGGGAATTTATCAAGATCTTATCGATCCCTTCTTATTCATTTTGGATGAGTTCTATTTGGATTGGATAGTTGTGGATATCAGATTTGTATTTGAATGATATTTGATGATGTTTTGAATAATTTCATACTATTTTGTGATATGATAAAAGACAAAGGGTCACTCGCAAATATTTTCCCAAAAACTCGGACTAAATTATAAATTTATAAATTTCAGGGGCCTTGTAAAAGGAACTTATTTTTGAAACTTTAAGAGTCATTTTTGAATAAAATTTTGACTTATTTGTTAATAAAAATTTTTGAGGGACTTATCTGTGAAAATTAGAAAATTTTGGGGTTTATTTGCAAATGAGAAAATTTTGAGGAGTTTATTTGTAAACTCTAGATTTTGTAGGGATGATTTAAAATTTTAGAACTTCCATGAACTTCTCCATAAAATTCCAATCCCAAGGGCCTATTTGTAAAGTTTTTATATTTTTTATTTTAGCCCAGATTTTGAATGAATTCTAGTTCTGATTTTGATCCAAATATCCATCCCACTCAGCCAACTTAGGTTGAACTCGGCTTGAGCCCAAAATTTCCAATAATTGGATTCAAATTGTACTCATTTTTCTGTCAAATTTGACTATAATTTAAATTTAATTAAGACCCATGTTGGAGCCATAATTTTATGGCATACAAGTCTTCATTTTGACTAAATTTTGATTAGTTTTAATTTTAGCCAAAATTGACCCAAACAAATGAAGCCAAGGAATTTTCCTCAAAATACCCCGAAGGCATATTTCATAGAGTTCAACTTTAGGTCATTTTTCCTGAGGTGGTAAAAAATCACTCTTAGGTTTTGGATGTACTTGTCTTTGGACTTAGTTTTGACTACCAAGTCATTCACATGACATTCGACTAGTTGATATATGAGATCATCAAAAATTCGGGTCATAGCCCATAGAAAAGTGGCACCTATATCATTAAGCCTAAAGGACATCACCTTGTAGCACCAATCCTATAAATTCTAGACACCCTACTACGATCTGAGGCATTATTCGGTGGGATATGAAGGAATGTGAGAATAAGAGAGAAAGTGGAGAAAACTTGATATGCATTACTACCCCACTCTCTTGCACTTGACTGCATGGAGTTTGACTTGGATAGATGCTTGGTTTGATCCTTGGTAGATGATAATATCTAGACTTGATTTTAGGGCCTGATTGACTATCTTGACTTGTGTTAGTTAACTTTATCAGAATTGAAGTACTACTAACAGCTTTCTATTTGCTATCAACTAACTTCTTTTGATATTTTATTTGAGAGGATGATTAGTGACCTTAGCTTGTGTTAATTATTTCTAATATGATAATCAATAGCCTCTTTGCTTGTTGTCAATTAATTTTGTTTGATGTTGACTGCCTTTGAAGGGAGCGTCACCAATAGCTTTTAGGGTGAACAAGTTTTGAAGGGAACATTATCAATGGCTTTGGGATTCACTAGATTTGAAGGGAGCATCACCAATAGCTTTTGAGGTTGATTAGCTTTGAAAGTAGTGGCATCAATGACTTTTGGGGTTAATTTACTTTGAAGGGAGCATTATCAACGGGTTTTGGTATTGACTAGCTATAAAGGGAGTATTATCAATGACTTTTGCAGTTGACTAGTTTTAAAGGAAGCATTACCAATGACTTTAGGGTTGACTAGTTTTGAAGGGAGAATTATCAATGACTTCGAAGGTTAACTAGCATTGAAAGAGTGTTATTAACAGCTTTTAGGGTTGACTCATTTTGAAGGGACTCTCACCAATAGCTTTTGAGGTTGACTAACTTTGAAGGGAGCATCACCAATGGCTTTTGGGGTTGATTAGCTTTAAAGAAAGCATTATCAATGACTTTTGGGGTCGACTTGATTTGAAGGGAGTATTAGCAGCGGCCTTTGGGGTTGATTGGCTTTAAAGGAAGCATCACTAACAGCTTCTAGGGTTGACTAGTTTTGAAGGGAGCATCACCAATAGTTGTTTGGATTGACTAGCATTTAAGGGAGCGCTACCAATGACTTTTAGAATTGACTAGTTTTCAAAACAGCATCACCAATAGCATTTGGAGTTAACTAACTTTAAAGGGTGGCCAATAACTTTGGTTCTGTTGACAATTAACTTTATTTGATTTGATTATCAACGGTCTCAATGGCATGTTGCCGATTAAATTTAAGGTTTTGTTGACAACTTTTTAGTTTATTGTCGGCTAACTTTTTCTTGATTCTGAATCCAAACTTGATTGATTGGATTCTTCATGGATCTAGATTCAACCCATTAATGGGTTTAGGTTCAACCCATATTGGTCCTTTGTTTGGTTCAGGTTTGAACTTTAATGGACTTGAGTTCGAGTTCGAGTTGGTTTGATTCAACTTGGTTCTTATTCTGGTTAAACTTATTCCGGTTAAGGTTTGGATTGTTTTCGATTCAGATTTAGGTTTGACCTACTTTGGTTCAAGTTCAAGTTTGACCTACTTCTAGTTCAAGGTTGAGTTTGGCTTCACCTAATTGGGACTTAATTTGAACTTGGCTTGACCTGGTTTAGACTTGGTTCAAACTTGATTCAAATTCATTTTGATTTGATCCAAATGTGTCTTGACCCAATTGGACTTCAAATGTGGTTTGATTTGATTGGAGTTCAATTTGAGTTTGTCATGATTCGATTCGAATGTAGTTTCAGTTCAAACTTATTTTGATTTAATTCAAATGAAGTTTAACTCGCCTAAGAATTCTATTTAAACTTGTTGTGATTTAGTTCGAATAATGTTTGACCTGAACGGATTTCATTTTGAATTTCTAATTGGTTGACTTAACTAGAGTTCAATTTGAATTTATTCTGATTTAGCTCGAGTATTATTTGACTCGATTGGACTATAACTTGAACTTTGTTTTGATTCTGGGTTAACTTGGTTTGAACCTGAATTGATATAGGCTTGGTTTGATCAAGACTTGACTCGATTTGGACTGAATCTGAACCTTAGTGATCAGTTTTTTAACTGAAATGGACAACCGGTCGGGGTACCAGTCATCAGGCCGAATGGGTGCCATTTGAGATTCATTTGAGTTGGACGACTAGCTTGGATATAAGTCGCCCGGCTAAGCACGTGCAAGCCCTTGATAAAATTGAATCTGTCAACTGGTTAAGAGTACCAATTGACTAATAGAGAGATTTTCTATTCATCTTAATTAGTTTTAGTCCATTTAGGTCCATTTGGCATTTTGTTCGAGTCAATTTGATTTTATTTATTTATTTAAACCAAATTGGCATTAGTTTAATATAATTGAGTCATTTTTATTTGATCGATTCATGTTAATTGATTTTATTTTTTTTCAAGAGCCCTTGAACTATCATAATAACATTGAGTGAACTCATAAACTAACCATAAGTAATCTGTGACTTTCAAGCAAGGTTGCAGACTGCCCCTTAATCTAAATAGATATTTAGGTAAACCTACAAGTTGATTCTTAGTCCGAATGAATATTTAGGCGAGTTCGCAAGTCAACTCTTAGCCTGAGTAGATATTCAAGTAAGTCCGCAATCTGGTCTTTATTTTGAATAAATATTCAAGAGAGTCTGTAGGCTGACATTCAGTTCGAATAGATGTTCAAGCGAATCTATAGGCTGACCTTTAATCCTATAGATATTCAAACAAGCTTACATACTAGCCATTAGTCTGAATTGGTTTTTAAACGAGCTCGTATACTGGCCGTAGGTCATAGCTAGTTTTCGGGAGAGCTTACCGGCTAACTCTAAATCGTAAATTGCTTGGAATTTTTCAGCACCAGCACTTGTCCGCTTGCGCTCCACACTTGCCTCGCCCGCGCCTGCTGATGCCCACCCACACCTGACTGCGCCCGCTCGGGACATGGAGAAGAAGTTTGTAGTGGCTGGAGAGGAGGAGTTGGTGCTCCTTCAAGCAAATAGACATCTATATGACCCTTGGGCTTTGCCAAGTGAGTTTCAGCTCTCCTTCCGCTTGTGTTCCTGATTTCATTTGCTATATAGAGTATCAAATGGCTTAGAGTTTGGTGTTGATCTTCTCATGTTGGTGAGCCAGCAGAAGCGAGTTTGAGCTGTCATTTTTTTCTTGTTTTCTTGCTTCTTTAGCTTCAATTTGATTTTTATCAAGTGGAAAATATCATTTCTCTATAGTTTATCAAATGATATTTTCCCAGCATTTCGGCTAAGATCAAGTGTAGCATATGTTCTTATCAGTCCATGGAGTATTTCCAATGGTATGGATTTTAATACCGATTTTTGCATGTTGCCGAGGAATCAGAAGTGAGCAATGCTGGGGAGAAGAAATGGTATTTCTTTTGTTTGAGATGCAGTAAGTACAGAAATAGAATAATTCCGAACCGAGTAATGGGATCGAGGTTTTGGAAGGTGACGAGCATCGATAGACCAATCTACTCTCCTACTAATTCCGGCGACTGCATTGGCTTGAAGAAGTCCCTTGTTTACTACCGGTGCAGCAAGACTGACTGGATGATGCACGAGTTCCGCCTTCCCATCGACCAAAAACATAGCAACAACAGCCCTCCTAGCCTTGAGGAAGCAATAAGCGTTGCTTAGAATTATGGCATGTATTTGAAGAGGTAAGCTCTTTCAAATGTCTTATATCATCTGCATGTATCTGAATTTCCAAGAAATTTGGATGATATGCTGGATCTTCAAGCGCAACACGACACACAATAGATTCCTGCAAGATTGGAGGGGTGCAACTACAAGCAAACCGTGAGCGATTCGAGATCAAAAACTTGTAACATGACTCTGATCCGGGAGGGGATTACAAGTGCTTTGGCATCACTTATGTGCAGCAAGCTGATCAGAAACTAGCAACCAACTACTTGGATGACAGAAAGAACCAGGCCTATGTTAACCAGTGGAACCCTCTAGCACAAGTTCCATTGGCAACAGTTCAATCTTTGAACCCAAATCTGACCCCAAATGCAGAAGATCTGAGCAAAGATGGAAGATGGGATGAGCTTGGGAGGATGATGGAGTTCATGATGGACCATGCAGCCATTAATGGAGGAAGATGCTCTTCAGGAACATACTTATAGAGTGAAAATACAAACACTTTCGTATGGTTTGATGGTGTAATAGAAATAAAGTAACTTTGTACTTGAATTACTAGGAACTTTCAGTATCTTATTGGTATGGATGAGTTGCTATTAGTTCTAGTACAAAGAGTGGATCATGGTTTTGTAATTTCTTTTCAGAGAATTGAGGACTTAGGATACGAATTTGGTTCTTCTTCTCCAATGACTGATTTCAAAGTTCAGTGTATTTTCCCAGAAATCAATGATGGTTTGCCATGGAAGTCTTCATTGATGTCATCCTGACCTTTTGTCTCTAGGAGAAATGGAAAGAGATAAGAGAGTTTTAGGGCAAAACGCGGGACTTTTTTTTGGCATTTTTGGAAACAACGTTGGGATTTTTTTTCGTCTTGGCATTTTGTCCTACAACACCGGGATTTTTCCAAAAATTCAGGGAAAAAGTTTTTCACTGACATTTTGTTAACACCATAAAAAACGTTAGGAAATAAATTTTTTTGGTATTTTCGAAAAGCCAGAAAAATTTCTGAGTTTTTTTTCGCATTTCTGAAGCTCTGGGAAAAACATCGAGAACATTTTCTACACTTTAGGATAATTTTAAAACACTGAGAATACTATAACCTGAACCTAACTGATAATTGCGCGGGAGCTACGGGTGGTTGCAGAAGGTGGTAGCTGTAGGCTTGGGAGGTGCTCGCCACTGTGGGCTTCATTGGCATGTAGTGGTGGCGAAAGAAGCTGGGTGCACGATGGAAGGGATAGAGTCGGCGAGGTGCAAGTGGTAGTGTAGTAGAGGATAATGCAGAGCAAGCTGCAGGAGGCCATAGCAGGTAAGGCAGCTACACAACCCTGCGCGGCCAGCTACAAGATAGCAGAGTGTGACCCTTCACGGGCGCTGCGAGAGCTGCTGTAGGTGACATAGTATGGACCAGCACAGGCGGTTCGTGGGCAGGCTATAGGTGTGTATAGCGTGGCCCTGCACGGACTGTGTGCAGCCCATTACAGGCAGCAAAGCATGGCCCTTCTCTTGCAATGTGTGGGCATCTACAAGCGACGGAGTGTGCCCCTGCACAAGTAGTGCAGGGGCTACTGTCGGTGGGCATGGGAGCAATATGGCACGAGGCTATAGCCAGAAACATGCAGTGGCGCTAGCGGAGAGGTGCTGTGGTGAAGCAGCACAGTGGTGGTGATCCTGTGCGGGCACTGCACAGGAAAAGTGATGGCAGGAGGGTTGTCAAAGGTGGTGAATATGGCGACAGCCCAAGGCAGAGCCTCTTGGGCTAAGGGGCTGGAGGTCACCAAAATGGTAGTGGTGCGAGGTAAAGCTGCCTGTGAGCAACCGCGAGATGATTTGGGCATAGCTGGACTGTGATGTTCAGCGATAGAGGCTGAAGGTGAGGGTGTGGTGCTTCATCTCTAACTTGGAATACTTCATCTTCCCTCATCTCCTTCCCCTTCTTTGGTTTCAGGGAAGATTGGCGCGTGAGACAGAGTAGCAGTGGTCGAGCACCTATCGGAAGAGGACCGTGCGTGATTTGTTGGCTGCATTGTTAGGGCTAAAGAGGAGGTGCCGGAGCACAGCTCATGGGTGGTCAGTGTCCACTGTAGAATTGCAGATGGTACGGAGCCATTCTACAAGCAACCAGAGGAGAGGGAGCAAGACGGAGGGTGCGCGGAAGTTGACATGGACCATGGGAGGTTGGTGTGATAGGTGGTTTGCAGTCGAGGGGCTGCTGATGTAGGCAGTGGTGATGGGTACATCTGAGAGACTCAAGTCGACGAAGGGGAAGAGGGGAGATGGAGACCAAAAGCCCGATCGCGCAGGGCAATGAAGATGGCAGCAGGGAAGCGACGGTGGCATATGGCCGTGGGTAGCTACAAGCAGTAGTTCTGCAACTCCTCTTTCGTTTTGATATGCTCCTCTCCCCCATGATTTGCAGGATTTTCAACTTTCTATAGATGACATTGGGATAACCGATCAAGCTGATCTTGGTTTAAATTTTGGATGTGTTCATGATTCAATTTGTTGTTTTTGTTTTGTTTTGATAAGCGATGCTTTGGATTAGATCTGGGAATTTGAAATATGTATTATCTTATGATATAATAAAATTGTGAGGTGGTATCCTTAAAACTTGTCCTTAAGGGACTAAGTCGCAATTTTTAAGAATTCAGGATTTATTTATAAAATTAATTATAAGAACTTATTTGTAAGATTTTAAAACTTCCAACGACTTTTTTTTAGAATTTATTGGTAAAAATAATGAATTTTGAAATTATTTTTAAATAAAAAACTGAGGGGTTATTTGTAACTTTACAAATGTTAAATTTACAATTTTAAATTTTATGAATGATTAATTTACAAAAGCTAAAAGTTGCTGGGATTTCTTTGTGGATATAAATTTTTAAAGGGCTTATTTATAAATCCTAGATTTTGAGGGTATTAATTCATAATTTGAAAAACCTTATTAACTTTTTTTGCAAAATTTTTCATCTCGAGAATCTATTTGTAAGAAAAATTTAGTAAGAAAAGTTTTTGTAAAAAGTTATTTAGTTTAAGAACCTATTTATAAAAATTATTTTTATGGTTAATATTTTTAATGAGTTTTGGGCCCAATTTTTATCCAAATTTGGCCCACTCAACCCATTTGAGCTAAATTTGATTTGAGCTTAATTTCACAATAATTTAAATTCAAATCAAGTTTAATTTTTGATCAAACTCGATTGCAATTTAGATACTACCGAGATCCATACTTGAGGTATAATTCAGTGGCATTTAAACTTGAATTATGGTCAAATTTTAATCAAACTTAGCTTTAGCCAAAATTCACTCAAACAAATTGACCCTTCATATCCTCTTCTTGAGTGTGTAATGAGAGGAGACGTTGCAAATAATCTTAAGGTATTTAGTCCATTATGTTGATGATTTGTGTCGTCACTTGTTTTCTCCTTCAATGCCTCAAAAAAATCTATTTTTCTTGATAGTTGGGTTCCAATTTGCCATGTGAAAAATAGATTTTGGTTGCTATGTAAGAGTAGATTATATTGGCTACATGAGAGAGTGGACTGGGTTTGCCTTGCCACATAGGGATATATTTGATTTGTTATGTGTAAGTGAACTTAACTTGCTACATGCAAGTGGATCGAATTTGGCGTATGAGAGTAGATATAATTTGCCACATAAAAGTAAACTTGATTTGCCATATTAGAGCGGACTTGAATTGTCACATGGGAGTAGGCTTGATTTTTTGCGTGAAAGTAAACTTAATTTGTCACGTAGTAATGGACTTCATTTCCCGCACAAAAGTGAACTTGATTTATCACATGAGATGGACTTGAATTGCCACGTGAGAGTTAATTTGATTTACTACGTGAAAGTGGACTTGATTTGCCACGTGTGAGTCAAATTGATTCACCACATGAAGTGGACTTGATTTACTACGTAATAGTGGGTTTAATTTGCTATATGAAAGTAGATTTGATTCATCACGTGAAAGTGAATTTCATTTATCATGTGAAAATAGATTTGATTTTTCACATAAAAGTGAACTTAATTTGTCATGAAAAAGTAGATTTAGTTTACTATGTAGATGCAGACTAGATCGCCACGTAAGATGGACTTTAATCTATAATATGAAATAGGCTTGAATTACCATGTAAGAGTGAACTTAATTTGTCATGTATATGTAAGCTTGATCATTATACAAAATAAACCTTAATTTGCCACGTGAAGGTAAATTTAGTTTACAATATAGAAGTGCTATGCTATGTGGTTGTGGGCATAATCATTGTACAAGATGGATATTAATTTGTGATGTAAAAGTAGATCTAATTTGTAATATGAAAGTAGACTTTATTTGCCAAGTAGATACAAACTTAATCACCATGAAAGATGGACTTTAATTTATCATGTGAAAGTACACTTGATTTACCACATGTAAGTGAACTCGGTTTGTCATGAGAACTTGATCACCACGCAAGATAAATTTTAATTTGGCATATGAAAATAGACTTAGTTTACTATGTGGAAGAGGATTTTGATTTACTATGTAAATACAAACTTGATCACCAAGAAAAATAGACTTAATTTGACATATGAAAAATAGACCTAATTTGTCACATAGCAGTGGACTTAGTTTGTGATTTAGATGCAGATTTGATTATCATTTAAGATAGACTTTAATTTTTCACATAAAAGTGGACTTGGTCTACCACATGTAATTGAACTTGACTTGCCATGTAAATGTGGACTTAATTGCCATAGAAGATGGACCTTAATTTTTCACATAAAAGTGGACCTGATTTGCATTGTAAAAGTGAACTTGCTGAGCCATATAGATATAAGCTTGGTTGCCGTGTAAGATAAATTTTAATTTATCATGTGAAAGTGGTCTTGATTTATCACATAAAAGTGGATTTGATTTGCTATGAAAATATGGGCTTGATCACCATGCAAATTAGATTTTAATTTATCTTGTGGAAGTGGACTTATTTTGCTACACAAAAGTGAATTTCGTTTGTCATATAGAAGTAGACTTGATTTACCATATATATGAAGGCCTGATTACCATGCAAGATGAATTTTAATTTGGCACGTGATAGTGGACTTGATTTACCATATATATACTGCCTTGATTGCCGTGCAAGATAGACTTGCTATATGAAAATAAACTTCGTTTGCTATATGGAAGTGGACTTGAATTACCATGTTGATCACTACACAAAATAGACTTAAATTTTCCATGTGAAAGCATACTTTGTTTGCCATGTGAAAATGGATATGGTTTGCTATATGTGGGCTTGATCATTGCATAAGATGGATTTCAAATTATCATATGAAAGTGGACTTGGTTTACCATGTAAAATGGACATGATTTACCATGTATATACAGGCTTGATCGCTCAAAAGATGGACTTTAATTTGCCACTTCAAAATGGATTGTGTTTGTCACGTTGAAGTGGACTTGGTTTGCTATATAGATGCAGACTTGATTGCCATTCAAGATGGACTTTAGTTTGCCATATGCAAGTGAACTTGGTGTGCCATATAAAAGTGGACTTACTTTGCCTTGTAGATGCAAACTCAATCACCACACAAGATGGACTTTGCCACCTAAAAAGAGACTTGATTTATCACGTGGAGGTAGAGTTGATTTACTATATAGATGCAAGCTTGATTGTCATTTAAGATAGACTTTAATATAACACATGAAAGTGGACTTGGTTTATCACATGAAAATAGACTTGGTTTGCCATGTAGATGTGGGCTTGATTGCTGCATAAGATAGACTTGGCATATGAAAGTGAACTTAATTTTTCATATATATGCAGGCTTGATTGTTGTGCAAGATGGATTTTAATTTACCACGTGAAGGTGGACTTGGTTTGTCGTGTAGATGTAGGTTTGATGATCGTGTAAGTTGGACTTTAATTTACTACATGAAAGTAGGCCTGATTTGTCACATGAAAGTAGACTTGATTTGTTATATAGATGTGGACTTGATCACTATGCAAGATGTACCACATAAAAGTGAACTTAGTTTATCATGTGAAAGTGTACTTGATTTACTATTTAGATGTGACTTGATCACTATGCAAGATGGACTTTAATTTATTGAATGAAAGTGGATTTTGTTTACCATGTAAATGCAGGCTTGATCACCATACAAGATGATTTAATTTGTTGTGTGAAAGTGGACTTGATTTACTATGTAAATATGTGTTTAATTACCACACAAGATGAATTTTAGTTTGTGACATCAAAGTGGGCTTGGTATGCCATGTGGAAGTGGACTTGGTTTGCTATGTAGACGAGAGCTTGGTCATTGCACAACATAGACTTTAATTTATGATGTTAGAGTAAATTAGGTTTGCTACATAGAAGTAGATTTGGTTTGTTATGTAGATGCAGATTTGATCACCGCACAAGTTGGACCTTAATTTGCTGCATAAAAGTGAAGTTAGTTTGCCATATAGATATGGTATTGATTGCCACACAAGACGAATTCTAATTTATTATGTGAAATTAGACTTGGTTTGCCATATAGATATGGGCTAGATCATCACACAAGATACTCTCATTTGGCATATGAAAGTGGGTTTGGTTTGTCACGTGAAAATGGACTTATTTTGCCATGTGGATACGAGCTTGATCGTTATGTAAAATAGACTTAAGTTACCACATGAGAGTAGATTAAATTTATCATATGGAAGTGGACTTGGTTTACTATATAAATGCAGGCTTGATTGCTGTGTAAGATAGACTTTAACTTATCATATAAAAGTAAACTTGGTTTGTTATATAGATGTAGGATTGATCACCACACAAGAAGGACTTCAATTTAACTACTTTTAAAAGTTGTTACTTTGACTTTGCCATGTTGGGGATTATTGGGATTCGCAACGGAAGATTCACGAATCACCTTATTCTCAAACAACACAAGAAACAAAAAGTAATACAAGATAAAAAGAAAATAACAAGATAAGGCAGCGAGAGATTCAGTATCAAAAGAAAAGGCTTTTACAAGAGTTTACAAGAAAGACTTCACTCTTTCTTACTCAACTAAACTCTTTCTCCAAACTTCGACAACGCTCCACCTTCAAAGAGAATCTCCAAGAGAGTATCACGAGGAACCACCACGAAAGACCACCGAGAAGCACTAGAAAGACCCACACACGAGAGCCGACACTCTAAACTTTTGTTTCTCTTTGAAGGTGGAGCGTTGCCGAAGATCTGGTCATTTTGAAAAAAAAGGACAAAAGAAAAACATTTTATTGGTTTGAGAAAAAGGAAGCCTCAATTTGCATGATTAAACCAACTATTTTAGGACCAACCTGTAGGATTTCCCAAAAATTATATTTTGGCTCAAGGCTAGCCTGTGAGCTCGCTTAAAAATTAATCGATCAAAGACCAGCTTGTGGGGTCACTCAAAAATAATATTCTGACCCAAGGCTAGCTTGCAATCTCGCCTTAAAATCAATCAGTCTAGTCTCAGCTCGCGAGCTCATCCAAAAATTATATTCTACCTCACAAGCTCATCCAAAAATCATATTCTATCTCAAGACCACCCTGCAGGCTAGCTTGAAAGTCAATCAATCAAGGGCCAACTTGTGGACTTACCTAAAAATAATATTTCGACTCAAGATTAGCCAGTAGATTAGCTTGAAAGTCAATCAGTCTAAGGCTAGTCTGTAGGCTTGTTAAAAATCATATTAAGACTCTAGATTGGCGTATGAGCTTGTCAGAAGGTCTAATCGACTAAAATCCATCCAATGGCCTCATCTGATAGTCAGACATGACTCAAGGTTAGCTCGCGGGCTCACCCAATGTCATTATGATAACTCAAGGGCAATCAAACCAAGATCAAATTGATTAAAATCAAAGTGACTCAATCACATCAAACTTAAGTCAATTTGGCTAAAACAAATTAAGTTAAATCAAATGGACTCGAACAAAGCATGAAATGGACCTAAGTTAACAAAACAAATGGACAAAAATTAGTCCAGACAAGCAGCAAAGCTCTCTACTAGTCGATCGCTTGATCAATCAATTGATTGGCTCCAATGAACCATATTAGAACCTCCTCTATCAGGCATCTAGTTCACAAATTGGTCACCGATTCTATTGAACTTGGAGTGACATCCTTTCAATTGAATAACTAGTATCCCAATAGGTTGTCCATTTTAATCAGAACAAAAATAATGACCTAGGGTTCAGACCCAACCCTAATTGAGTTTGAATTGATTCAAGCCTTGATCGATCCTAATTGGATCAACCTAGATCAAATTGGGTTCAAATTGAGTTAACCCAAAATAAAAATAAGTTCAAATTAAACTCTAAATGAGTAAAACCACAAGAAGTTTGAATTAAACTCTAATAGAGTTAAACAACATTTGAACTATACTTGTGCCAAGTTCAAACTAAGCCCTAATTGGTTTAAACCAAGTTCAAACCAAGTCGCACAACCAATTCAAACCTGAACAAAAACTAGGTCAAGCCTAAACCAAAATTAGGTTGAACTTGAACTAGAACTAGAATCTAGTTGAACCTAAATCCAAGTCTGTTAAGATTCAAACCCAAACCCAATAAGAGTCCAATATTGGTCAAACCCAAACCCATTAGCGGGATTGAATCAAGGATCTAACAAGAACCCATTGAGGGTTAAATCCAAGATCCATTAAGGATCCAATAAGAACCAATTAAGGGTTGTATCTAAGATCCATTAAGGATCTAATAAGAACCCAATCAGAGTTGAATCCAAAATCTATTAAGGATCCATCAAGAATCCATCATGGGTTAGATCTAGATCCATGAAGGATCCAATAATAACTCATTAAGGATCGAACAAGAACACATTAAGGCCTGCATCCAAGATCCATTAAGGATCCATTAAGAACCTAGTTAGGGTCCAACATAACATCTAACCTGACCCTAATTGAATCAAATTAGACTTGATCAAAATCAAGTTTTAAATATCAAATTGAATCAAATTAGACTCGAATCAAAATCGAGTTCTAACCATTGAACTAAAGCAAATCAGACTGAAACTAAAATCAAGTTTTGAACATTGAATTAAATGAAGTCGAATTCAAATCAAGACCAAATCCTAAACATTGAACTAAATCAAGTTAGATTCAAAAGAAGACCAAGTTCTGAGCATCAAATTGAATCAAGTCAGATTCAAATCAAGATCAAGGTTTGAATATTGAATTAAATCAAATCAAACATAAACAAAAAAAAAGCCAAGTTTGAACTTCAAACTAAACTGAATCAGACTCAACCAAGATTGAGTCAGGTTTCGTCGACAAGCATCATTTTGATGTTCCCCGAAGAATCATCTCTAATAATGGTACCATCCTTCAGAAGTTTCAAAATAGGACGATTTATACATCATCATAATACAGATTAGAGATATTCATCCATCTATAATGCAAGGCTGAATGGTCTCACTGAGGCATTTAACAAGGCCCTCTCTAAATTATTGATGAAAGTCATTGCCAGAAGCAAAGGAGAATAGTACCAAATTCGAATGGCAATGATTTGCTGGAAAATCAGGGGCGATGAAGTGGTGAAGATATTCAATGTCATCCGGCCACTCTGGCGTGATGCTGAACAATACAGCGATTGAAAAACTAGCCACTAAGTAAACAAAAATAAAACCAAAAATGTATTTCGCCATAGCTAATTTGGGTATGCCCACCGTGCCAATTCTTTTTCTCTTTGTCTCCTTTTTATTGAAGGGAGATTTGGCCACATGCATAAATAAGGGATAACTATTAGCATAACTCCCGATTTATAAATGAATTAAAATCAACAATGTGATTTTTGGAGTTATTACTGATGCAATAATGGTCGCTAGTGAACTTCACTCGAACGTCCTTACTAATTATATTAATTAACCAATGTTGGTTGTGAGGGTCTTCAAATTTTGAGTAAATGGCTAGCAATATCGGTGGAACTACTTGAAGATAAGAAGTTCCTTCAGGAAATTGGATCTTTTAAAAATTTAAAAAAGAATTTTAAACACCTAACGATGTGCGTTGCTTTAACATATTGCAACCTAAATCCTACTTTCCTTTGTCCATGTCGACCGACTCCATTCTCACAAAATATTGAGTACAATTCCCTTATTGGAAAATGAATATATGGGTGAAACAACTGAGGAAAGTTCTCACATTGAATTGCTTTGCTTTCAAAATAATGTGAAACGAATCAACTGAATACTATAGAAATTAATTAGGTGACATGGTTTTTCACAAAATCGTATTACCCAATTTTTTGAATATTCTAGAAAATACTAAATCTCATGCCTTCGAAAGCCTTGGTAAAATTTCTGTTAAAAATTACGCTGTGGTAGTTTGAAAGTACATAAATATTTAATAAGTCTTACAAGTTCTTTCGTTTGTCAGGGTTCTCAATTAGGGCAAATTATTCCTTGTTTGCTTTTGGGCTACTTTTTTGAATGTAAAGATTCAAATCCGCATTAAATTAGGGAAATAAAATATAATTTCTTGGACTATAGCATGTTAGGTATTGTTAAAGAAGTTTCAACTGTTCCATCCATTGTTGTTGCATATGACGATACCAATATGCAAAGATACAAGTTGATGGGTTTGTTGAATTGTCAATTGTACGAAAATATTATGAATCGTTAATGCCTTGTCTCTTAGTTTGCTAGTCATTTTCAAAAGTTCTGTTTAAAAGAGGAAAATCAAGCCCTTAAATGAAAACATTGATTGACAAAATAAGGTATTAATAAATTTTTTGAATTGTTTGGTTAAACGTAAAGATTGAAATCTAAAAAATAAACATTGAAACACTGATGCAGTCAAATTTATAATTTTGGAGAAATTTTCTAAGAATTATCACTCAATTCGATTTTGCACACGTTCTACATTGACTAATAGCCAAGGAAGTACGCTGAATGGGAGGTATGGTTAAACATAAAATGCAGCAGTGCAGGACTGCTTAGAAAATTACACCTATCATTATCCATTGTAACACTTTTATTGCGTTGTTTGTTTGAGAAAAGTTTGCTATTGGAATCTCTCGTTATTATTTTGCTGGTATTTGTACAAAGTTTAGAATAATGTTTGCCGATTCACAAACAAATTTATAAGCTTTATACTTGAGAACATTAGAAAAGTAGACTAATTGTAAAGGGTTATAAGACTATTTCTTAAAATAGTTACAATGCAAATTTCAGAGTTATTACAGTTGCAATAATAGTCCCTACTGAACTTCGCGTGAATGTCGTTAGCAAGTACATTGATTAATCGATATTAATTATGAGGGCCTCAAATTTTTAGCAAACAGTTGGCATTATTGGTTAAACTACTAAAAAACAAAGAAGTTCCATCATGAAATTTAAACTTTGACAAATTCATAAAAGCATTTCAAATGTATAATCACGTGCATTATTTTTACATATTACAACCTAAATATTATTTCCTTATATTGGCATCTACCCATTCCATCTACAGAGAATATTAATTATAATTTTGTCATTGGAAAATGAAGACTTGGACGAAACAATTGAGCAATGTTTCTACATTGAATTACCTTGCTTTCAAAATAATATGAAACCAATCGACTCGACGCTATAGAAACTTATTGGGTGACATACGTTTTTAGAAAATCACATTACTCATTCCTAGAATTTTGCAAAAAAATACTGAATCTCATGTTTCTAAAGCTTTGGTAAATTTTTTGTCAAATATCGCGCTATAGTATTTTCAAAGTATATAAATATTTGATGATTCTTAGAAGTTCTTTCATTTTTTAGAATTTTCAATTAAAGATTTGCACATGGTCTAATTTTCTTATTCTAACGTTTCGAACCACCACCAAATTAGGCAAGTAAAATATACATCCTTGGAATGTAGTTGGTTTGGTATCGTAAAATGGTTTGAAGTATTCCATCCATAGTAGTATATGACGATGCTAATATGCAAAGATACTAGTCGATGGGTTAATCAAATCATCAATTACACAAAAAATTATGATCCTGATTGTCTTGTCTCTTATTTTGCTTGTTGTTTTAAGAAGCATTGCCTGAAATAAAAAAATCAGGAGTTGAATTGAGGACATTGATTGACAACATAACGTATTCATAAATTTTTGAATTGCTCAGCTGAGCATAAATCCAGCCATCCAAAAAATAAAAATTGAATTTATAATTTTGGAGAAATCATCTAAAAATTATCACCCAATTCGATTTTGTTCATGTTCTACGCTGTATCATAGCCATGGAAGCAAGCCGAAAGAGAGTTATGATTAAACAAAGACGGTGGCAGTATAAAACTACTCAAAAAATAGTACCTATCGTTGCCCATTATAATATTTTTCTCGCGTTCCAAAATATGTGATATTGAAAGTTCTCATGATTATTTTGCCGAAGATATTGAAAGTTCTCATGATTATTTTGCTCAAATTTGCACGACTTTCAGAGCAATATTTCTTAACTCCCTAATAAAGTTATCAGTTTCATACTTTAGAATTTTGCAAAAGTAGACCAATTGGGAAAGGTTATAAGACTATTTTTGAGAAATGGAGGCATCATCGCCGGACTCCGATGCAATTGTTTATGGCTATCTTTAACACTTTTGATCTGATTTTTTTTCCTTTAGTAAAAGAATTATGCATTTGCATAAAAATATTAGGGCATATTTTGTGATATGTGTTCGAACAAATCCTGATTTTTTGAAGGTCATCACATTTTAAGCAACACAATGAATCTTAAATTTTGTGTCCAATCGGTAGAATAAAAAATAAAACAACCACATCTCAATCATATGATTCAGAAATATAAATTTTAACATCCAACTCGGAGTCATCCAAGTCATTTATGGCAAGTCAATTTACAGAACATGGGGTCAATAGTGTTGAAGTAATATTTTTCTTTTAGTTTGATTAGGATCCAATGAGCTCGAAAGAAATCTCGCTTGTTGATATTTGGGTACATTTATAATCCATCTTCCCTTTTGCAATTTAATGATAAATAAAAAATTGATTATAAAATTTGTTGTAAATTCTTTGTTATTTGACATGCTTAACTCCTATTGTTGAAAATAAAAGCAAGTAAAATTTATTCGTGCCATTGGTCTTTAGGAACAACAAAATAGGAAAAATAAAGCTATCGCACTCATCATTTTTATTTGATACCGATAGTTTACATTTATTCCGCCGACCAGCTTCTACGTACAATTTATTACAAGCAGTATCAACAACGATAGTCCGTTAATATTGCATCAGTGTTAAATAATTGTTCCTTCTTCTTGAGATGGGCCGCTAGCAATTTGACCAAATTGCTCGTTCTAAGGGGCCGTGTTACGCGCATGCGTAGGAATCGAAACTTTTGCTTGAGCGGACCCATCAGTAGGGTAAACCAAACTCAAATGGCAATGATCCGCTGGAAAATCAGGGGCGATGAAGTGGCGAAGATACTCAATGTCATCCGGCCGCTATGGCGTGATGCTGAACGATACAACAATTGAAAAACTAGCCACTAAGTAAACAAAAATAAAACCAAAAATGTATTTTTCCATAGCTAATTTTGGTATGCCCACCGTGCCAATTATTTTTCTCTTTGTCTCCTTTTGATCGAAGGGAGATTTGGCCGCATGCATAAATAAGGCATAACTATTAGCATAACTCCCAATTTATAAATGAGCTAAAATCGGCAATGTGATTTTTGGAGTTATTATTGATGCAATAATGGTCGCTAGTGAACTTCACTTGAACGTCCTTACTATTTATACTAATTAACCGATGTTGGTTGTGAGGGTCTTCAAATTTTGAGTAAATGGCTAGCAATATCGGTTGAACTACTTGAAGAAAAGAAGTTCTTTAGGGAGATTAGATCTTTTCAAAATTTATAAAAGAAGTTTAAACGTCTAAGTACGTGCGTTGCTTTAACATATGGCAACTTAAATCCTGCTTTCTTTTGTCCATGCCGACCGACTCCATTCTCACAGAATATTGAGTACAATTCCCTTAGTGGGAAATGAATATATGGGCGAGACAACTGAGGGAAGTTTTCGCGTTGAATTACTTTGCTTTCAAAATAATGTGGAATGAATCAACTGAATACTCTCGAAATTAATTAGGTGACATGGTTTTTCACAAAATCATATTACCCAGTTTGCTTTTGGGCCACTTTTTGGAATGTAAAGTTTCAAAGCCCCGTTAAATTAGGGAAATAAAATATAATTTCTTGGACTATAGCGTGTTAGGTATTGTTAAAGAATTTTCACCTGTTCAATCCATTATTGTTGCATATGACGATACCAATATGCAACGATACAAGTTGATGGGTTTGTTGAATCGTCAATTGTACAAAAATATAGTGACTCGTTAATGCCTTGTCTCTTAGCTTGCTAGTCAATTTCAAAAGTGCTGTTTAATAGAGGAAAATCGAGGCCTTAAATGAAAACATTGATTGACAAAATAAGGTATTAATAAATTTTTTGAATTGTTTGGTTAAACATAAAGATTGAAATCGAAAAAATAAACATAGAAACACCGATGCAGTCAAATTTATAATTTTGGAGAAATTTTCTAACAATTATCACTCAATTCGATTTTGCACACGTTCTACGCTGACTAATAGCCAAGGAAGCACGCCGAACAGGAGTCTTGGTTAAATATAAAATGCAGCAGTGCAAATTGTACCTATCGTTGCCCATTATGATATTTTTATTGCGTAGCAAAATATGTGATATTGAAAGTTCTCATGATTATTTTGCCGAAGATATTGAAAGTTCTCATGATTATTTTGCTGAAATTTGCACGACTTTCAGAGCAATATTTCTTAACTCCCTAATAAAGTTATCAGTTTCATACTTTAGAATTTTGCAAAAGTAGACCAACTGGGAAAGGTTATAAGACTCTTTTTGAAAAATGGAGGCATCATCGCCGGACTCCGATGCAATTGTTTATGGCTATCTTTAACACTTTTGATCAGATTTTTTTCCTTTACTAAAAGAATTATGCATTTGCATTAAAATATTAGTGCATATTTTGTGATATGCGGTCGAACAAATCCTGATTTTTTGAAGGTCATCACATTTTAAGCAACACAATGAATCTTAAATTTTGTGTCCAATCGGTAGAATAAAAAATAAAACAACCACATCTCAAACATATGATTCAAAAATATAAATTTTAACATCCAACACGGAGTCATCCAAGTCATTTATGGCAAGTCAATTTACAGAACATGGGGTCAATAGCGTTGAAGTAATATTTTTCTTTTAGTTTGATTAGGATCCAATGAGCTCGAAAGAAATATCGCTTGTTGATATTTGGTTACATTTATAATCCATCTTCCCTTTTGCAATTTAATGATAAATAAAAAATTGATTATAAAATTTGTTGTAAATTCTTTGTTATTTGACATGCTTAACACCTATTGTTGAAAATAAAAGCAAGTAAAATTTATTCGTGCCATTGGTCTCTAGGAACAACAAAATAGGAAAAATAAAGCTATCGCACTCCTCATTTTTATTTGATACCGATAGTTTATATCTATTCTGCCGACCAGCTTCTACGTACAATTTATTACAAGCAGTATCAACAACGGTAGTCCGTTAATATTGCATCAGTGTTAAATAATTGTTCCTTCTTCTTGAGATGGGCCGCTAGCAATTTGACCAAATTGCTCGTTCTCAGGGGCCGTGTTACGCGCTTGCGTAGGAATCGAAACTTTTGCTTGAGCGGACCCATCCGTAGGGTATACCAAACTCGAATGGCAATGATCCGCTGGAAAATCAGGGGCGATGAAGTGGCGAAGATACTCGATGTCATCCGGCCACTCTGGCGTGATGCTGAACGATACAGCAATTGAAAAACTAGCCACTAAGTAAACAAAAATAAAACCAAAAATGTATTTTGCCATAGCTAATTTTGGTATGCCCACCGTGCCAATTATTTTTCTCTTTGTCTCCTTTTGATCGAAGGGAGATTTGGCCGCATGCATAAATAAGGCATAACTATTAGCATAACTCCCAATTTATAAATGAGGTAAAATCGGCAATGTGATTTTTGGAGTTATTACTGATGCAATAAAGGTCGCTAGTGAACTTCACCTGAACGTCCTTACTATTTATACTAATTAACCGATGTTGGTTGTGAGGGTCGTCAAATTTTGAGTAAATGGCTAGCAATATCGGTTGAACTACTTGAAGAAAAGAAGTTCCTTAGGGAAATTAGATCTTTTCAAAATTTAGAAAAGAAGTTTAAACGTCTAAGTACGTGCGTTGCTTTAACATATCGCAACTTAAATCCTGCTTTCTTTAGTCCTTGCCGACCGACTCCATTCTCACAGAATATTGAGTACAATTCCCTTAGTGGGAAATGAATATATGGGCGAGACAACTGAGGGAAGTTCTCGCGTCAAATTACTTTGCTTTCAAAATAATGTGAAACGAATCAACTGAATACTCTAGAAATTAATTAGGTGACATGGTTTTTCACAAAATCATATTACCCAATTTGCTTTTGGGCTACTTTTTGGAATTTAAAGATTCAAATCCCCGTTAAATTACGGAAATATCATATAATTTCTCGGACTATAGCGTGTTAGGTATTGTTAAAGAATTTTCAACTGTTCAATCCATTTTTGTTGCCTATGACGATACCAATATGCAACGATACAAGTTGATGGGTTTGTTGAATCGTCAATTGTACGAAAATATAATGACTCGTTAATGCCTTGTCTCTTAGCTTGCTAGTCAATTTCAAAAGTGTTGTTTAATAGAGGAAAATCGAGGCCTTAAATGAAAACATTGATTGACAAAATAAGGTATTAATAAATTTTTTGAATTGTTTGGTTAAACATAAAGATTGAAATCTAAAAAATAAACATTGAAACACCGATGCAGTCAAATTTATAATTTTGGAGAAATTTTCTAACAATTATCACTCAATTCGATTTTGCACACGTTCTACGCTGACTAATAGCCGAGGAAGCACGCCGAATGGGAGTCTTGGTGAAATATAAAATGCAGCAGTGCAAATTGTACCTATCGTTGCCCATTATGATATTTTTATGGCGTAGCAAAATATGTGATATTGAAAGTTCTCATGATTATTTTGCCGAAGATATTGAAAGTTCTCATGATTATTTTGCTCAAATTTGCACGAGTTTTAGAGCAATATTTCTTAACTCCGTAATAAAGTTATCAGTTTCATACTTTAGAATTTTGCAAAAGTAGACCAACTGGGAAAGGTTATAAGACTTTTTTTGAAAAATGGAGGCATCATCGCCGGACTCCGATGCAATTGTTTATGGCTATCTTTAACACTTTTGATCTGATTCTTTTCCTTTACTAAAAGAATTATGCAATTGCATTAAAATATTAGTGCATATTTTGTGATATGCGGTCGAACAAATCCTGATTTTTTGAAGGTCATCACATTTTAAGCAACACAATGAATCTTAAATTTTGTGTCCAATCGGTAGAATAAAAAATAAAACAACCACATCTCAATCATATGGTTCAAAAATATAAATTTTAACATCCAACTCGGAGTCATCCAAGTCATTTATGGCAAGTCAATTTACAGAACATGGGGTCAATAGCGTTGAAGTAATATTTTTCTTTTAGTTTGATTAGGATCCAATGAGCTCGAAAGAAATCTCGCTTGTTGATATTTGGTTACATTTATAATCCATCTTCCCTTTTGCAATTTAATGATAAATAAAAAATTGATTATAAAATTTGTTGTAAATTCTTTGTTATTTGACATGCTTAACACCTATTGTTGAAAATAAAAGCAAGTAAAATTTATTCGTGCCATTGGTCTCTAGGAACAACAAAATAGGAAAAATAAAGCTATCGCACTCCTCATTTTTATTTGATACCGATAGTTTATATTTATTCCGCCGACCAGCTTCTACGTACAATTTATTACAAGCAGTATCAACAACGGTAGTCCGTTAATATTGCATCAGTGTTAAATAATTGTTCCTTCTTCTTGAGATGGGCCGCTAGCAATTTGACCAAATTGCTCGTTCTCAGGGGCCGTGTTACGCGCTTGCGTAGGAATCGAAACTTTTGCTTGAGCGGACCCATCCGTAGGGTATACCAAACTCGAATGGCAATGATCCGCTGGAAAATCAGGGGCGATGAAGTGGCGAAGATACTCGATGTCATCCGGCCACTCTGGCGTGATGCTGAACGATACAGCAATTGAAAAACTAGCCACTAAGTAAACAAAAATAAAACCAAAAATGTATTTTGCCATAGCTAATTTTGGTATGCCCACCGTGCCAATTATTTTTCTCTTTGTCTCCTTTTGATCGAAGGGAGATTTGGCCGCATGCATAAATAAGGCATAACTATTAGCATAACTCCCAATTTATAAATGAGGTAAAATCGGCAATGTGATTTTTGGAGTTATTACTGATGCAATAAAGGTCGCTAGTGAACTTCACCTGAACGTCCTTACTATTTATACTAATTAACCGATGTTGGTTGTGAGGGTCGTCAAATTTTGAGTAAATGGCTAGCAATATCGGTTGAACTAATTGAAGAAAAGAAGTTCCTTAGGGAAATTAGATCTTTTCAAAATTTACAAAAGAAGTTTAAACGTCTAAGTACGTGCGTTGCTTTAACATATCGCAACTTAAATCCTGCTTTCTTTAGTCCTTGCCGACCGACTCCATTCTCACAGAATATTGAGTACAATTCCCTTCGTGGGAAATGAATATATGGGCGAGACAACTGAGGGAAGTTCTCGCGTCAAATTACTTTGCTTTCAAAATAATGTGAAACGAATCAACTGAATACTCTAGAAATTAATTAGGTGACATGGTTTTTCACAAAATCATATTACCCAATTTGCTTTTGGGCTACTTTTTGGAATTTAAAGATTCAAATCCCCGTTAAATTACGGAAATATCATATAATTTCTCGGACTATAGCGTGTTAGGTATTGTTAAAGAATTTTCAACTGTTCAATCCATTTTTGTTGCCTATGACGATACCAATATGCAACGATACAAGTTGATGGGTTTGTTGAATCGTCAATTGTACGAAAATATAATGACTCGTTAATGCCTTCTCTCTTAGCTTGCTAGTCATTTTCAAAAGTGTTGTTTAATAGAGGAAAATCGAGGCCTTAAATGAAAACATTGATTGACAAAATAAGGTATTAATAAATTTTTTGAATTGTTTGGTTAAACATAAAGATTGAAATCTAAAAAATAAACATTGAAACACCGATGCAGTCAAATTTATAATTTTGGAGAAATTTTCTAACAATTATCACTCAATTCGATTTTGCACACGTTCTACGCTGACTAATAGCCGAGGAAGCACGCCGAATGGGAGTCTTGGTGAAATATAAAATGCAGCAGTGCAAATTGTACCTATCGTTGCCCATTATGATATTTTTATGGCGTAGCAAAATATGTGATATTGAAAGTTCTCATGATTATTTTGCCGAAGATATTGAAAGTTCTCATGATTATTTTGCTCAAATTTGCACGAGTTTCAGAGCAATATTTCTTAACTCCGTAATAATGTTATCAGTTTCATACTTTAGAATTTTGCAAAAGTAGACCAACTGGGAAAGGTTATAAGACTCTTTTTGAAAAATGGAGGCATCATCGCCGGACTCCGATGCAATTGTTTATGGCTATCTTTAACACTTTTGATCAGATTTTTTTCCTTTACTAAAAGAATTATGCATTTGCATTAAAATATTAGTGCATATTTTGTGATATGCGGTCGAACAAATCCTGATTTTTTGAAGGTCATCACATTTTAAGCAACACAATGAATCTTAAATTTTGTGTCCAATCGGTAGAATAAAAAATAAAACAACCACATCTCAAACATATGATTCAAAAATATAAATTTTAACATCCAACACGGAGTCATCCAAGTCATTTATGGCAAGTCAATTTACAGAACATGGGGTCAATAGCGTTGAAGTAATATTTTTCTTTTAGTTTGATTAGGATCCAATGAGCTCGAAAGAAATATCGCTTGTTGATATTTGGTTACATTTATAATCCATCTTCCCTTTTGCAATTTAATGATAAATAAAAAATTGATTATAAAATTTGTTGTAAATTCTTTGTTATTTGACATGCTTAACACCTATTGTTGAAAATAAAAGCAAGTAAAATTTATTCGTGCCATTGGTCTCTAGGAACAACAAAATAGGAAAAATAAAGCTGTCGTACTCCTCATTTTTATTTGATACCGATAGTTTATATCTATTCTGCCGACCAGCTTCTACGTACAATTTATTACAAGCAGTATCAACAACGGTAGTCCGTTAATATTGCATCAGTGTTAAATAATTGTTCCTTCTTTCTTGAGATGGGCCGCTAGCAATTTGACCAAATTGCTCGTTCTCAGGGGCCGTGTTACGCGCTTGCGTAGGAATCGAAACTTTTGCTTGAGCGGACCCATCCGTAGGGTATACCAAACTCGAATGGCAATGATCCGCTGGAAAATCAGGGGCGATGAAGTGGCGAAGATACTCGATGTCATCCGGCCACTCTGGCGTGATGCTGAACGATACAGCAATTGAAAAACTAGCCACTAAGTAAACAAAAATAAAACCAAAAATGTATTTTGCCATAGCTAATTTTGGTATGCCCACCGTGCCAATTATTTTTCTCTTTGTCTCCTTTTGATCGAAGGGAGATTTGGCCGCATGCATAAATAAGGCATAACTATTAGCATAACTCCCAATTTATAAATGAGGTAAAATCGGCAATGTGATTTTTGGAGTTATTACTGATGCAATAAAGGTCGCTAGTGAACTTCACCTGAACGTCCTTACTATTTATACTAATTAACCGATGTTGGTTGTGAGGGTCGTCAAATTTTGAGTAAATGGCTAGCAATATCGGTTGAACTACTTGAAGAAAAGAAGTTCCTTAGGGAAATTAGATCTTTTCAAAATTTACAAAAGAAGTTTAAACGTCTAAGTATGTGCGTTGCTTTAACATATCGCAACTTAAATCCTGCTTTCTTTAGTCCTTGCCGACCGACTCCATTCTCACAGAATATTGAGTAAAATTCCCTTAGTGGGAAATGAATATATGGGCGAGACAACTGAGGGAAGTTCTCGCGTTGAATTACTTTGCTTTCAAAATAATGTGAAACGAATCAACTGAATACTCTAGAAATTAATTAGGTGACATGGTTTTTCACAAAATCATATTACCCAATTTGCTTTTGGGCTACTTTTTGGAATTTAAAGATTCAAATCCCCGTTAAATTACGGAAATATCATATAATTTCTCGGACTATAGCGTGTTAGGTATTGTTAAAGAATTTTCAACTGTTCAATCCATTTTTGTTGCCTATGACGATACCAATATGCAACGATACAAGTTGATGGGTTTGTTGAATCGTCAATTGTACGAAAATATAATGACTCGTTAATGCCTTCTCTCTTAGCTTGCTAGTCATTTTCAAAAGTGTTGTTTAATAGAGGAAAATCGAGGCCTTAAATGAAAACATTGATTGACAAAATAAGGTATTAATAAATTTTTTGAATTGTTTGGTTAAACATAAAGATTGAAATCTAAAAAATAAACATTGAAACACCGATGCAGTCAAATTTATAATTTTGGAGAAATTTTCTAACAATTATCACTCAATTCGATTTTGCACACGTTCTACGCTGACTAATAGCCGAGGAAGCACGCCGAATGGGAGTCTTGGTGAAATATAAAATGCAGCAGTGCAAATTGTACCTATCGTTGCCCATTATGATATTTTTATGGCGTAGCAAAATATGTGATATTGAAAGTTCTCATGATTATTTTGCCGAAGATATTGAAAGTTCTCATGATTATTTTGCTCAAATTTGCACGAGTTTTAGAGCAATATTTCTTAACTCCGTAATAAAGTTATCAGTTTCATACTTTAGAATTTTGCAAAAGTAGACCAACTGGGAAAGGTTATAAGACTTTTTTTGAAAAATGGAGGCATCATCGCCGGACTCCGATGCAATTGTTTATGGCTATCTTTAACACTTTTGATCAGATTTTTTTCGTTTACTAAAAGAATTATGCATTTGCATTAAAATATTAGTGCATATTTTGTGATATGCGGTCGAACAAATCCTGATTTTTTGAAGGTCATCACATTTTAAGCAACACAATGAATCTTAAATTTTGTGTCCAATCGGTAGAATAAAAAATAAAACAACCACATCTCAATCATATGGTTCAAAAATATAAATTTTAACATCCAACTCGGAGTCATCCAAGTCATTTATGGCAAGTCAATTTACAGAACATGGGGTCAATAGCGTTGAAGTAATATTTTTCTTTTAGTTTGATTAGGATCCAATGAGCTCGAAAGAAATCTCGCTTGTTGATATTTGGTTACATTTATAATCCATCTTCCCTTTTGCAATTTAATGATAAATAAAAAATTGATTATAAAATTTGTTGTAAATTCTTTGTTATTTGACATGCTTAACACCTATTGTTGAAAATAAAAGCAAGTAAAATTTATTCGTGCCATTGGTCTCTAGGAACAACAAAATAGGAAAAATAAAGCTATCGCACTCCTCATTTTTATTTGATACCGATAGTTTATATTTATTCCGCCGACCAGCTTCTACGTACAATTTATTACAAGCAGTATCAACAACGGTAGTCCGTTAATATTGCATCAGTGTTAAATAATTGTTCCTTCTTCTTGAGATGGGCCGCTAGCAATTTGACCAAATTGCTCGTTCTCAGGGGCCGTGTTACGCGCATGCGTAGGAATCGAAACTTTTGCTTGAGCGGACCCATCCGTAGGGTAAACCAAACTCGAATGGCAATGATCCGCTGGAAAATCAGGGGCGATGAAGTGGCGAAGATACTCGATGTCATCCGGCCACTCTGGCGTGATGCTGAACGATACAGCAATTGAAAAACTAGCCACTAAGTAAACAAAAATAAAACCAAAAATGTATTTTGCCATAGCTAATTTTGGTATGCCCACCGTGCCAAATCTTTTTCTCTTTGTCTCCTTTTTATCGAAGGGAGATTTGGCCGCATGCATAAATAAGGCATTACTATTAGCATAACTCCCAATTTATAAATGAGGTAAAATCAGCAATGTGATTTTTGGAGTTATTACTGATGCAATAAAGGTCGCTAGTGAACTTCACCTGAACGTCCTTACTATTTATACTAATTAACCGATGTTGGTTGTGAGGGTCGTCAAATTTTGAGTAAATGGCTAGCAATATCGGTTGAACTAATTGAAGAAAAGAAGTTCCTTAGGGAAATTAGATCTTTTCAAAATTTACAAAAGAAGTTTAAACGTCTAAGTATGTGCGTTGCTTTAACATATCGCAACTTAAATCCTGCTTTCTTTAGTCCTTGCCGACCTTCTCCATTTTCACAGAATATTGAGTACAATTCCCTTAGTGGGAAATGAATATATGGGCGAGACAACTAAGGGAAGTTCTCGCGTCAAATTACTCTGCTTTCAAAATAATGTGAAACGAATCAACTGAATACTCTAGAAATTAATTAGGTGACATGGTTTTTCACAAAATCATATTACCCAATTTTTTGAATATTCTAGAAAATACTAAATCTCATGCCTTCGAAAGCCTTGGTAAAATTTTTGTTAAAAATTACGCTATGGTAGTTTGAAAGTACATAAATATTTGATAATTCTTACAAGTTCTTTCGTTTGTCAGGTTTCTGAATTAGGGAAAATTATGCCTTGTTTGCTTTTGGGCTACTTTTTTGATTGTAAAGATTCAAATCCGCATTAATTTATGGAAATAAAATATAATTTCTTGGACTATAGCATGTTAGGTATTGTTAAAGAAGTTTCAACTGTTCCATCCATTGTTGTTGCATATGACGATACCAATATGCGAAGATACAAGTTGATGGGTTTGTTGAATCGTCAATTGTACGAAAATATTATGACTCGTTAATGCCTTGTCTCTTAGTTTGGTAGTCATTTTCAAAAGTGCTGTTTAAAAGAGGAAAATCGAGCCCTTAACTGAAAACATTGATTGACAAAATAAGGTATTAATAAATTTTTTGAATTGTTTGGTTAAACATAAAGATTGAAATCCAAAAAATAAACATTGAAACATCGATTCAGTCAAATTTATAATTTTGGAGAAATTTTTTAACAATTATCACTCAATTCGATTTTGCACACGTTCTACGTTGACTAATTGCCAAGGAAGCATGCCGAATGGGAGTCATGGTTAAACATAAAATACAGGAGTGCAATATTGCTTAGAAAATTACACCTATCGTTATCCATTGTAATACTTTTATTGCATTGTTTGTTTGAGAAAAGTTTGCTATTGGAATCTCTCATTATTATTTTGCTGGTATTTGTGCGACATTTAGAATAATGTTTTCCGATTCACAAATAAAATTATAAGCTTTATACTTGGCAACATTAGAAAAGTAGACTAATTGTAAAGGGTTATAAGACTATTTTCTTAAAATAGTTACAATGCAAATTTTGGAGTTATTACAGTTGCAATAATAGTCCCTACTGAACTTCACGTGAATGTCGTTAGCAAGTACATTGATTAATCGATATTAATTATGAGGGGCTCAAATTTTTAGCAAACCATTGGCATTATTGGTTAAACTACTCGAAAACAAAGAAGTTCCATCATGAAATTTAAGCTTTGACAAATTCATAAAAGCATTTCAAACGTATAATCACGTGCATTATTTTTACATATTACAACCCAAATATTATTTCCTTCTATTGGCATCTACCCATTCCATCTACAGAGAATATTAAGTATAATTTCATCATTTGCAAAATAATATGAAACCAATCGACTCGACGCTATAGAAATTTATTGGGTGACATACGTTTTCAAAAAATCACATTAGTCATTCCTAGAATTTTGCAAAAAAATACTGAATCTCATGTTTTCTAAAGCTTTGGTAAATTTTTTGTCAAATATCGCACTATAGTATTTTCAAAGTATATAAATATTTGATAATTCTTAGAAGTTCTTTCCTTTGTTAGGATTTTCAATTAAAGAAAATTATGCCTTGTTTGCACATGGTCTAATTTTCTTATTCTAATGTTTCGAACCACCACCAAATTAGGCAAGTAAAATATACGTCCATGGAATGTAATTGGTTTGGTATTGTAAAATGGTTTGAAGTATTCCATCCATAGTAGTATATGACGATGCTAATATGCAAAGATACTAGTCGATGGGTTAATCAAATCATCAATTACACAAAAAATTATGATCCTCAATGTCTTGTTTCTTAGTTTGCTAGTTGTTTTAAGAAGCAATGCCTAAAATAAAAAAATCAGGAGTTGAATTGAGGATGTTGATTGACAACATAACGTATTCATAAATTTTTAAATTGCTCAGCTGAACATAAATTCTGCCATCCAAAAAATAAAAATTGAAATATTAACGCAATTGAATTTATAATTTTGGAGAAATCTTCTAAAAATTATCACTCAATTCGATTTTGTTCATGTTCTACGATGTATCATAGCCAAGGATGCAAGCCGAAAGAGAGTTATGATTAAACATAGACGGTGGTAGTATAAAACTACTCGAAAAATTGTACCTATCGTTGCCCATTATAATATTTTTCTTGCGTAGCAAAATATGTGATATTGAAAGGTCTCATGATTATTTTGCCGAAGATATTGAAAGTTCTCATGATTATTTTGCTCAAATTTGCACGAGTTTTAGAGCAATATTTCCTAACTCCCTAATAAATTTATCAGTTTCATACTTTAGAATTTTGCAAAAGTAGACCAACCGGGAAAGGTTATAAGACTATTTTTGAAAAATGGAGGCATCATCGCCGGACTCCGATGCAATTGTTTATGGCTATCTTTAACACTTTTGATCTGATTCTTTTCCTTTACTAAAAGAATTATGCATTTGCATTAAAATATTAGTGCATATTTTGTGATATGTGGTCGAACAAATCCTGATTTTTTGAAGGTCATCACATTTTAAGCAACAAAATGAATCTTAAATTTTGTGTCCAATCGGTAGAATAAAAAATAAAACAACCACATCTCAATCATATGATTCAAAAATATAAATTTTAACATCCAACTCGGAGTCATCCAAGTCATTTATGGCAAGTCAATTTACAGAACATGGGGTCAATAGCGTTGAAGTAATATTTTTCTTTTAATTTGATTAGGATCCAATGAGCTCGAAAGAAATCTCGCTTGTTGATATTTGGTTACATTTATAATCCATCTTTCCTTTTGCAATTTAATCAAAAATAAAAAATTGATTATAAAATTTGTTGTAAATTCTTTGTTATTTGACATGCTTAACACCTATTGTTGAAAATAAAAGCAAGTAAAATTTATTCGTGCCATTGGTCTCTAGGAACAACAAAATAGGAAAAATAAAGCTATCGCACTCCTAATTTTTATTTGATACCGATAGTTTATATTTAATCCGCAGACCAGCTTCTACGTACAATTTATTACAAGAAGTATCAACAACGATAGTCCGTTAATATTGCATCAGTGTTAAATAATTGTTCCTTCTTCTTGAGATGGGCCGCTAGCAATTTGACCAAATTGCTCGTTCTCAGGGGCCGTGTTATGCGCATGCGTAGGAATCGAAACTTTTGCTTGAGCGGACCCATCCGTAGGGTAAACCAAACTCGAATGGCAATGATCCGCTGGAAAATCAGAGGCGATGAAGTGGCGAAGATACTCAATGTCATCCGGCCACTCTGGTGTGACGCTGAATGATACAGCGATTGAAAAACTAGCCACTAAGTAATCAAAAATAAAACTAAAAATGTATTTTGCCGTAGCTTATTTGGGTATGCCCACTGTGCCAATTCTTTTTCTCTTTGTCTCCTTTTTATCGAAGGGAGATTTGGCCGCATGCATAAATAAGGGATAACTATTAGCATAACTCCCGATTTATAAATGAATGAAAATTGTCAATGTGATTTTTGGAGTTATTACTGATGCAATAATGGTCGCTAGTGAACTTCACTTGAATGTCCTTACTAATTATACTGATTAACCGATGTTGGTTGTGAGGGTCTTTAAATTTTGAGTAAATGGCTAGCAATATTGGTTGAACTACTTGAAAAAAAGAAGTTCCTTCAGGAAATTGGATCTCTTAAAAATTTTTAAAAAAATTTTAAACATCTAACGACGTGAGTTACTTTAACATATTGCAACCTAAATCCTGCTTTCTTTTGTCCATGTCGACCGACTCCATTCTCACAAAATATTGAGTACAATTCCCTTAGTGGGAAATGAATATATGGGCGAGGCAACTGAGGAAAGTTTTCGCGTTGAATTACTTTGCTTTCAAAATAAGGTGAAACAAATCAATTGAATACTATAGAAATTAATTAGGTGACATGGTTTTTCACAAAATCATATTACCCAATTTTTCGAATATTCTAGAAAATACTAAATCTCATGCCTTCGAAAGCCTTGGTAAAATTTTTGTTAAAAATTATGCTATGGTAGTTTGAAAGTACATAAATATTTGATAATTCTTACAAGTTCTTTCATTTGTCAGGGTTCTAAATTAGGGAAAATTATTCCTTGTTTGCTTTTGGGCTACTTTTTTGATTGTAAAGATTCAAATCCCCATTAAATCAGGGAAATAAAATATAATTTCTTGGACTATAGCATGTTAGGCATTGTTAAAGAAGTTTCAACTGTTCCATCCATTGTTGTTGCATATGACGATACCAATATGCAAAGATACAAGTTGATGGGTTTGTTGAATCATCAATTTTAGGAGAATATTATGACTCGTTAATGCCTTGTCTCTTAGTTTGGTAGTCATTTTCAAAAGTGTTGTTTAAAAGAAGAAAATCGAGACTTTAAATGAAAACATTGATTGATAAAATAAGGTATTAATAAATTTCTTGAATTGTTTGGTTAAACATAAACATTGAAATCCAAAAAATAAACATTGAAACACCGATGCAGTCAAATTTATAATTTTGGAAAAATTTTCAAAAAATATCACTCAATTGGATTTTGCACATGTTCTACATTGAGTAATAGCAAATGAAGCATGCCAAAAGGGAGTTATAATTAAACATACATAGCAGCAGTGTAAGACTGCTTAGAAAATTACACCTATTGTTATCCATTGTAATACTTTTATTGTGTTGTTTGTTTGAGAAATGTTTGCTATTGGAATCTCTCTTTATTATTTTGCTAGTATTTGTACAACTTTTAGAATAATGTTTGAAGGTTATAAGATGTTTTTCATAAAATTGTTACAATGCAAATTTGGAGTTATTACAGATGCAATAATAGTCGCTATAGAACTTCGCATGAATGTCGTTAGCAATTACATTGATTAATTGATATTAATTATGAGGGGCTCAAATTTTTAGCAAACAATTGGCATTATTGGTTAAACTACTCGAAAACAAAGAAGCTCTATCATGAAATTTAAGCTTTGACAAATTGATAAAAGAATTTCAAATGTATAATCACGTGCATCATTTTTACATATTACAACTCAAATCTTATTTTCTTCAATTGGCATCTACCCATTCCATGTATAGAGAATAATAAGTATGATTTCCTCATTGGAAAATGAAGACTTGGATAGAACAATTGAGCAACATTTCTACGTCGAATTACCTCATCTTAAAAATAATATGAAACCAATCGACTCGACGCTATAGAAATTTATTTGGTGACAAACATTTTTAGAAAATCACATTACTCATTCTTAGAATTTTGAAAAAAATACTGAATCTCATGTTTTCTAAAGCTTTGGTAAAATTTTTGTCAAATATCGCACTATAGTATTTTCAAAGTATATAAATATTTGATAATTCTTAGAAGTTCTTTCATTTTTTAGGATTTTCAATTAAAAAAATTATGCCTTGTTTGCACATGGTCTAATTTTTTTATTCTAATGTTTCAAACCACCACCAAATTAGGCAAGTAAAATATACATCCTTGGAATGTAATTGGTTTGGTATCATAAAATGGTTTGAAGTATTCCATCCATAGTAGTATATGAGGATACTAATATGTAAAGATACTAGTTGATGGGTTAATCAAATCATCAATTACACAAATAATTATGATCGTGAATGTCTTGTCTCTTATTTTGCTAGTTGTTTTAAGAAGCATTGCCTAAAATAAGAAAATTAGGAGTTGAATTAAGGACTTTGATTGACAACATAACATATTCATAAATTTTTGAATTGCTCAGCTGAACATAAATTCTGCCATCCAAAAAAAAAATTGAAATATTAACGCAATTGAATTTATAATTTTGGAGAAATCTTCTAAAAATTATCACTCAATTCGATTTTGTTCGTGTTCTACGCTGTATCATAGCCATGGAAGCAAGCCGAAAGAGAGTTATGATTAAACGTAGCCAGTGGTAGTATAAAACTACTCATAAAATTGTACCTATCGTTGCCCATTATAATATTTTTCTTGCATTGCCAAATATTAGATTTGAAAGTTCTCATGATTATTTTGCTGAAATTTGTACGACTTTCAGAGCAATATTTCTTAACTCATTAATAAATTTATCATTATAATACTTTAGAATTTTGCAAAAATAGACCAACTACAAAGGTTATAAGACTATTTTTGAAACATGGTTGCATTACCTTCTAACTCTGATGCAATTGTATGGTTATCTTTAACACTTTTGATCTGAGTTTTTCCTTTAGTAAAAAAATGTGCATTTTCATCAAAATATTAGGGCATATTCTGTGATATGTGTTCAAACTAATCCTTATTTCTTGAAGGTCATCACACTTTAAGCTACACAATGAATCTTAAATTTTGTGTCGAATCGATAGAATAAAAAAGAAAACAACCACATCTAAATCATATGATTCAAAAATATAAATTTTAACTTCCAACTCGGAGTCATCCAAGTCATTTGTAGTAAGTCAATTTATAGCACATGGGGTCAATAGCGTTGAAATAATATTTCTCTTTTAGTTTGATTAGGATCCAATAAGCTCAAAAGAAATCTCACTTGTTGATATTTGGTTACCTTGATAATCCATCTTCGCATTTGCAATTTAATCATTAATAAAAAATTAATTATAAAATTTGTTGTAAATTCTTTGTTATTTGACATGCTAAACTCCTATTGTTGAAAATAAAAGCAAGTAAAATTTATTCCTGCCATTAGTCTATAGGAACAACGAAATAGGAAAAATAAAGCTATTGCACTCATCATTTTGATTTGATACCAATAGTTTATATTTATTCTACTGACCAGCTTCTAGGTACAATTTATTACAATCAGTATCAACAACGGTAGTCCATTAATATTGCATTAATGTTAAATAATTGTTCCCTCTTCTTGAGATGGGCCGCTAGCAATTTGACCAAATTGCTCATTCTCATGGGTTGTGTTATGCGCAAGCTTAAGAATCAAAACTTTTGCTTGAGCAGACCCATCCATAGGGTAAACAAATTTTGAATGGCAATGATCCACTAGAAAATCAAGGGCAATAAAGTGGCAAAGATACTCAATGTCATCCGGCCACTCTGGCGTGATGCTGAATGATACAGCAATTGAAAACTAGCCCCTAAGTAAACAAAAATAAAACCAAAAATATATTTCGCCATAGCTAATTTGGGTATGCCCACCGTGCCAATTCCTTTTCTCTCTGTCTCCTTTTTATTGAAGGAAGATTTGATAGCATGCATAAATAAGAGATAACTATTAGCATAACTCCTGATTTCTAAATGAATTAAAATTGATAATGTGATTTTTGGAGTTATTACTAATGCAATAATGGTTGCTACTGAACTTCACTTGAATGTCATTACTAACTATATTAATTAACCGATGTTGGTTGTGAGGATCTTCAAATGTTGAGTAAATAGCTAGCAATATTGGTTGAACTACTTGAAAAAAGAAGTTCCTTCAGGAAATTGGATCTTTTCAAAATTTATAAAAAAATTTTAAATGTCTAATGACATGCGTTGCTTTAACATATTGCAACCTAAATCCTACTTTCTTTTGTTCATGTCGACCGACTCCATTCTCACAAAATATTGAGTACAATTCCCTTATTTTGAAATGAATATATGGGTGAAACAATTGAGAAAAGTTTTTGCATCAAATTACTTTACTTTCAAAATAATGTGAAATAAATCAACTGAATACTATAGAAATTAATTAGGTGACATGATTTTTCACAAAATCATATTACCCAATTTTTTGAATTTTCCTAAAAATGCTAAATCTCATGCCTTCAAAAGCCTTGGTAATATTTTTGTTAAAAATTACGCTGTGGCAGTTTGAAAGTACATAAATATTTGATAATTCTTAGAAGTTCTTTTGTTTGTCTGGGTTTTCAATTAAAGCAAATTATGCCTTGTTTGCTTATAGGCTATTTTTTTGAATCTAAAGATTTAAATCCCCTTTAAATTAGGGAAATAAAATATAATTTCTTAGACTATAGCATGTTTGGTATTGTTAAAGGAGTTTCAACTGTTCCATCCATTGTTGTTGCATATCACGATATTAATATGCAAAGATACAAGTTGATGGGTTTGTTGAATCATTAATTGTACGAAAATATTATGACTCGTTAATGCCTTGTCTCTTAGTTTGTTAGTCATTTTCAACAGTATTGTTTAGAAGAAGAAAATTGAGACTTTAAATGAAAACATTGATTGATAAAATATGGAATTAATAAATTTTTTGAATTGTTTGGTTAAACATAAACATTGAAATCCAAAAAATAAACATTGAAACACCAATGCAGTCAAATTTATGATTTTGGATGAATTTTCTAAAAATTATCACTCAATTCAATTTTGCACATGTTCTACATTGAGTAATAGCCAAGGAAGCACGCCAAAAAGGAGTTATGATTAAACATACGTTGCAGCAGTGTAAGACTGCTTAGAAAATTACAGCTATCGTTATCCATTATAATACTTTTATTGCGTTGTTTGTTTGAGAAAAGTTTGCTATTGGAATCTCTCGTTATTATTTTGTTGGTATTTGTATGACTTTTAGAATAATGTTTGCCAATTCACAAATAAATTTATAAGCTTTATACTTGAGAACATTAGAAAAGTATACTAATTGTAAAAGGTTATAACACTATTTTTGTTAAATAGTTACAATGCAAATTTTGGAGTTATTACAGATGCAATAAAAGTCGCTATTGGACTTCGCATGAATGTCGTTAGCAATTACATTGATTAATCAATATTAATTATGAGGGGTTCAAATTTTTAGCAAACAATTGGCATTATTGGTTAAACTACTTGAAAACAAAGAAATTCCATCAGGAAATTTAAGCTTTGACAAATTTATAAAAGAATTTCAAACGTATAATCACGTGCATTATTTTTACATATTACAACCCAAATCTTATTTTCTTCTATTGGCATCTACCCATTCCATCTATAGAGAATATTAAGTATGATTTACTCATTGGAAAATGAAGACTTGGACGAAACAAAACAATTGAGCAACGTTTCTACGTCGAATTACCTCACTTTCAAAAAAATATGAAAGCAATCGGCTCTACACTACAGAAATTTATTGGGTGACATACTTTTTCAGAAAATCACATTACTCATTCTTAGAATTTTGAAAAAATACTAAATCTCATGTTTTCTAAAGCTTTGGTAAAATTTTTGTCAAATATCGCACTATAGTATTTTCAAAGTATATTAATATTTGATAATTCTTAGAAGTTCTTTCGTTTGTTAGGATTTTCAATTAAAGAAAATTATGCCTTGTTTGCACATGGTCTAATTTTCTTATTCTAATGTTTCAAACCACCACCAAATTAGGCAAGTAAAATATACATCCTTGGAATGTAATTGGTTAGGTATCATAAAATGGTTTGAGGTATTCCATCCATAAGAGTATATGAGGATAATAATATGCAAATATACTAGTTGATGGGTTAATCAAATCATCAATTACACTAAAAATTATGATCGTTAATGTCTTGTCTCTTATTTTGCTAGTTGTTTTAAGAAGCATTGCCTAAAATAAGAAAATCAAGAGTTGAATTGAGGACTTTGATTGACAACATAACGTATTCATAAATTTTTGAATTGCTCAGCTAAACATAAATTCTACAATCCAAAAAATAAATATTAAAATATTAACACAATTGAATTTATAATTTTGGAGAAATCTTCTAAAAATTATCACTCAATTCAATTTTGTTCATGTTCTATGCTATATCATAGCCATGGAAGCAAGCGGAAAGAGAGTTATGATTAAACATAGACAGTGGTAGTGTAAAACTACTTAGAAAATTGTACCTATTGTTGCCCATTATAATATTTTTCTTGCATTGCAAAATATGTGATATTGAAAGTTCTCATGAATAAAAATTTTTGAGAGACTTATTTGTGAAACATTGAAATTCAAAAAGGTTAGTTGCAAATATGAAATTTTTGAAGGGTTTACTCACAAACCTAGATTTTGTAAGGATAGGATTGTAATTATCGATCTTTTGAAGTGTTTATTTCAAACCCTAAATTTGCAGGGATGAATTTCTACTTTTAGGATTTTATTGAGTTTTTTCATAAAATTTTCATCCTAGAGACCTATTTGTAACAAATATCCCGCCAAGGAGCTTTTTGTAAGAATTTACTCAATTCAGGGATCTAATTATAAAAGTCTTATATTTTTTTCATTTTGGTCCAAAGTTTTGGATGAATTTTGGGCCCAATTTGGATTAAGTTTATCTTGCGCTCGAATTTCTTGATGATTTGGGTCTGTATCAAACTCAATTTTTGGTCAAATTTGACCATAGTTGAAATCCAATGGAGACCCATACTTTTGCCATTGTTCAAATCCAATGTAAGTTTTAATTATGATCATATTTTGATTAATTGTGATTGTGGCAAAAATCACCTCAAACAAATTGCCCCTTTCGCATCCCCTTCTTGAGTTCTGACGTGAGGAAAGGGTGCAAACAATCTTTGGATGCTTACCCTCGTGTCAATATTCTAGGAGTTGACTATATGGGTTTGAATTATCATATGAATGTGGACTTAACTTACAATGTAATGATGGACTTAATTTACTATGTGAGAGTGGACTTAGTTTGCCACATAAAAGTAGACTTGGTTTGCCACATGGAGCCAGCTTATGAAAATATGGATTTGACTGCCACACAAAATGGAGTACATGTTTGATGGACATTCCTTTTTGAGGAAGTTAAACATTCTGTCATAGATAAACATAGACACTTTTATTTTATTGTTGTTCCCCCATAGATCATGCATAATATCGCTTAAGGAATCGGATGTTAATTGGTGGCATAGGTCTTTTCCCTTTGTCATCAATCAATTGGTAAGATCCCCCTTCAAGTATCCTTTCAATGATATAAGGACCCCCCCAATTAAACTCAAATTTATCTTTCTTGCTTCGGTTTGTGATTTTCGATCTTCTCAAGACCAAGACTAAGGCCATTTCTCTCTTCTAGAAAGATTTGAGTTGGGTCATCTTGTTGTAGGCCCTAGACATCTATGCTTAATATATTTCCAAATTTTGTTAAGCTGCAAGCCTTGTTTCATCCAAAGGAGCCATATTAAATCAATAATATCTCTGTATGAGGAGCTTGTGTGCGAAGGTTCATCCTTCACCATGTCTTCCATATATCCCTTCATGGACCCTTTGAAGGGCATAGTTAGCTTCCTCGGGCCTCAGATAATAGAGGAGTGGCCATGTGGATGACTTTTTGTACAAGACTCCATCTATTAAGCTGAAGTTTGTGGCTAGCTTCTAAGTCCTCCGGGCTTCTTCTAAATCTTTGGGAAGCTACCCTTCTTTGAGGTAGGAGATTATGGGATCCATCTAGATGGGCTCTACACCCATTGTATTCACCTCAGTGGCTTCTGAATAGCTTGACTACTAAAGATTTTCCACAAAAATTTATCTTGTTATTGAATTCAAAGAAGTGGGAGATTGGTAAGTACTATGATTGGATGTGTCTAGAAGTATATGCAAAGCTTCCAAGTTGCCAGCACCATGGCATACGCTAGCTTCTCTAGTGGAGGGTATTGAACTTCCACCCCCTAAGTACATGGCTCACATAATACATAGGGTGTACTTTCCACCTTGGTGACTTATTAATACCGGGCTGACTGCTTGGTTTGAGGCTGCCATGTAGAGAAAAAGTGCCTCATTTGGTTCAAGTCTCACCAACAGGGGAGGTTTGGCTAAAAATGTTTTAAGGTCTTTGAATCCTCAGCCATACTCCTCTGTCCATTTGAATCCAAAACTCTACTAGAGTGCCTTAAAGATGGGCAAACACTTCTCGCCTAACCTAGATAAGAAGCAATTGAGGGCCACAAATTGACCCGTGAATCTCTGCATCTCTTCGATAGAGCTTGGAGGCTTTATTTTCATGACTACTTCAATCTTTTTAGGGTTAGCTTCTATCCCCCATTCCAAGATGAGGTAGGTAAGAAACTTTCTTAAGCCTACCCCAAAGTCATACTTCTCTGAGTTCAACTTCATCCTGAACTTTCAAAGTGTATTAAAAATTTCTTCTAGATCCTTCAGGTGCCCATTAGTGTGGAGACTATTTACAAGCATGTTATCAACAAATGTTTCCACATTCCTTCCAAGCTGATACTTGAAAACTTTGTTTACCATCATAGTACATCACCTTGCATTCTTTAGCCAAAATGGCATTACATCATAGTAGAAGATTCCTTGACCAATGATGAAGGCAATTTTTTTCTTATCCTTGGGGTGCATTCAAATTTGATGGTAGCCCAAGAATGCATCCAAGAAGCTCAGGTGTTGATGGACTGAGGTAGAATCGACAAGTTGGTCTATCTTATGTAGAGGATAACTATCCTTTGGGTAGGTTTTATCCAAGTCGGTGAAGTTGATGCATATTCTCCATTTGCCATTGGACTTCTTCACCATCATAAGATTTGCTAGCCACTTAGGATAATGAACTTCTCTTATGAGTCCTACATTGAGAAGTTTACTTACTTCTTCAATGATGGCTTTTGATGCTCAGCAATGAAGTGCCTCTTTTTTCTACTTGACTAGCTTATAACTTTCTTCTACCACAAGCTTGGCTATGCAACTAAAGGGTCTATGCTTGGGAGGTATTTGGAGGACTATGTAAAAACATCTTTTCTCCTCGGCAAGAACTCCCCAAGTCTAATATGCAAAGGCTCCATGAGATTTGCCTCGAGATTCAATGTCCTCCCCGAGCTTTCATCAATGGCCAGGTTGATGAGCTACTCTATAAGTTCAGCATCCACCTTCCTTGGCTCGATGGTAGATTGATTTCTATCACTGCCGAACCCTTGCATTTCTAGTTGGAGCTATTCTGCCAATATGCTACCTCACACTTTTTTAACAATGCTTTGATCACTCCATGTTTCACTATGCCATGTTTAGTTGAAAATCTCATAACAAAATGAAAAGTCAAGATTACCACTTGTAGCTGATGAAGCACTAAAAAAGTCGAGATTACCACTCATAATTGATTAAGCACTAGATGACCCAATATTACATTGTAAGTAGAGCATATCCAAACTGCCATAAACTTTGATTTGATTGTGATGCTCTTGGAACTCTCTCCAACTATATGGAGTAAATTGATTATGCTAAGGGGGTAACTGAGTCTCCATAAATCTGATGAGCATTCTGACATATGGTTCTAGTTTTTGCTCGGTCTTCATTTGATCATAGGCTCAAGTGAACAAAACATTCACCGAGCTTCCCATATCTACCATGATACATTGTGTGGTATAGCTGTCCAAGATTGCCGAGATCACCAATGCATCATAATGGGGCATGGAAATTCCCTTTAAGTATTTTGTAGAAAAGACTATATCTCCATGTTTGGGCTCACTATGCTACCTCTTCGTCTCCTCATTTAGCTCCACCTACCCCTCAGTGATGGTTTGACATTTTCTAGTCAATGCTGAAGCTTCATTTTAAGTTGGTAGGCTTGTCAGGATCATATTGAGGTTACTTTGACTACTAAGCTATGCAACTCTGGGGAAAGATTCCTTTGGGGAGAAACTAGCGAATGATCTTACCATGCTTGAGCTTCTTTGGTTTATTTACCTTGGTGAATGAACTATTCAAGGTGACCTTCTTTGATGAATCTTTTGATTTTATCCTTAAAGTACCTACATTCTTCTATACCATGATTATAATCTTAGTAAAAATGACAACACCTTGATTTATCGAGATTTTGCCTAGTAGTGAAAATTGGTAAGGGTCTTTGTAAGAAGTCTTAGTGTTTAACTTGAGATAGAACCTCAAACCTCAAGTTTTTTAATAGGGTATAAGTTTGAAACATGGGTCTATGCTCCCTCCACTCAGTGCTCTGCTTCTTTAGCTTAAGGAACTTGACATCCCGAGATTCTTTCTTCAGTTTGCTACTACCCTCAGATTCCCTTTTAGTTGAGATTACCTCTTCTACATCGATGTGCTCTTGGACAAGTTGGATATGTTCTACCAAGCTTCTAGGAGATCAATGAGTCATCTCATAGGCCACATGAGATTGTCTGATTTCATTAATTGTTGCAACAAGGACAATGGAACTACCCACTTGATAACCTCTAGCAAGCTCTGCTAAACTAAGCCAGATACTCCCTTAAGCTTTGCCTTTCTTTTGGCTTCATTGTTAAGCGTGAAGAGGGGTCATTCTATTGAGGTATTAGTGAGATGAATTACTCTATGAACCTATTTGCCAAGTTACCAAAGCAGGTTATGGAGAATCTCAAAAGTTTGGAGTACCAAGCTTAGGCTAGGCATCACAACATTATTAAAAATGCCTTACACATGATTGAGTTCCATACCCCTTGTAGAATCATGGCGTTCCCAAATATATGGATGTAATCCACTAGGTCCTTTGAACTATCATACACTTTGCAGGGAGGCTGGTGGAACACTAGTTGTATAGGGGAATACACTATCTCTAGGATTAAAAGAGTATCATACCTCAATTTATTTGGGTGAGTTGGTGCAGTTGATCTTCTCCAAGTTGTTTGTGATATAGCCCCCCCTTTGGGTACTTGATGTAGCCTTATCTAAAGCTCGGATAGCATTTGTTAGTATGTGACCTCGTCAGCTAGGTCATAGGTGGGGTTATGCATTTCATAATCCCTCGAAGCTTGATACTGATGTGAAGCTATGGATGAGGGATCATGATAACTTGGGTGATGATGCCCACGGGGTGTACTTGGATTATGGTGGTTGGTTATGACACATAGTGTTCATTCGATGTAGCACCTTGGGTTGGAGCTTGAGCTAGAGCTATACGTTGCTATTGAAGAGTAACGAGCCTGAAGACTTTGCATCATATAGGCTTGACTCTGTAGTTGCTTGGCCTATAGATTTTGCATAGATTGCTCCTAAACCTTAAGCAACTACATCATCTGCTAGATGTTAGTAGCCAGGGTCTAAAACTTATGTCAGCTCATAGAGTTAGAGGGACTTGATGGTACCTTGGGAACTATTTGTAGAGGGGCTCCCTAAGGCTATTGTTGTGCTAATTTGCTGAGTTGGCTTATTGAGCTAGTGCACCTAATCTGATTCTACTGGCACTGGGGTTGTCTACCCCTTGGTTGATTGTGGATGATGAAGTCTCATTGCTCTAGGAGGCATGCTAGAAAATCATCAGAGACCTCTCAGTTTAGCTGAGTAGAGAAGTGGAGCAAATCTCATTGAAACCACCATTTTTTTTATAGAGCTTGGTTCAATGGTGGTTTTAATTTGAGAGATTCCTCAAGATCTCAATCTGCTAGGCAGCTTTCTTATTGATCTCCAAGGGGAGAAAAATCATGAAGGAGACTATTGGAAACTCTCTGACAAATGGTTACTCTAACACTCAAGTCAATAGCGACTATTCAAAATATGGTGGAGAATGAAAATTGGTATTAGTCCTTACCTCTTCGAATACTATGTTATATATATGGTGTAAAAGTTCATCGTACCAGAATCTCGTGATATTAGTATTGTAATCTTGCTGAATTTCTCATAATACACAGCCATGAATCCCATATCTTTTGAGATTGATTTCCAGAAACAAATATGGATTAGATCCTATAATTATCTAGTCTTTAACACACACACGCACACTATGGTGTTTGTGCCTTATCGAAACTTGGCACAGCCTCCTTATAGATCCACCAAACCATACAATGGTATCAGTTGAGTACATTGAGCCTCTCATAGCTCAGTGTCGAGGTAAGTCTTTACATCAGGAGCATTACTTCATGACTCGATCTAGGTTTTGTTCTCATTGACCCCCTTTGGCTTGCCCGATTTACCTTGGTGCATCATCAATTTTAATAAAATTTTACAACATGATCTTTAAAGCTTTAAAACTTTAGAAATAAGTTCTCATTGTCAATTTTATAGAAAAATTCCTGAATTAATCAAAATAACAAATTAGGAACATTAATCAAGGTAAGTCTTTACATCAGGAGCATTACTTCATGACTCGATCTAGGTTTGGTTCTCATTGACCCCCTTTGGCTTGCGCGATTTACCTTGGTGCATCATCAATTTTAATAAAATTTTACAACATGATCTTTAAAGCTTTAAAACTTTAGAAATAAATTCTCATTGTCAATTTTATAGAAAAATTCCTGAATTAATCAAAATAACAAATTAGTTCCAAAATGGAGATTTTTGCAAATAACCTATCTCTATATTATATGATTTCATGAAATAGAACATTCATCCAAACAACTATGTCAATTAAAACAAAAACAAATTTCATCCATGTCTAAATTCAACCATACAACCATTTAAAAGTCAAAATAAGATCGTGTTATGATCATCATCAATTCAAATGTTGCAAACCAATCTACTATTTCTTTAATGCCTATAAAATCATTAGTGTACCACAAACAAGGAGACACATATAGAAAGAAGATCAGACCAAAGAAGAGATTAGAAATAGAGAAAAGCCCCAAAATTTATAAGGTATTAAACTCATCTTATTTCTTCCTCTGTGTATCCTTTGTGTCATGATCTATGCCTTTGCACCTCTATCCCCTGTAGGCATACCACTATGCTCACAAAGTTCCTATGGCCAAGCTTCCTCATGTCACCTTCACCTTGAGCACCAATAGCTACCTATTTGAGTTTGGGTGTTTGAACCTCAAAGTTTAGTTGCCTGAACCTTGGGGTTTGGTTGTTTGAACCTCTTGCCAACCTGCCCCTATTCATGCTAGCCACCGTTTACAGTCCTGTGAACTCACAGCTACTGCCACCATCAGCTTTGCTCTATGACATTGCTATTGCTAGCACTATGGCCAAGTCACGTATGGGTGGGTAGCCACACTCAAGCTTGTCATTGGCTTGCATCAAGCCCATCATCTTCACATAGAGTTGCATCGAGCTTCGTCACTCATCATTGAGTTGACCTTTGCTATATTTCCTTTTTGCAGGTTTTCCCATGCAGCGTGATTGCACTCTGGTGAAAACTTGGTTAGTTTTAGCTGAGCCTTGAAGGATACTAACTTGGTAAGCTTTAGTCAAGCTCCAAAAGATACTAACTAGAACTACCATGGCCATGTCTTGCGCGCCACTACTGTTGCTAATGCTGCCTCCTATCGGCCTCTCACTCTCTTCTGGGGTGGTTTGCATAGAAGGGAGCTTATCATCTGTCCACCACCAGCCTCCACCATTGCCACTGCTAGGAGGGTGGAATTTGTCAAATCAGCTAGGTCCAGCCATGAATCAAAGGAATAGAAAGGAGAAGGGTGATGGAGAAGAAGAGTTCTCAATGGAGAAAAAGGAGAGAAGAGAATAGTGGAAGAAGAAGGAAGAAAAGGAACAAAAACATATAATAAAAAGTAGTACATGTCACCTATTGTAAGTGAAGAAAAGCTAAAAAAAATAAAAAAGGAGAGAGGGGAGGAAGTTGTTGTAGAAATAAAAAATAAAAAAATGAAAGTTTTTGTGAAAGGAGAGGAGAAAAGGAAAAAAACAAAAAAAATAAAAAAGTCGAGAAAAATAAAGTTTTTATTGTAACAAAATTATTGAAATTTTTGTGTTATCTTGATTTGTGTGTAAATCAAGTTGATTGTATCTCTTGGTCTATGGGAACACTTCAGGATCCCGACCACCATGCTCAACCAAAGGGAATGCCTAGGATCCCAATCACCATTTGACCTAAGAAAATCTTTCGGAGTCTCGATTATCATCGGCCTCAGAGAATCTTTTGGGATTCTAACCACAATTGGCCTAAGGAAATCCTTCGGGGTCCTGACAATCATTGACCTAAGAAAATCTTTGGGGTCCTGATCAACATCGGACTAAGACAATCCTTTGAGGTTTCAACTACCACTTGGTCTAAGAGAATTTATCAAGGTCCCAACTACCATTTGGCCTAATAAATTTTTTGGAGTTCTAACCACCATTCACGTTAAGGGAATAACTTAGGATCCTAACCACCAGTTTGGACTAAGGAAATCCTTCAAGGTCCCAAAACTCTACCAAAATTTGACCTATTTCTTTGCATCCTAACTGTCCCAGCCATATCCTACCATATTTCACCCATGTTCCTCCGTGTCTTGGCCATAGTATTCAACTAATCACTCACATTGAACAAAATTAGGCCAAAACTCACTTAATTAGATTACATAAAATAAGTTGGACTCGAATAAATCATCAAATTGGGCTCTTTAAACAAACTATGAACTAAAATCAAACTAAAATTGGGCTTAATTAAATTATGAATCGAAATCAAACTAAGCTATAACTCAGTTTAGAAACTAAAACCAAATTGGTTCAAGGCTGAATCCTAATTAGGTCTATTTAGGTTGAACTTGAACTATAGCTAGGTTGAACAAAAACCAAAATGAGGTAAAACATAAACCTGAACTAGGTCCAACCTAAACCAGACCTAGGTCAAAATTGAACAAAAATCAAGTCAAACCTATACTAGAACTGAACATGGGTCAAATCCAAAACCAACAAGAGCCCATCAAGGAATTGAATCCAAACCAAATGAGGGTCCAACATGGGTTGAATTCAAATCCAATAGGGGTCAGTTAAGGGATTAAATCCAAATTGGATAAGGGTCTAACATGGATCAAACTCAAACCCAACAAGGGTCCATTAGGGGATCAAACCCAAACTAAATAAGGTTCAAACATGGGTTGAACTCGAACCCAAACCCAAGTAGGCTCCAACATAGATCAAACCCAAACCTAATAAGAGTCCAAGATGGGTGAAACCCAAACTAAATAAGGGTTGGGTTGAACCCAAACCCAATAAGGATACAACATGGGTTAAACCTAAACCCAATAAGGGTCCATTAAGGGGTTGAATCCAAAACCAAGATCCAATAAGTATCCAATAAGTGCTTGAACCCATACCCAATAAGGGTCCAGCATGGGTCAAACCAAACCCAATAAAGGACACATGGATCAAACCTGAGCCCATTAGGGGATTGAACCCAAACCTAATAAGAGTCCAACATGGGTCAAACCCAAACCCAATAATAGTTGAACCCAAAACCCAATAAGCATCCAACATGAGTTAAGTCAAAACCCATTAAGAATCATGTTTAAGACTCATCAAAGATCCATTAAGGATCAAACCCAAGTCTATTAAGGATCCATTAAGGGTTGGATGCAAAATATATTAAGGATCCATTAAGGACAAAATTCAAAATCCATTAAGGATCAAATTCAAGATCCATTAAGGATCAAACCCAAATTCATTACAAATTCATTAAGGATCGGATCCAAAATCCATTGAAGATCCATCAAGGATCCAATAGGGGCTACAGTCAAACCCAAATCCTAAGCAAGTTGAATCCAATTCAAATCGAATACCCAAAAATAGGTTAAACTCAAGTCCAAAGTTGAACCAATTTCTATCCAAAACAAAATTTGAACCAAAACCAAGTATAAATGAGTTAAGTCAAGTTCAAATAAACCATACTTTATTGAAAACAAAGTATGAAATAAATCATGTTCAAACAAAATCAAAGTTGAACCACAATCAAGCCTAAAAATTGAACCAAAGGTTTTTAAAGAAGGTTCAAATTAAGTCAAATCCAAACGAAGATAGTTAGCACAAGCCAAAGCTATTAACCATTCATTTTAATCAAACTAAACTAAAGTAGGTTGCACTTGGCTAGCTAGTCAGTCAAATGACATGTTCAAAAGAAATTAACTAATAACAAGTAGAAAGCTATCAATAATGCTTCAAACCCAATTGATAACAACCTAAAAAGCCATCGATTATCAAATAAAAAATGGTTAGCATAAGTCAAAGCCACTTACCATTCTATTCAATTCAACCAAACTAAGGTCTTGCACTCTTCTAGCCAGTCAACCGAATGCCATGTTTGAGTTAAAATCAAAACAAATCAACCAGCAAAAAGCAAAAAGTTATTGATAATACTTCAAGTCCTAATGGGGTCAACTGACACAAGACAAAGTAGTCAGGAACACCTTGAAATAAAAAAAGATTATGTACATCTTTTAAAGATACAACTAAGCATACAGTCCAACCAAAAAAGTTCTAGTGAGTTTGCCTATCATATCATACTTGACCAAATGAATGGGAGTCAGGTAATAGTGAGCACAAAGTCTTCCCAATCCCTTCAATTATATGTTATTTTACTTTTGTTGTGAATATAAATATTTTTTTTTAAATTGCAAAGTGATAGTGTGCTCTTGCTTAAGCCTTGTAATTCAAAAGCCATATAATAAATCATGTTTTCCATCTCTTGTCTTTGTCTTGTATTTGTTAGGTTTTTCACTTTAGATATTTTTTGATAATTGTTAGGTTAAATAACATTAGGGGTTTAAACCTGTTGGATATCATAAACCTACACATTACTTGATAGCCCATAAAATAAATAAAATTAGTTTGTTTCTTCAAGGTTACATCTCAAGATCCTTTAGCTATCCTGGGTGGTGAATTGTGACTGCAAGCCAATATGGTAGGCTATCATCCCACATCTTTGGATGCTTTGAGTTGTAACCCTACAACAAATAGAATGCCATCCTATTAAGAAATTATGGATGAAGGCAAAACAAATTCTTTCATACATGTGTAAAGAACATCTTCATAGCTTCCTCTCCTGGGACAGTTTTCTTGCACGGGATGAAATAAATCATCCTGCTGTACCAATCAACCACCACAAAGAGATAGTTGTGCCCACTCTTTGTCTTTGGTGGTACTCCCAAGAAATACATGGATATGCTCTCCCATTGTTAGCTTGGTATAGGCAATGGCATGTACCATCCTAGCTACAGTTTGTTGGGTTTGAGGTGCTACATAACACACATCTTTTACAAACTTTGCCACATCTTATAGCATCTTAGGCCAATACACATATTGCAGCAAGTTGAGAAGTGTTTTCTCCATTCCAAATTGGCATGCGATCATAGATATGTGTGCTTCTTGCATCCATCAGAACTTATCCGCACATTTTGGTAGACATGGTTATGTATCTTTTTATGATAGTCCATCTTGCAGCTAAAATGCAGTGCTATTTCACCTCTTGATGTTCTTGAGTGCCTCCTAGAATTCATCATCATGCTCACTTTGCTCAGCATACTCAATGTGGGTGAGGGGTTGTAGTTGCATGACTATTAGCAGCCTAGACACCGCTAGATGATGTTATAACATATATTGTCATCTTGTTGATGACTCCTTTCTTGTTTGTAGATAAGACATTCACTTCATGTGTCAAGCTTGCTAGAGTATGGTATGAGTTTCCAAGAACTGAAGTGGCTTGTGATCGGTGTGCACAATAACTTCTTTCTTTAACAAATATGCCCTCCAATGCTTCATGGTCTGATGTAGTCCAAACAATTCCTTATCATATGTGGGGTAGTTTATTTTTGCTCCTGTGAACATCTCATAGTGGTAGGCAACTGAACATCCTTCCTGCATTGAGAAAATCTTGACCTCGAATAGTCTTTGAAAGTTCAGAAGTGCTAAGACAAATGCTTCACTAATCATTTTCTTGAGCATTTGGAAGGTGTACTCATGTTTCTTTGCCCACACAAATTTCAGCTTGGCCTTAGTCAAACTGTATAGTGGTACTGCTATGTGAGCAAAGTTTTTGATGAACTTCCTCACCTATTGACAAGAGCCCAAGAAGCTTTGTAATTCAGTCACCATCTTCAATTTGGGACACTCATTGATAACCTGCACATTCTCTAGATCAATCTCAACTCTCCACCACCTACAATAAAACCTAGAAATACCAAAAGCTTGTTCCCAACTTTGCACTTCTTGCGTTTAAGCCACAATTGATTGGTCTTCAAAAGTTCTAACATCTTTTGGACGTGTTTCATATGATCTTCCCAAATGATGTTGCAAATCAAAATATCATCCAAATACACAATAAAAAAATTTTCCAAGATGGAGCATAGTATCTTGTTCATCATCCTCATGAATGCAATAGGTGCATTGCAAAGACCGAAGGACATTACCAACCACTCATACAATCCCTTCTTGGTCTTGAATGTTGTCTTCCATGTGTCTTCCTCCTAGATCCTTACTTGATGATAGTTTCAAGTCTAATTTGTTGAAGAATTGGGTCTTGTGCAACTAAACCAACAAGTCATCAATTCTAGGTAGAGAATATTTGTCCTTGATGGTGATTTTGTTGAGGATTTGGTAGTTTATGCATATCCTCCATCCACCATCCTTCTTTGGAACCAAGGTCACTAGGGAAAACACAAGGAACAATTGGGTTTTACAACTCCTTACTTTACCAACTTAGTCAACTGTAACTTGTTCTCATCATTCTCCATGAAAGAATTCCAATATAATGCTATATTAGGAAGAGTTGTGTTAGAAATCAACTCAACTTTATGTTATACCAGTCATCTTGTTGGTAACCCTTGTACAAGCTAGAGAAGGAATTCAAAAGCCTTATTCTGAAAGATTCTTTGTCATTGCTCCCCTGTTAAATTCTCCTTGAGTATCACTTCTCCTCTTGAATCCACTTCCTTTGGACTGATTAGAAGTGGTAAAAACTTACCACATGCATTCACAAGATAGTTTGCTTGCATAGTGGTGATCAAAGAGTTGGACCCCATTGTATGGATTTTGTTCGACATGAACTCATTCCCATCCTTCTTAAGATGATCCATTTGTAGCCTCCTATAGAATACAACATCTCTATCTCATAGATAGGTGCTACCCAAAATAACTTGACACACATCCAACAGAACTTCCTTGCATGTCACTTTTCTTGCAAACTTGTCCATGATGGTGAATTCAAAAGTGCACTGCTTCATGATCTATTGCTCGACATCTTTCTATATCTAGCCTAGTAGGTATAGTTTTGAGTATGCTGTTTGCAGTAGACCTAACTTCTTCCCAAGCTTTCTAAGATCAAGTTCTTTTGGCTACATAGATCAATAGTTTCCCTAGTAATGTTGTTCCTTGCTTGAATCTTCAAGTGGAATAACTCTTTCTATTCCTCTAAACTGGTATGATTGATCATAATGTTTTGAGGTTTGGTTTCTCTAGACATGTCAATTTTATAGCATCCTTCCCATGGGCACTCAAGATAGCCTTACCTTCTCACTTATATTCAACTTTCTCATGTGATGATATAGTGAAGTGAACTGAACTAACCAAGTTAAACCCAAAACCCAACTCATGGTCCAAGCCACAAATAGGGTTGACTGAGCCCACATTTTGAACCTATCACTGAAGTATTTGGAGCTTGGTGGGCTTAGCAGTAGTAGCTCGATGACCTCAGAGTATCAATTGCTCAGCTAAGCAACCTGAGTGCTTGTAGATATTTATCCCTTAATTGCAAATCTAAGAAATTTGGGATTTGTTTGATAATCTATTACAAGAGATTCAATGAGTATCTCAGCTGAGATCACAGAGTCCTGGATGCAATAAACCACCTCTTTGGACTAAAAATAGGAGGGTATTCACAAAGGTAAGGAACGAATGCCCTCCTATTCACAAAGGTAAGGAACGAATGCCCAATCTCTTTCATCCACTATTCTATTGTGACCTCAATTGACTTGGGTGTTAGAGAGATTTCCACTAGAGAGCTCCTAGTGGCCTTCTTCATGGTTTCTTCTTCTTGCATATTAATGAAAGGATGACCTGGTGGATCATGATCTCAAGATGCCTCTCAAAATGAAGCTGATGGTGAACCGAGCTCCCATTATAGTTGGTGCTTTCATTGAGATCTACTCTACCTCTTCTCTATCAATCTTGAAGATCTTTGGCAATCCTCTAACCATGCCTCCAAGAGCAATGAGGGCATCATTATCCAAGATTCAACCTTTGGGGTAAGCAACCCCTACCACAATGGAACCTCGCAACTCTTATGGAGGATAGGGTGAACCGAATCAACAAGTTAACCCCATGACTCTAGCCACCAATGCAACAATAGCTCGGGGTGTCTCGCTATCAATCATCCCTAAGGTGACACCTGGCCCCTTCTATATGGTGAGAAGGTAGGAGTTTCAGACCCTGGCCATTGTGGTTCAGTAGATAACCCAATTGTTTGAGGCTTAGGCAGAGGCTATACAAAAGTTTTAATCCCAGCAACTGCAGAATCAACTATAAATGATGTTGAGCCTCCATGCTCACTATGCGCAACAATAGGATCAAGCTTAGAATAAAGGGCATGTGTTGAACCAGAAATATGAGTCACAGTCATATGCACCAAGCCAAGCGCACCTCAATAAGCAACATAATCTGAGCCACCTAAGTCCCTTGACATGTGCCTCACTCTGATGTTAGGGATTAGGGGAGTTCAAAGGGTGTGACCCTACATACAACCCAACTGATGAGTCTACCTATTACACCTACACTAGCTTGGCTTTAGCTAGAGTCAAACTAGGAAGTTACAAGGTGCCTGCACCATAAACACTTGAGAGAGATCCTAGGTAGGAGTTCAACCAAACCAAGTAAGGTACAACACTTGATTCTTGAAATAGCATATTCCCCTATGCAGCCAAAGTTCAAGCAACCTCCATTTGAGACATATGATGGCTCAAAGGATCCCAAAGACCATTTTAGTACCTTTAGGAACACTATAATGCTACAAGATGCATAGGACTCCACCATGTGCAATTCATTCCCAATGATGCTACAACGTCGAACCCAAGCTTAATATTTCAGGTTCCCAAATTATGCTGTGACTTGTTTTAATGATCTGGTTGATGAGTTCATAGAACAATTCATCATACTGCTCAATGAAGGATCCCTCCATACTTCTCATATTAAAGTACAAAGAAGGAGAAAGCCTTAGGGGGTTTTTAGCTCGATTCAATAGAGCTAGACTACAGGTAACCAAGCTAGATAGCTTGATAGTGCTCACTATGATTATTGATATGGCAAGCTTGAGTGGCCTACAATATTGCGCATCAACCTTCCAGGAGCTTGGTTAAGTTTATCCAACAATCTAGAGAGCACATAGATACTAAAGAGATGACATCAGCCAATAGAGAATCGGAGAGAAGCAGTAAACTAAAGAAGGATCCTCAATAAGCTAAACTCCCTGAGCCTAAGAAGTAGAAGATTGATTAACAAGAGTGTCAAACTAACTTCCAGCCTCACATGCCCTTGAATAGCTCTAGGGTAGAGATGCTGGCTCAAATTGACCATAGGGAGTACATAAAGTAGCCCTCACCTCTTTGCTTTAACAAGCTAAGGCAAGACAAGTTTAAGTATGGTTGCTTCCATGCAGACCATGGTCATGACACCAAGGAATATTGGTACCTCAAATATGAAATTGAAAGACTCATCAATGAGGGACACCTCGGATATTTGTTAGATGGAGTGCTTGAACTAAAGAACCTTGGGTGAAGGAAGCAAACCAGCAATGATCACCTCAAATCAATGCCACCACCAAGTTCCATAACCCCCAATCAAAGGACATCTCAATATGATACAAACCTACCAAACCATCACAGGAAGGCAGGAGGGACCGAAGAGGCAACATCATGAACCATAGCTCAAAGACACAATTTTTTTTTACAAAAGACTTAGTGTGAGTCTCAACAACTCACAATAATGCATTGGTGATCTCAATGGTCCTAGAAGGCTACACCACACTACATATCATGATAGATATGGGAAGTTCAGCAAATATCATGTTCGTCCAAGCATATGATCAAATAAGACAAACCAGAAGCAGAAACTATATATGGGGGCACTTACCAGATTGAGAAGCAACTTGATCATCCTACTAGATGTGATTGACCTGCTCCTTAGAGTTGGAGAAAGCCCCAAAAACATCAAAGTCAAGTCCAAGTTTGTGGTAGTTTGAACATGTTCAACATACACGCCATGTTGGGTCACCCAACCCTTAATCAACTCCAAGTGGTGATATCAATTTTTAATTTAGTTATGAGATTTTTAACTATAAATGTTATTGATGGAGCATGGGGAGGCCAAAATCTTGCCAAGAATGTGAAGCAACCTATTAGTAGAATAACTTGAACCAAAAAGGCAAGGGCCCTATGATTGCAGAAGTTAACAAAACTATTGTCGAACAAAAAATGATTTTTCCAAACCAATGGAATAGCTCATCAATTTGGTCATCAATGAAAGTTCATAGAGGACACTCAAGCTCGGGGTGATTCTCTCAAAGCCTCCATGCACTAAACTAGGGGAATTCTTAAAAGGAATCCAAGACATTTTCACTTGGTCTCCTGAAGACTTGCCTAGCATGGATCCTTTAGTGATGCAACATGAGCTTGTTGTGGCCAAGGACTACAAGTCGGTCAAACAAAAGAGGTGACATTTAGCCCTTGAATATTAGAAAGCCATCATGAAAGTGGCAAATAAGCTTCTTAATGTAGGCTTCATCAGAGAAGTTCATTACGCTATATGGTTGGCCAATGTAGTAATGGTGAAGAAGGGTAAATTCTATGGAGAATTTGCATTGATTTTATTGACTTGAACAAATCTTGCTTGAAGGATAGATACCCACAACTGAAGATAGACCAGCTAGTTGACTCTACCTTGAGGCATCAACTCCTCAACTTTTTGGTTGCATTCTCTAGCTATCACTAGATTCAGATGCACCCCAAGGACAACAAGCAATTGGCATTCATCATAGACCAAGGTACCTTCTACTATGTAGAAATGCCTTTCAGATTAAAAAAATATAGGAACATGGAGGCATACATATATGGTGGTGAAAAGCCTTAGAAGTGATGTATAGAGAACTATATTAACAAACCCTTAGAAATTGAGACTTTACCCACAAGTTGAACCACCAACAAAGGCACTTGAGGCAAGTCCAACTTCAAGGTTCTGGGAATCTGATAGGTTTGATGATCATAGTTTGGAAGGATCCATGAAGGGTTACACCAAACCAAATTGACATACTTGGGTACCTTCATTTTTGAAAGAAAATGCCGAATGTTTATTGAAAGTAACAAATATTTATCTCTAGAATCCAATCCTGAGAGTTTAGAGATCTAGAGTAAGTGGTTAAGTATAATCCCAAGGGCATCCTAGCCAAGATTAGGGAATTCTAGATATGTTGAATTGCCTCCATTCTCTATAAATACAAGGGAATTCATGAAGGTAAGAACTAATGCTCAATTCATTTCATTCATTATTTCAACTGACTTGGGCTTTGGAGCAACCATTGTCAAAGAGTTCCTAATAGTCTTCTTCATGGTTTCTTCTTCTTATAGATTGATGAAAGGTTGGCTAGGTGTATCATGATCTCAAGGAGCCTCTCAAATAGAAAGTGGTGACCTGAGCTCCTACAATAATTAGTGCTTTTATTAAGATTCGCTCTACCTATTTTCTATCAATCTAGTTCATGCCACCAAGAGTGGTGAGGGCATCATTATCTAGAAATCAACCTAGGAGGTAGGCAGCCACAACCTCGGCAAAGTTTTGTAGCTCTCCTAGAAGATAGAGATAATTGAATGAATAAGTCAACTACATGATTCCGCTACCGGTGCAATAATAGCCTCGGGTGCCCCACTATCAACTATCCCCAACATACAACCTAGGCCCTCCAATATGGTGAGCAGATAGGAGTTTTAGACCTTGGCCACTATAGTTTAGTAGATGACCAAATTGTTGGATGTTCAACTATAGGACATGTAGAATCTCCAAGCCAAGCAGCTCTAGAACCAAGCTCAAATAATGTATAACCTTCAAGCTCACTATGCCCAACAACAAGCTTAGGCTCAAGAGCAAGGTTAGAATTAGGCCTAAGCTCAAGCTCAAGGGCATATGCCAAACAAACAATATGGGTCACAGTTGTATGAAGCGAGCCAAATACACCTTGGTGAACAATATCAACTGAGCCACCAAGGTCACTCTGCTAATTCTTAGCTTTGGTATCGCCACCAAGGGAGTTCGAAGGGCATGACTACCTATGACCAAGTTAATGAGTCCATGTACTACACCTACACAAGCCAAGCATCAACTAGAGCCAAACTAAGAAGTCATAGGGAAGGTATACTACAAGTAGCTTGTGAGGGATCCTAGGCAAGAGTTCAACTAAATCAAGTGAGGTTGAACACCCCATTGATTCTTGAAATAGATTATTCTCCTATGCACCCAATGTTTAGACAACCTCCATAAGAGGTGTATGATGGCTAAAAAGGACCCAATGGATCATATCAATACCTTCAAGAATGCTATGATGCCACAAGGGGCATGAGACTCCACTATGTGCAAATTGTCTCTGATGACACTACAACCTCTAGCCCAAGATTGGTATTCTAGGCCCCTGAAATATTTTGTGACTTGTTTCAACAATTTAGCTAACAAGTTCATAGAATAATTCATCTCACTCGTGCCTCATGAAAAGGTCCCCTCCACACTTCTAACATTAAACTTGAAAGAATAAGAAAGCTTCAAGAAATATCTAGCTTGGTTTAATAGAGTTAGACTGGAGGTAACCAAGCTAGTTAGCTCAATAGTTCTTGTCGTATTGATTAGTGGGATACAACAAGCCTTGGTATCCTACAACATGGCACAATAACCTCCTAGGAGCTTGGCCAAGTTCATCGAACAAGATATAGAGCACATAGATGCCGAAGAGGTGACATCGGCTAAGAGGAAATCCGAGGGAAGCAATAAACCAAAGAAGGATTACCGAGAAGCTAAACTCCCTAAGCCTCATAAGTAAAAGAGTGATCTATGAGAGCATTAAGCTAACTTCTATGCTTACATGCCTTTGAATAACTAAAGAAGTGAGGTGCTGATTTATATTAAGCATATTGAGTACTTGAAGTGGTTCTCACCTCTTTGCTTCAATAACCTAAGGCAAGACAAGGCCATGTACTACACCCATGTAGGAACTTTAAAGATGAAATTAAAAGACTCATCAAAAGGGCCACCTCGGGTACAAAAAGCAAACCACCAATGATCACCTCGAAGAAATGCTACCCCCAAGTTCCAGAATCCTCTAGTCAAAGGGCAACTCAATATGATACTTGCAAGTTGACCAAATCAAAGTGAAATTTCGGTGTCAATGGGCAAACACCAAACCATCACTAAGTGCCAAGATGAAGCAAATATGTAGCATAATGAACCATAACTTGGAGATATAATTTCCTCTATGAAAGAATTAGATGGAATCTAAGCACCTCACAATAATGGATTGGTGATATTTGTGATCCTTGATGACTACACCACACAGCACATCATGATAGATATAGAAAGCTTGAAAAATATCTTGTTCACTCGAGCATATGATTGAATGATGATGGAGGAGAAGCTGGAACCATATATCAAGGCACTCACTTGATTCACAAGTGACTCCCCACTTGGTGTTATTGACTTGCTCTTGAAGAAAACCCCAAGAGCATATAATCAAATCCAAGTTGATGGTAGTTTGAACCCACTCAGCTTAAAATGTCATCTTGTGTTGTCTAGCTCTTAATCAACTTCAAGTGGTAAAATCAACTTTTTATTTAGTTATGAGATTTTTGACTAAAAATGACATAGGAGAAGCATGGCAAGGCTAGAGTCTTGCTAAGAAGAGTGAGCTTACTGGCAATACAAACTGAACTAGAAAGGCAAGGGTCTAGTAGTTGCAAAAGTTAATGAAACTTCTGCCTAACCAAAAATGATGCATGCTGAACCAATGGAGTAGTTCGTCAATTAGGTCAACAAGAGTTCTAGGAGGACATTCAAGCTCACGGTGAACCTCTCAGAGCCACTATGCTCCAAATTGGGGGAGTTACTATGAGGAAACCAAGACATTTTTGCTTATTCTCTAGAAGACCTACTCGACATGGATCCCTCAGAGGTGCAACATGAGCTCACCATTGCTGAGGGTCATAAGTAAATCAAACAAAAGAAGAAATATTTTGCCCTTGAACATCGAAAAGACATCACAAAAGAGGTAAATAAGTTTCTCAATGCAGGCTTTATTAGAGAGGTTCATTAACCAAAGTGGCTAGCCAATGTAGTGATGGTAAAGAAGGTTAATAACAAGTGGAGAATATATATTAACTGAACAACTTGAACAAAACTTTCTCGAAGGATAGCTATCGACTATTGAAGATAGACAAGTTAGTTGACTCTACCCCAGGGTGCCATCTCCCTAGCTTTCTAGATGCATTCTTGGGCTATTATTAGATTTAGATGCACCCAAAGGATAAGGAGAAAATGACATTTATCACAAACCAAGGTACTTTTTGCTACATAGCAATGTCTTTTGAATTAAAAAATATAGGGGCAATGTACCAAAGGATTGTAAACCGAGCCTTCGAGCCCTAGCTCAGCAAGAATGTAGAAGCATGCACGGATGACATGCTGTTGAAGAGCCTCCAAAGTGATGAACACCTTGGAGATCTAAAAGAGACTTTTAAAACACTTTGAAAGTTCAAAATGAGATAGAACCTATAGAAATTTGCTTTTGGAGTAGGCTCAAGAAAGTTCCTCAACTGCTTGGTTTCAAAATGAGGGATCGAAGTAAATTCTGAGAAGATCGATATAGTTTTACAAATAAAGCCACCAAGCTCCACCAAAGAAGTGCAAAGGCTTACTAGTCATCTCACAGCTTTGAACTACTTCCTATTCAGATCGGGTGAGAAGTGCTTGCCCTTTTGCAATGTACTCAAGCAAAGCCCCAAATTTGAATGGATAGAGGAGCGCAACCAAGCCTTCAAAGCCGTCAAGCAGTACCACTCTGAACCTCCCTTATTGGTCAAACTTGAATCAAATGAGGTACTCTTTCTTTATATAATTGCTTCAAAATAGGTGGCGAACTCGGTGTTAATAAGTAATTGAGGTGGAAAGCAGCACCCCATATACTAAGTGAGCCATATGCTCATAGGGACAAATGTTCAACACCACCTTTGGAAAAGTTTTGCTGATGTAATGATTTTGTCGACTCAAAAACTTCAACCATACTTTCAAGGACACTAAGTTGTGGCATTCACTAACCTCCCTATTTGGCAAATACTACGAAAGTGAGAGAATTTGGGAAGGTTAATCAAGTGGTCCATTGAGTTGAGTCAATTCAATGTCACTTTTGAAGCCAAGAGGACAATTAAGAGCCATGCCTTCGAGGATTTCATGGTGGAAACCACCTCTTATGTCACTAGGCCAAAATTCAAGCTTTTGGAAGTTCAAGTAGATGGCTCATCATGTGAGTTGAGAAGTAGGGTCAGCGGGTCTTTCTAAGCCCAGATAGCATAGTAGTGGAATACTTAGCTCGACTAGAATTTCCTACATCCAACAATGTAGCTAAAGCATTCCTACTCAACTTACGGGTGGCACTAGTAGCCAGGGCTAAAAAACTAAAGGTATTTAGTGACTCCTAGCTTGTGTGCCTATAGGTCAATGGGGAATATGAGGCAAAGGATACTACCATGATCTAGTACTTTAGCAAAGCACAAAAACTCAGGGGAAGAATGGATCGAGTGGAGATTTGCTGAGTACCAAGAGCAGCAACACTAAGGTGGATGCCCTTGGGAGACTTGCCCCAGCTTCTATAAATTCACAACTAAGGCAAAGCTTTATGGAAATCCTTCAAGAACTAAGCTACTCCCCTACAATTGAGGTGAATATAATGAATGAAGGACTATGTTAGATGGACCCCATAGTATCTTGAAGAAGGGAAACTACAAGAAGATCATAAAGAGGCTTAGAGAATAAGGAAACTAGCACCAAACTTCATCTTGATAAATAAGGCTCTCCATAAGAGGTCACTTACTTGGCCACTCCTCCATTATTTGAGACTAGCTGAAGCTAAATATGCACTCTGGGAAATATGTGAAGGGATAGGGTGAGTTATGGGGGTGGAGGAGGTTTGGTGCACAAGCTCCTTAGAAAGGGATATTATTGGCTTAATATGGCTGCCAAAACAACTCAGTTCATTTCCAAATGTGAACAATACCAGAAACATAACTCAATGCATCATAGCCTTGTAGTTTAGCTTCAACAAACACAAGCTATTTGGTCCTCTAAATAATTGGGAATGGATAGTTTGGGTCCATTTCTAGTGGCCTTAGGACAAACGAAGTTCTTAGTGGTAGCCATCAACAATTTCACCAGGTGGGTAGAAGCCAAACTCCTTGATATAATCGACACGAAAAAGATCAAGGAGTTCATTCAACATAGCATCATCTACCATTTTATAGTGTTATTTTTTCTTATGGCTAGTTTTATTGGGTTTTATTGGGCTTTTGTGGATGTAGAGATTTATGTCATATTGTGGCTCTAGATTATCTTGTCGATGTTCAGGTTGTTGTGGATTCTTATTTTATTGTCTCCCTATGTATGGCTCTTTTTATTTGTGTCAAAATGGGGAGAAACATTGTAACAGGGAGCTATCATAGTAAGAGGGAGTTATATTTGTGCTTAAAAATTGTTGGAATTTGTATAATGTAAAGATTTATATCCATGTTATGCATGACCTTATTTGTTAAATTGTCTTAAATTTAAAATTTTCCTTTCACAAACTAGATTATGTATTTTATTCTTGTGAAGGATAGTCATCATTAATGGGGGAGAGATTTTTGCCCTTTGTAATTTTGATAATGACTAAATTTTGTATTTGATCTTATCTTGAGCATGTGTAGCTAGTACTGAAGTTGAGCTCAAAATGAATATCAAGCCCATTTAGAAGTCTCAAGTGTAAATGGACATGAAGATAATACTAAAGATGAGGCATGATGGTGGATCAATAGACAGAACTTGAACAATTGAAGATACCTTGAAGAAAGCTCTAGAAATTAAGATGGCTCACTAGGTTTAGAATTTTTATTTGTTATTTGAGTCGAAGATTTGCAATTGGAATTCATAGTTTAGAGCCTTGGCTAGCACTCAAACTCATCTGGGAATGCCTTTATTAGCCTATTACTTTTATCCAAAATAAGTTCTGAGATAATTTCAAATGGTGATTGGAGTTAAAGTAAACTAGTTAGAATTTTCTATCAAGTTTGATCACCTAAACTTCAGAGTTTAGACATCTGAATATAGCAAAAATAACCCTAGGGTAGCTAACACTTTTGATGTCTGAACCTCGTATTTGGACGCTCAAAGATCGGAAGCTATAACTTTAGTTCTCAAGTTTTTATGGTCGACCATCCAGTATAGGTTTTGGTTGACCAAACCATGCCTCTTTTGATGCTCAAACATGATGACTGGACATCTGAACCTGTGATATCAGTTGTAGTGAAATTTGACCATTGGGATGTTTTGGATGCCTGAACCTTATGGTCTGGATTCCAAAACTCGGTAGAGCATAGCCAATAACAACTAGTTCTCTCAGTAATGAGTATTTATGGGCTTGGGACTTTCTCTATATGGAACTTTTACCCATCTTGAGAAATCTTGATTTCTGAATACAAGCTTCCAATTCCCACTACCTCCAAGTGCTCTAAGCTTTGTTCTTCAAGTGTCAAATCTTCAATAGCCCTTGTACTCTCTTGAGAGGTCTTGTAGTCAAGAAAAAGCATACATTTTGTATCTTTCTCATCAAGTGTAAATGCTCCTATGTTGTTAGGAGTGTGAGAGATTCAAGACTCCAGATTGGAGTGGATATTCACTTAGTTGGAAGCAAGGTTGTATAAGGTGGCTTTACCTATGAAGTGACAACTCAAGTGGCGCGGAGAGCAGAAGTCCTTAAGATCAAGGCAAGGGTCGTGGAGTAGGTGTGGTTGGTCACTGAATCACATAAAAAATGTGGTGCATTTATTCTATTCTCTATTTACATTATTGCACTTGTTATCTGAGCTATCAATTAGTCTTAGAGCTTAGTGCTCTTATTTTTTAGTTTAACCATCTAGAGTTTTCAATCCTTTTTCATGGAAAATTCTAGTATTTCTCCATCTCTCCAAGAAGACAATCCACTACAATACCTCCTCTTTTTAGTGATACTCATTTCAATTATTGGAGGTCTCCGATTAGAATTTTTGTCAAGGCCATAGACAATGATCTTTGGGATATTGTGAAAGATGGATGATATACTCCACCCACCAAACTAATTTATGGTGTAAGAGTCCCTAAGCCTAGGGAGGAATGGAATGATTTGGATAAGAAAAATGACTCTTTGAATGCAAAGGTTATGAACATTTTATATTGTGCCCTTGATCCAAATGAGTTTAACCATATAAGCATCTATGACATGGTTCATGGTATTTGGCATTGCCTTGAAGTCACCCATGAAGGAACAAAGCAAGTAAGAGTCTAAAGTGAAGATATTGTTAACTCATATAAGCTCTTTTAGATGAAACCAAATGAGTCAATTACTGAGATATTTAGACATTTTATTGACATTATAAACACCTTAAAATCTCTTGGTAAAACATATACTAATGATGCGATGGTTAGAAAAATTTTGAGATCTCTTACTAGGTCATGGGATCCAAAGGTGGCCATGATATAAGAAGCCAAGGACCTCAAAAAGCTACCATTGGAAGAGTTTTTGGGGTCACTCATTACACATTAGATGATCTTGAAAGATAGGAGCCAAAAGGAAGAGGAAGACAAAAATAAGAAAACCACAGTACTCAAGGCTAAGGAGTCAAGCGAGGAAGAAGATAGTGATTAAGAGATGGCTGTCCTCACAAGAAAATTCAAGAACTTTGTGAAAAAGAAGCACATGCTAAGGAGAATAGTGAGTAATGAGAAGGCATCACAATAGATGAAGATGATGATGTGCCTACTTGCTTTAAATGCAAAAACCTTGAGCATATGAAGATGAATTATTCTCTCAACCCCCAATCAAAGAAGTTCAAGAGGAAGAAGAAGAAAGGTACGTAGCCACATGGGATGAATCAGAAGGCAATAGTAGAGAGGCTTCTTTTGATGAAAATTTAACTTTGAAAAATAAATTAGAAGAAGCATTTAAGGATTTATATGCTAGACATGAGAAATTGCTTCATAAGTATTCTTCTTTGAAAAATAAATTGCTTTTACTTGAAAGTGAGTTTGATGTTTTAAACTCATCTACTAGCTCTTGTGAATGCAAGAAGGATTTGGAACACCTTTAAATGGAAAATTATGCTTTAAAATCATCTAGAATCTCTTGTGATTGCAAGACTAGTATTGATAAACATTAAGAAGAAAATTTGAATTTGGAAAGGACTCTTGAAAATTTCTTCATTGGCAAATCTACTTTGAATGTGATTTTGAAAAGCCAATGGAATGTCTTAAGCAAATCAAAACTTGGCTTTATTTCCTCTTCTAGACCTGAAGGATCTAAGTATATATTTGTAAAAGCTTCAAGTTCAAAATTTTCAAAGTTAAAATGCAATTATTGTTGTCAAAGTTGACATGTCTCCACTAGTTGTCCAATAAAGAGAAACCTTTCTCTCAAAAAAATTTGGGTACCTAAGTGGATGATCCCAAAAGCCACAAAATCCAAACTACTTTGGGTTCCTAAAGCATCTTCGACTACAAGAGTATAAGTTAGCTAGAAATGACCTATGAGCTTTATATTTGCTACATTCTTATGATCATTTTATAGCTCATCCAAAAGGTAAGATTTACTCTATTTATTAGTTTATCATTCATTGCATTTTTAATTCATTAGTTTGTCATTTTACTCCCTAAACTTATGGACCCATACTCCACCCAATGTTCTTGATTGTTTTTCACTATGCTTCCACTCCAAGGATCAAAGAGAAAAATGGTTTCTAGATAGTGGTTGCTTAAGGCACATGACAAGAAATCCATCCATGTTTGTAGAGTTAAAAGAAAAGGATGGAGCACACATCACATTTGAGGATAATGGTAGAGGTAAAATTATAAGTATTGGCAATCTTTCATTTGATTCATCTTTAATTAAAAATGTGCTTTTGATAGAAGGACTTTAGCATAATTTACTCTCCATTAGTCAACTATGTGATAGAAGATTCTATGTTTTATTTAAATCTAAGCTTTACATAGTTAGAAATGTTGTAATAATGTAATAGCCTTTATTGGTCATCATGATGGTAATCTTTATACTATTGACCAATATGACTTGAAAAATGAAAAGCGCTTTGTAGCTTAAGATGATAGTGAGTGGTTTTGGCATAGAAGACTTGGGCATGCAAGCATGGATACCCTAGCCAAAGTCAATTGGAAGGATCTAATAAGAGATCTATCCAAGGGTAAGTCCATCAAGGATTGCATACGTAAAGCATGCCAAATGGGAAAGCATGTGAAGAGCTCGACAAATCCAAAACAATGGCAAAAGTCATCAAGGCCACTTCAACTTCTTCATCTAGGCTTATTTGGACATATTAGGATTACAAGTCTAGAGTGTAAAAATTATGCTTTTGTTATTATAGATGATTATTCTAGATATTCATGGGTTTTATTTCTTTCTATTAAAAATGACTCTTTCAATGCATTTGTTGGGTTTTCCAAAAGAGTTCAAAATGAAAAAGGCTAAATGATTTCTAAAATTTCTAGTTATGATGGTGGTGAACTTGAAAATCATTGTTTTGAAATCTATTGCATTGAAAATGACATTAAGCATAATTTTTTGGCTCCATGTACTCCACAATAAAATAGATTTGTTGAAAGGAAGAATAGGTCTATTCAAGTGATGGAAAGGGGCATGCTTAATAAGTGTTCTCTACCCAAGTATTTTTGGGTGAAGGCCATTAACACAGCTTGCTATGTATTGAACGGAGTTTTTATTCATCCAATTCTAGACAAAACCCTATTTGAGTTGTAGAATGAGAGAAAGCCTAATATTAGATATTTTTTTGTTTTCAATTGCAAATGTTTTGCACTTAATACAAAAGATTGTTTGTTTAAGTTTGATTTTAAAACTTTTGAAGTCATTTTTCTTAGCTACTATACTACTTCCAAGGCATATATAATCTTAAACAAGTCTTCTATAGTTGTTGAAGAATCTATAAATGTTGTATTTGATGAAGCTAACCCTCTATTAAAGAAAAAGTTAATTGATGATAATGTAGATATCTCAAAGAAGTTGGATGAGATGCAACTCAAAGAAAAAAGAAGAGGGTGTATCAAGAAAGCTTCAAAAAAAAAAAAGGATGATGAAGATGAAGGGGACCAACAAGAAGAAAAAAATGGAGATAAGGAACTCCCCAAATCACAGAAATATAAGAAGAATCACCCAGAGAATCAAATTATTGGTAATGTTGATCAAGGGGTAAAACTAAATATGCTATTAAATGCAATCTTCATCATATTGCTTTTCTTTCTCAAGTTGAACACAAGAACTTTGAGGAAGCTTAAAATAATGAGAGTTGGGTTCTTGCTATGCAAGAAGAACTACATCAATTTGAGAGAAATCAAGTTTGGGAGCTCATTCCAAGATAAAAAGAATACCCAATAATTAGTACCAAATGGGTCTATAGGAACAAGCTAGATTAAAAAGGTGTTGTGGTTCAAAACAATGTGTGATTAGTGGCCCAAGGTTTTAACCAAATAGAGGGACTTGATTTTCAGGAAACTTTTGCTGCCTAACTCTCTAGGAATCTATTTGGATTTCACTAGCATTTGTATGCTTTAAAGGATTTAAACTTTTCCAAATGGACGTTAAAAGTAGTTTTTTGAATGGTGCATTATTGGAGGAAGTCTATGTTAAAAAACCTCCTTATTTTGAAGAATCAAATTTTCCCAATCATGTTTTAGGATTAAGAAAGGCTTTTTATGGTTTAATGTAAGCTCCAAGAATTTGGTATGAAAAACTAAATTCTCTCTTGATTTCAAAGGTTTTCAAAGGGGTTGTATGCACACCACATTATTTTTATTAAAAGTACAAAATCATTTGTTGATGGTACAAATTTATGTTTATGATATTATATTTGGTGTTACTAACAAAAATTTTTGCTAGATGTTGGAAAGCACTATGAAAGGGGAGTTCGAGGTGAGCATGATGAGAGAACTAAACTTCTTCCTTGGACTCCAAGTGTAACAATTGAAGGATGGGATCTTCATCAACGAAGCTGAATACAAAGTGCTACTCAAGAAGTTTAAAATAGTAAAGCTAAGCCAATAGGAGCTTCAATGAGTCCTTCAACCAAGTTGGATAGAGATTAAGATGGTAAAAATTTTGATGAAAAGTGGTATAGAGGTATGATTAGTAGCTTATTATGTCTTACTGCTAGTAGACCTAATATAATATTTAGTGTTTGCTCATATGCTAGATTTCAAGCTTCACCTAGGAAATCTCATCTAGTTACCATGAAATGTATACATTGATATCTTAAGGGCACACTAGATACAGATTTATGGTTGGATTTTGTGATGTATATTATGTCGGATGTCATGGGATAGAAAAAGCACAACACAAGCCAATTTCTTGGGACATATCTAGTATCATAGAGTTCTAAGAAATAAAATTCAGTGGCTCTTTTTATTGCTGAGACCAAATATGTAGCTGCAGGATATTGTTGCTCATAAATCCTTTGGATGAGGTAAACTCTTCAAGATTTTGATTATGAGTTTACAAATATACCAATTTATTGTGGCAATACAAGTGCTATTAGTTTGTCCAAAAATCCAGTACAATATTCCTGTTCAAAATATATTGCTATTTGAAATCATTTTATTCATAACCATGTTTCAAAAAAGGATAATTCAATGATTTTTATCAAAATTGATTGTCAACTTGCAAATATTTTCACAAAACCATTGGATGAGATGCAGTTTTAATTGACTTGAAAAAAAAATTGGAGTTTTACACATTACCTAATTTGATTGAGTGTTTTGAATTTGATTGACAATTATATATTCTTTCAGAAAAACTTTTCTCTTTGTCTATCTTGTTTAGACATCTGACCAGGAAAGTTCAGATGCCCAAACTCATATCTATTTTTCCTGTGTGCTCTCAACTTCTATTCTTGGGTTGTCTAACTAGGGTAGTTCAAACACACAAAGAATCTTCAAATGACCAGTAGGGTATTCAGATGATTGGCCAATCTGATCTACTTTATCTGGTATCTTCAGATACCTAAACAGGTAGGTTTAGATGTCTAAACATTACATTTGGGCTTAAAACCCTAGCTAGCTGCCAGAAGGTCCTCATTTCTTCATGTGCAATATGTCTTATCTAGCCCTCTAGTGACCCTAGGCACCTCCTCAGGCACTCCAGAGGATCTCCCACAGCTCTCCTCCCCTTCGTCATCCTCTATTACTTATTTTTCTTTGATTTCACCATATCTCCTTGCACCAAAACCCCTCTCCAAATTCAAGTGTTCTATGTCTTCTACCTCTAGTGAAGAACCTCAATTTTCTTCTCATTTTCATTCCATGAATAGCTTTACTCATTTTTGGCATCATTTTGCTAGTGTTAGGATCATTCTTCCATGCATTATTGATTTTATAAATCTACCTTTCTAAACTTCTCCACTCTCTTTGTTGCCCAATGGTGGCTTGATTTAGTGTCATGGATGTGCAAATTTTTTATTCCAATGCCCCTTTTGATTATGGCCACATGACCCTCACCTCCAACTATGGGGATACATAGATTACACTTGACTCTGACACTTTAGGCTTGATCTTAGGGCTTTCCACTAATAGGGAAGAGGTCACTTTCACTCAGCAATGGTCTGATACAAACCTTTTCCTTCAATTCTCTGAGGCTATTCAAAAGGCTTTCAAGGAGAACCATGCATAGGACTTGTGCCTAATGAAGGCCCTGACCTCTAACCTCCTCCCCTTTTAGATCCTATGTTGTGCACCAAATTCTTGTCTAGACTATCCTTTAGAAGCATGGGCATTGTGATGATGTCTCCTATATGGAGCAATTTTTGATTTATTGCCTTTTGATTGGGTGATTGATCAACCTTCCCTACATCATCTTTCATCGGATGGACTAGTACATCCTTCATTCCACCATTATCCTTGGCTACCCTAGCATCATTACGCATATCTTCCATCATTTTGAGGTAGTTTCCACCTCTTAGGGTCCACTTCATTGCTATACTCTTCCTCAGACTTTTTAGGGTACCCCGCGCCTACCCCCCACCCATAGGTCGAGTCTGAGAGGTCACTCCCACTACTTCTAGCACCAATGGAGTAGGTATTGAGGCCAAAGCTACTTGTGAGGCTGAGGATGCTGAATACTCTTGATAATCTATCGATTATTGGGTTTATGTGGATGTGGAGATTTATGTGATATTGTGGCTTTACATTATTTTGTGGATGCTCAGGTTGTTGTGGATTCTCATTTTGTTGTCTCCCTATGTATGGCTCTTTTTGTTGATGTCAAAATGGAGAGAAATATAGTAATGGGGAACTATCATAGTAAGAAGGAGTCTTATATTTGTGCTTAAAAATTGTTAACATTTATATAATGTAAATATTCTTATCCATGTTATGCATGACTCTATTTGTCAAATTGCTTTAAATTTAAATTTTTTTTTCTTTGACAAACTAGATTATATATTCTATTCTTGTGAAATCAAAAAAGGGGAGATTATTGCCCTTTGTGGCTTTGATGATGAACAAAATTTGTATTTGATCGCATCTTGAGCATGTGTAGCTAGTACTAAAGCTAAGCCTGAAAAGAAGATCAAGTCCATTGGTAAGCCTTAAGTGTAGATGGACATGAAGACAATATTAAAAATGAGCTGTCATGATTGGTCAGTGGATGAAACTTGAAGAATTGAAGATGGCTTGAAGAAAGATGAAGAAATCAAGATGGTTCACTGGGTATAAAATTTTTATTTGTTGTTGGAGTTGAAGATTTGTAATTTGATTTTGTAGTTTAGAGCCTTGGCTAGCACACAAAGTCATTTGAAATGCCTTCACTAGCCTATTATTTTTATCCAAGATAAGTTATGAGATGATGTCAAATGGGAATTGGAGTTGCAGCAAACTAGTTATGTTTTTTTGTCAACTTTGATTGCATGACTATAGAGTTTGGATGCTTGAATACAGTAGATTTAACTCTAGGATAACTAACAACTTCAGATGCCTAAACCTCATGTTCTGGCACTCGAAGATCAAAAGCTTTAACTTTAAGGTTCTTAGGTTTTTTTGATTGGTCATTTGGTATAGGTTTTGGTTTTGGCCTAACCTTATGGTCTAGACACCAAAACTCAGCTAAGCGTAGGAAGTAATGGCTAGTTCTTGCACCAATAGATATTTAAGGGCTTGGGGCTTCTTCAATATAGAACATTTGTATATCTTAAGAAATCATAATCTTTGAATACAAGCTCCCAATAGCCCACTAGCCTACAAGTGCTCTGAGCTTTGTTCTTAAAGTCTCAAATCCTCAATAGCCCTTATACTCTCTTGAGAGGTCTTGTAGTGGCAAAGCTGTACATTTTCATCTTCCTCATTAAGTGTAAATACTCCTAAGCTATTAGTAGTGTGTGAGATTCAAAACTCTAGATTGGAGTGGATATTCGCTTAGTTGGAAGCAAGGTTGTAAGGGGGTGGCTTCACCTATGAAGTGACAACTCTAGTGGAGAGTCCAAGTCCTCAAGATCGAGACAAGGGTCATAGAATAGGCTTGGTTGATCACTAAACCATGTAAAAATCATGGTACATTCATTAGACTCTCTATTTATATTATAGCACTTATGGTTTCCTTGATAATTGTGTGAAATGGCTTTGGTAAATTGAATTGGACATTGATTTTGTGTAAAATCATTATTTATTTTACAAAACCTAATTTACCCACCATCCCCCCTCCTCTTAGGTGGCTTTTTAGCTATCAAACTCTGGGTCTAAGTACCTATTCAAGGCACAAGACCTTAACTTTAGGTCTAAGCCCCTATCCAATGCACTAAAGACCTTAGGTTTAAGTCACAAACTAACCCAAGGTACAAGACCTTGGCTCTAGGTCCAAGCACCTACCTAAGGCATGATAGACCTTGGCTCAAAGTCACATGCATACCCAAGGCACAAGAGCTCAGCTCTTGGTACAAGCATCTACCAGAGGCACCAAAGACCTTGGCTCTAGATCCAAGTACCTATCCAAGGCACAAGGACAATGGCTTTGAGTAATGTACTTACCCAAGGCACAAGGACCATGGCTTAGAGTAATGTACTTACCCAAGGCACAAGACCTCAGCTCTAGGTCCAAGAACCTACCCACCTAAGGCACCAATGACCTTGGCTCTAAGTCATAAACTTACCCAATGCCCAAGACCTCAACTCTAGGTCCAAGCATATACCCGAGGCACCAAATACCTTGACTCTATGTCATAGACCCACCCAAGGTTCTATAGATTGGCTCTAGCTCCAAGTACCTATCTAAGGTAGAAGGACACCCTAGCTCTGAGTCACATATTCACTAAGGCATAAGACTTCTACTCTAGGTCCAAGAACATATTCAAGGAATCAAAGACCATAGCTTTAAGTCATAGACTTATCAAAGGTACAAGACCTTGGCTCTAGGTCAAAGCACCTACTTGAGGCACCAAATACCTTGGTCCTAAGTCTCAAATTTAACCATGGCACAATGTCTCAGCTCTAAGCCATGTGCTTATTCGAGGTATGAGACCATTGTTCTTGGTAGTGCTATTAATTGAGTTTTAAAAACTCAATACTAAGTTATGCATCTATCTAAATTTCAATCAAAATTAAAGTCTCTATGTTGGACGAACAAAGGACTTTGCTTTGAACTTGGTGTGCTGAATGAGACAAATTCAAACTGAACTTTCCAATCATTCTGAGGTAAACTTGGGAATTATCATGATTTGTTTATCATGGTGAATCAAAAGCTGAATCAAAACACAAATAGAGTTTGAGTTACTTTGAGTTAACTACGCAAGGGTTTGGTAATATCCACCTAGGAAAGCTAGGGATTTAGCTTGACAAACTCCACAAGTTGTACCACCAAGTTAATACTTGTGTCAAATAGGAAGAAAAGTTTTCATTGAGATTGAAAACAAAGAAACCTTGAAACCTTAAAAAGGAATCACTTCATTGAAGGTTCAAAGTTTGGATTATAAAATGCAAAAAAGCAAAGAAGCTAATGAGCTATCTAAGTTTCCTTTGGTGGACTCATTGCTTCTACCGATCCTTCCTTATTCTCAAAGGAGCTAAGAGAATAGTAAGAGTTGGAATTGGTTGGGGCCTTGGTGCCTTCCATAGCTGCCTCCTTCGCTTCCATAGCCTTCTTCTTTGCATCTGACTCAGCCTTGTAGGAGGAGAGAGCTTTGGCCAAATCCAATAGAATGGCCTCCATTGAGACTAGAGGGCCCTAAAGTTGGCCTTGTTAGTAATAAGCCTCAACTTACTACTGAGAGCAGTTTCATTGACTTCCTCAAAATGCCTTAGGGCATGATGGAAGTATTCCACAATCTATAGGCCAAACAAGAAGTTAGAAATGAAGCAAAGGAAAAAAAAGAATAAAATGCAGATTTACCTCACATGAGGTGTCAACACCCCCAATGAATAAATCCTTGTCAGAGACTTTGGCAATTTGAGTGTTGGGACCAAATTTTTCTCCCAAATTGTCCTTGCCAATTGTGGCCTCTTTCCCTCAATGTCACAGCCTCTGAGGACCAAGCATAGGCACCCATGACCTCATGCAAGTGGATGGGGAAGAAGAGATGTTCACCACCTCTCACTATAACTCAAGTTTAGAACCCCTCCTTTGGCACCTTGGCAGTATTTGAGAGATCACCAGGGTATTTTGCTTTAATGGGAATAGCAGGAGGTGAACTTGGGGCCTCTTCTTCTCCTTCCTCTTCTTTTTCTTCACAACACTCAGTTCCATTGAGCTGCTGCCCTCACCTCCTGAAGGTTTTGCCTTCCTTTTGTTTTCCTTTTTCAAAAGAACAACTGGCTTCGAAGACCTAGCGGACTACTCCTTTATTTGCTTAGGTTTCCTCCTTCATTTTCTAAAGAGCCTCATTCATAAATGAGATCCTACTAAGACCCGCACACAATATTGAGACAATAGTTTAAAACTTGAAATTTTAAGGTTATTCAAATAATAGAGTGAATCGATCACTCAACATATACCCAAATCCCTAGCTACCAATAAACTGAGTCCTTGGAGTGACTTTGCACTAGACTAACATGGAGTAGACCTAGTTTTTCCTCTACTCAGTTGTCCAAGACACTAGGAGTTGACGAACCTTTGGTGACACATCAAGAGGCCTTGGATATTCAAAAGGCTTTCTCCTAATCACTTCAAAGCCCAAAGTCTTCTCATGAAAAGAATATTATTGGGTGATCCTTCTAATAATGAATTAAGGGGGGTTCACTCCGAATAGCCGACACCATTTCCTCGGTGCAAGATACCATCTTCCATACAACTTCAACCTTCGAGAACCTTGAAAGGTGTCACAAAACATTTCCACTATTGGAATGGAGCCTTTTGTGATTGCTAGGGCCCAAAATCAATGACGAACCTCATTGTGTTGGGAACTAGTTGGTCTAGGTCGAGATGAAGGTCAGGCAACACCACCAAAGGGAAACTATCCATAGGATGTCTAAGTTCCCCTTCAAACATCTCCTAGTAGGTGGTGAAGATGTGGCTTGAACTATGGTTGGAGCTATCCACATATGTACCCTATACATCAATCTTGACACCATCAGGGAAGTTGAAGATCTGAACCAGTAATTCTATCTTCATCTCCTGAAGAGTATGGTTAGATAACCAAACTTGGATAAAAAGGCAGTCACCGTTACCCTTTAGAATTAAGAAAACCAAATTACTATGTAATTGAATGAAAGTCCAAGGAGGAAAAGGGTTCAATAGTTTGCTAAACCCCATGGCATACCTAAAAAATTAAGCCTTGGTCATAGCCTAACCACTGAACTACAGCAGTTTGGAAACTCATAAAAGACCAATTCCACGTATGATTCTATCTCCTAATCTAAAGCCTTGCCCATGAGGAGGCTTGAGGCTTTCCTATTTTATCATGACTACTCAAAATAACCATATTGGAATAAATAGATAGCTGAAAGTTAAAAGAGAGAGAAAAAAGGGAAAATGAAAGATGGATGTACCTAAGCATTGGGCTTGGGAAGATAGATCGATGGTTGAGGCTAATGCGGCAGTAGGAGCCACCATCTTTGGGATGGAAGCAACAATGTTTGTGGCTGAGATTGCCATTGTAATAGTCATAGGAACTGGCATGGTGGTCGCCAATGGAGGGACAATGTCATTGGCAAAATATTGGTCATTGTTCACCATAGAAATCACCAAATAAGCCAAAGAAGATGACACCTAGGGCTTGAATTTGGTGAAGAAAGGGAAAAAAATGAAACTGCTAGTTTGATGTTAACCTTTATAGCCTCCCTCAGCCATTGGATAGTGGACACATGGCAAAATCCAAGCTAGGGAATATCACAGGCACCCTTTCAAAAACCAGCATGCACATCTCAAGGCATATATGTTGCAGATCCAAATGAGCTGCCCAATAGCAAATAAATGGCATAATAATTGAAAGGGCATCTTCAAAATCGACAACCTTTTTGAGGTGGTTAGGATGATTGAGATGGTGGCACATTTCCCAAGGAGACACTGAGCCAATAGGACCCGTTGTCGATTGACAATGTCAAACACTAAGGTAATGAAACTTGACATCCCCAATTCGGGATACTAATGATAATCAAACTATATTTACTGGCCCAAGAAATTGAGACCTCAACCACAAATTGAACCACCAACAAAGGCACGAGAGGCATGTCCAACACAGAGATTCTAGGAATTTGATAGGTTAGATGGTTATAGCCTAACCACTGAACTACAGCAGTTTGGAAACTCATAAAAGACCAAGTCCACGTATGATTCTATCTCTTAATCTAAAGCCTTGCCCATGAGGAGGCTTGAGGCTTTCCTATTTTATCATGACTACTCAAAATAACCATATTGGAATAAATAGATAACTGAAAGTTAAAAGAGAGAGAGAAAAGGCAAAATGAAACATGGATGTACCTAAGCCTCGGGCTTGGGAAGATAGATTGATGGTTGAGGCTAATGCGGCAGTAGGAGCCACCATCTTTGGGATGGAAGCAACAATGTTTATGGCTGAGATTGCCATTGTAATATTCATAGGAACTGGCATGGTGGTCGCCAATGGAGGGACAATATCATTGGGAAAATATTGGTCATTGTTCACCATAGAAATCACCAAATAAGCCAAAGAAGATGACACCTAGCGCTTGAATTTGGGGAAGAAAGGGAAAAAAATGAAACTGCGAGTTTGATGTTAACCTTTATAGCCTCCCTCAGCCATTGGATAGTGGACACATGGCAAAATCCAAGCTAGGGAATGTCACAGGCACCCTTTCAAAAACCAGCATGCACATCTCAAGGCATACATGTTGCAGATCCAAATGAGCTGCCCAATAGCAAATAAATGGCATAATAATTGAAAGGGCATCTTCAGAAATCGACAGCCTTTTTGAGGTGGTTAGGATGATTGAGATGGTAGCAGATTTCCCAAGGAGACACTGAGCCAATAGGTTCCGTTGTCGATTGACAATGTCAAACACTAAGGTAATGAAGCTTGACATCCCCAATTGGGGACACTAATGATAATCAAACTATATTAACTGGCCCTAGAAATTGAGACCTCAACCACAAATTGAACCACCAACAAAGGCACTAGAGGCATGTCCAACACTGAGATTCTAGGAATTTGATAGGTTAGATGGTTATAGCCTAACCACTGAACTACAGCAGTTTGAAAACTCATAAAAGACCAAGTCCACGTATGATTCTATCTCCTAATCTAAAGCCTTGCCCATGAGGAGGCTGGAGGCTTTCCTATTTGATCATGACTACTCAAAATAACCATATTGGAACAAATAGATAGCTGAAAGTTAAAAGAGAGAGAGAAAAGGCAAAATGAAAGATGGATGTACCTAAGCATCGGGCTTGGGAAGATAGATCGATGGTTGAGGCTAACGCAGCAGTAGGAGCCACCATCTTTGGGATGGAAGCAACAATGTTTGTGGCTGAGATTGCCATTGTAATAGTCATAGGAACTGGCATGGTGGTCGCCAATGGAGCGACAATGTCATTGGCAAAATATTGGTCATTGTTCACCATAGAAATCACTAAATAAGCCAAAGAAGATGACACCTATGGCTTGAATTTGGGGAAGAAAGGGAAAAAAATGAAAATGCTAGTTTGATGTTAACCTTTATAGCCTCCCTCATCCATTGGATAGTGGACACATGGCAAAATCCAAGCTAGGGAATATCACAGGCACCCTTTCAAAAACCAGCATCCACATCTCAAGGCATACATGTTGCAGATCCAAATGAGCTGCCCAATAGCAAATAAATGGCATAATAATTGAAAAGGCATCTTCAGAAATCGACAACCTTTTTGAGGTGGTTAGGATGATTGAGATGGTGGCACATTTCCCAAGGAGACACTGAGCCAATAGGACCCGTTGTCGATTGACAATGTCAAACACTAAGGTAATGAAGCTTGACATCCCCAATTGGGGACACTAATGATAATCAAACTATATTAACTGGCCCTAGAAATTGACACCTCAACCACAAATTGAACCACCAACAAAGGCACCAGAGGCATGTCCAACACTGAGATTCTAGGAATTTGATAGGTTATATGGTTATAACCTAACCACTGAACTACAGCAATTTGGAAACTCATAAAAGACCAATTCCAAGGATGATTCTATCTCCTAATCTAAAGCCTTGCCCATGAGGAGGCTGGAGGCTTTCCAATTTTATCATGACTACTCAAAATAACCATATTGGAATAAATAGATAGCTGAAAGTTAAAAGAGAGAGAGAAAAGGCAAAATGAAAGATGGATGTACCTAAGCATCGGGCTTCGGAAGATAGATCGATGGTTGAGGCTAATGCGGCAGTAGGAGCCACCATCTTTGGGATGGAAGCAACAATGTTTGTGGCTGAGATTGCCATTGTAATAGTCATAGGAACTGGCATGGTGGTCGCCAATGGAGGGGCAATGTCATTGGCAAAATATTGGTCGAATGTCATTGGCCCAAAATATGGTCCATGTTCAGCCATATAAATCACCAAATAATCCTAAGAGAGACGACCTAGGCTTGAATTTGGGGAGAAGGGGAAAAAAATGAATGGTAGTTGATGTAATAACCTTTCTATCCTCCCTCAGCCATTGGATTAGTGGAGCGACAGTGGCAAAATCCAGGCTAGGGAATATCACAGGCACCCTGTCAAAAACCAGCATCCACATCTCACGGCATACATGTTGCAGATCCAAATGAGCTGCCCAATAGCAAATTAATTACATAATAATTGAAAAGGCATCTTGAAAATTGACAACCTTTTTGAGGTGGTTAGGATGATTGAGATGGTGGCACATTTCCCAAGGGACACTGAGCCAATAGGACCCGTTGTCGATTGACAATGTCAAACACTACGGTAATGAAGCTTGACATCCCCAATTGGGGACACTAATGATAATCAAACTATATTAACTGGCCCTAGAAATTGAGACCTCAACCACAAATTGAACCACCAACAAAGGCTCCAGAGGCATGTCCAACACTGAGATTCTCGAAATTTAATAGGTTAGATGGTTATAACCTAACCACTGAACTACAGCAATTTGGAAACTCATAAAAGACCAAGTCCACGTATGATTCAATCTCCTAATCTAAGGCCTTGCCCATGAGGAGGCTTGAGGCTTTCCTATTTTATCATGAATACTCAGAATAACCATATTGGAATAAATAGATAGCTGAAAGTAAAAGAGAGAAGAAAAGCAAAATGAAACATGGATGTACCGAGCGTTCGGGCTTGGGAAGATAGTCGTGTTGAGGCTAATGGCAGAGGAGCCCCATCTTTGGATGGAAGCAACAATTTTTTGTGGCTGAGATTGCCATTGGATGTCATAGGACTAGGCTGGTGGTCGCCAAGGGAGGGAACAATGTCATTGCAAAATATTGATCATTGTTCACCATTAGAAATCACCAATAAGCCAAAGAAGATGACACTAAGGGCTTGATTTATTGGTGAAAGAAAGGGAAAACAAATGAAACTGCTAGTTTGATGGTTAACCTTTAGTAGCCGTCCCCCTCACCATTGGATAATGGACACCGGCAAAATCCAACTAGGGAATTCACATGCCACCTTTCAAAAACCAGCAT